>PTEX01000007.1:8553651-8682742 GCA_003342815.1 Eudromia elegans | reverse complement strand
AAAAAAAAAAAAAAAAAAAAAAAATCAAAAAAACCAGGCTTCCCACAGCTGTTTCTACAGCTTCACAGAATAAATGTCCCTTAGTGCACGTGGCTATGGATCCTTTCTTCAGAATTCATTTCCACTAGGACCTGAAAAAACATTCAACCACATGAGGACTCACTCCTTCCTGAGACTGCCTTGTGAAAACCCTGGAAAATTATGAAAAGAATCTAAGTACCCTAGAGATACATATTCATATTACATTGACAGGCACAAAGATGCCTTTCAAGGATTCCTTTGTTACAASAACTTAGGAAGCACAGATTACATTTTTCATTTGCACTACAATTCTATAGATATGAAAATGTACCTTATTCCAGGGTTTATGAAAGACCTGTAGCACACCAGTAACACCTAACAGTTTGAATTGCATAACAGGCTGCTACAGACTGYTAGCATGAGCTATACAGAATGGCCTGATGGAGTTCCATAGCTTACATTTTAAAAAAGAACACTCTGTAATAAATGTTTCCTTAACATTGAGAAAACACTAGAAAGAAAAGTGCTTAATAGGGTGTATTCATTGTTTTGGTATAAAACAACCTTCTAAACTTAGGTCCTTGAAAAGGATGTTATTTCTAATAGCTGATCGTATTAAATCTATTTCAAGATATATTAGTCAGCTTTCCTGGAAGCCTGTAATTAGTGAGCCATTAGTTGGGTCATCATCTTCTTTATGCAAAATCTGATGATAATTTTTTTTTTTTTTTATATTTACTTTTCTATTAAGTCGTGCTGGGGAGGAGGAAGTGAAATAAAGCAGCATATGTGAAATAAAAAGCTCCATGAGGCTTCAGTTCAATATTTCCAATGCCTAGAGACAAAGAGCAGAGGGTGTCATTTCCAAACGGATGTGTGTATATCTGTTTAGCAAGAGGGACATGAATTCACAGGGTGGCAGTGTCAACCAATAAAACATAGAAAGAAAACCCTACTTCCCCTCTTCRCATTCCACAGCAATCCCCAATTCTGTGAACCATCCACTTCAATGTGCACGGTAATAGCGGCAGGAGCAAGATCCATTATCAAAGYTACTGCAGGTTAAAGGGTGGTAATTAGCTCCGAGGTGAGCATAAAAGAGAGGGGAACACAAGGTGTGTAAGGAGAGTTATTGCCGATAAAGGGCCAATGTGAATTTGGTTAAGCTTTATAACCTCAAAGAACGACTGCCTGAACTTTCTTCATCTGTGCTGTTGTCTTTGATAAATCCAGCAAGAAAGCCTGACAGCCTCATACCAAGTTAGTGAGCTAAAGCCATCCACTGTGGCAGGTGGGAAAGAATGAAGAAGAAAGAGCAGATAAAGGAAAAGGAAAGCAAAGTAGGAAACCCAGATAAAGAACGAGGAGTTCTTTATATTTGAAAATATTTCTGAAGATCAATTAGAATTTGAATGTTTAGTATTAAATCCTTCCCATGCTATATTACCCTTGTCAAATCAACATTCAGAGTATAACACCAAAGATATGCACACATGTACTGCTAAATACATAAGTTTAAAATGCTTTGCTACTAGCTATATTATGATTAATAATAATAATTATCTGTACTACTAATATGCTATAACTTGTGTATACTTGTGGAGAAGTGCCTTTCTGGTCAGGCTTCTCAGACACTTCTAGGGTTCTATGAATGATAATTGCTCATATGTGTGGTGTTAACCTAAGGCAAATCTTAGCTCTGAGATCTCTTTAGTTCATTGTCCACTCAATTTTTAAGAGCCACGATTCTCCAAGCTTCACTTCTGATCACACAGAAGAYGCTGCTAGACGCTGAGCTCATCCTTATGTCTAAACAGGTCACATTATTTAGCTGCTAGCCAATACTAATCATCACCCTGCTCTAAAGTTGYTTGGGAAGGTGCAAGCTGGCACAGATCAAAATCATACTGAAGGACGTGTTAAGGACTGTTCTCAGCACTTTGCASAGAGACATTGTTTTGGGAACAGCAAGATTTTAAGAATGTGAGAATAAGTTAGGTCATGTTCCTTGGATTTTAAAGCCTACAAATAGTTCCTGGGCTGTTTTACTTAAAAACAGACTTTAAGCCTTTGGCCCAGTGATTCTCTTCTAGAAGAGATTTTACCYCTATCAGGCTAACAGAATAATTCAATTTTGACATCCTTTTTTCTGATAACTGCTGCAATGATATTATAGCAAAGAGTGGTAATAGTACCATCAGCACCTATAATAGAGAGATAAAGATGTTGCTGGTTATTTACAACATGCTTCTTGACTGTCACTGAACTATGGTRTAGCATGTCTCTGCAATCCTAAATTCAGCTGAAGGAAGTGGTAAGGTAGAAATCTTGAATCATCTTACTTTTCACAGTTTCCCATAAACTCTCTCTAACTTACAGAGCTTCTTCCTCAAAGCTTAGTTTTAACATCAATATACTGGGCCACTTAAAGTGTTGTGCTGAAGTCACTCACTAAATGCTGCTTTAGTGAGGTCTAGCCTTAAGCATTGCAAASGCATTGAATTGGTACTAAATTCACAGAACTCTTAGCTTTGAATCTGATTGCTTCAGATGTGCCATTTAGTAAGTAGCATAGCCTTTTGTTTGTTTTTTAAATAAATGACAGACATAAAAATCCATGGTTGTAACAAGGAAGAGAACATAGGCATACTTTAATGTTATTCCAGTCTTGGAGATRCAGATATGTAAAAGGCCAGTGAGCATATTTACAAAACTGCTAAACAAACTTGTCAGAAGAATCACGCCACTGCTCTCATAATGATATTTTTGGTGCAGGAAAAAGATGGAAATTGTAAAGAACACATTTACATCATGTATTAGATGGTGGAATTAACACTTACAGATTCTCTTTGGCCARCTAGCAATACTAATTCCAGCAATATGGCCTGTAAGGTAGGATAACTATAAATTTTCATACATTTCTCAGGGTTAAGTCAGATTTATTTTATCATTATTTCAAAAAGAAGCAAATTCTGTCTTAGTGAAGTTGGGTTGGGAAAGGCAAAACAGAATCATGAGCTAGAAAGTACCTCACCTCGGTCTTGAGGTTTAAGACAACAGGCCCTGAGACTTTCTGGTCTAAGAAATATCTTTCTGCATTATCTGTATCTGCATTATCTGTCTCTAGAGATGCTTATAAATGTGATATATGAGCTCATAAGTTGGCTGCCTCAGATCCTGCACGGTTCGGGACCAGTGGAAACGTTGCATAAAGCAGATATAGYATGAATTTGGCAGTCACCCTTGTGCGAATAATGTCTAAAACAAGGGGCAGAGGTGTACAGGAGGACAGAGTTAGTAGATCACACTCCCCAGCTTAGCAGGTCCCGGAAACAGTGCCYTCTCCGTCACTGTCACCTTCAGCCCTCAGGAGGCTGAGCCACATGAAGAGCAGTGTTTCTATAAGGCAAAACAAAATCTTTTAATACAAACGCAGCACAGGCAGGTTATTTCAGCGTAACTRAATTTAACACAACAGGGCATGCTGGCAGACACGCCGCACCAGCTGTCAGCGCTCGCAGCTGACACGGCTCCTCTCTGCTCAGTTAATTATCTAGGTTGGTCCATTGCTACGTGGCAGTCAGATTACCACGGAAGTTGGACGATCACTTCTCTCACTGAGCAGTGGACTCTATGGATCAGGGCTTGCTTTCTATTGCAAAATTCTTCAATTTATATCWATTTTTAATATAAGGTTACAGAGATGAACATTGGAATTATGAGTTTTCTTTAATAATTTTAAAGGCAGAGGTTACTTTTACTCTTAAGGCTATTATTGTCTTCATCATATAGGTTAAAAAAAAAAAGTGATGGAAGTTCCTCAGTCAACCACCTCAAGCTCTAAATGCTCTGAAATACTTCTCCAGAAAGAGAGGGCTTTTGTCCTTCCTTTGGAGTACAGGATCTGTGTAGCCACACATTGAGCTACCACAAAACAGAGAGCCTCAAAACCACCTCAGAAAGCTAGTTCACAACTGGAAGCCTTCTGAGATTTGATAAGGCATGGAAAGTTTTGACTCAGTAAGTTTTGACTCAGTAAAACAACCCAGAGTGGCTGTTTTATCCATCAGCACCCCAGCCCACACACTCCTGCTTTTGTTCCTGCTGAGAGGTAACAGAAACGTATTGAGAGAGTCTACCAGCTAAGCAAGATAACAACAAATGCCACTTCTGAACAAAAAGGTTCTCACAAAAAACAACTGTATCCATGCATTTCTTATGAAGGGTTCTGTCATATATTTTGATCATGTGGAACCATAAAACTGAAACAGATTTTTGTTGGATTCCTTTTGTTGGGTTCTAAGTTGGCAGCTTGAGATTCCTGCTGTTTCCTATATATTTCCAATCAACACAAATTGTGTTAGCCAGCCTGGGACGTACATCTCACAAGAGAGCCACTGTACTGCATCACCAGGAAAGCGTTCTCTTTAAAACCTAGAGTCCCTTGACTTTTAATCTCTGACAACTATCAGGAACAAAGACTAAAATAGACATTAATATAAAATATTTTACAGCACAAATTAAATCTGGAAGTCTACTGTAGATTAAATCCACATTACAAATTTGCAGATTTGAACGAGTTCTAATTCTACATTCAACCATTTTGYTAAGTAGCACTAAGAGATGGGAACATACTGTGTGTCACCACTTGAAAGGAAAATACTTACAAGGCATTTTCTAAAAGAAGTGTGAAAATCTGAAGGTTCAACAAGAAGTTTACTGCTTGTATCTTTTCTATTATGAACAAAGAAATGCTACTGAGGCGGCCAGAAAGCTTGTGTTTGTCCTTAATAATCTAAGAAGATGCTCTACTCGGAACACTTGTACTGAATTTATCTCTAATGTGGCACAGCACCACACATCAAGGTTTTATCTCTTCAATTCATAATATGAAAGTCCATTTATAGCACAGAATAATGGGCATATTTTATTTCCAATTAAGATTACTCATCTGTTCACACCCACAAAGATTTCTACTGTGCTCTTAATTTATCATTGCTTACTTTAATGCACCCAGTTTAATCACAGTAGCACCAGAAATCAGATCATTATAACCAGAGCTGTACTGAACTAATTTAATCTTCTTGTGGAGAAGAGAGAGAGAGAGAGAGAGAGAGAGAGAGAAAGAAAGAGAGAGAGAGAACATTTTAGATTCAAGGGTATGTGTCCTTTTTTTTTTTTTTTTTTTGACTCCTTTACTCCCCACCCCCATGTCAAAGCTGCTTAAAATGATGGGACTGACACTCCAGCCTGACTACCTTCTACCTTAACTTCAAAAAATATTAATTCTCTCTAAGAAACTGCATAAAAATACAAACAGCAAGATTTGATTTGATGCAGCAGTAATGAGGGAAAAACAACACACACATAGGACTGAATTTTKCTCATTTTCAAGGWTTTTAACAATAACAAAAGCATCCTAGAAATTTTCCAACAGCTCTATTTCTGTGCAGGAGAGACACAGATAGAGGGGATACTGAAGAACAAGTGAGGTGCTCTGACAAATGCCTCAGGCATAYGGGAATGTTATTTCAAAAACTCCTCCAAGCCAAGATCAAATTGCTGTATTGAAACAGCAGAGAACTATAGATAAGAATTACTACCATTTGTGATATACAGGAGAAGCAAAGGAGTGTGAGTCCCGACACTGCAAATACATCAAGGGTTAGGACTGCAGTGAATCACAGTAACAGCTGAAGGATTCTCTCACAAACTTGTGCTACAAAAGCATTTCTCATGCTGAAATGCCATGGATGAAATATGCCATCCTAGAAGYAGACACCACTTAGGGTTAAAGTTTAACTGTTTGTTAAATTAGCTCCAAATATTTCCCTTGCAGAAACAAAGGCAATAGGATGCTTCTCTTGGTTAGAGTTGGTTTACACCATATACCAGAAATTTATTCATTCCAACTGCAAATTCTGATTTCTTTTTCAGCTCTACAATGCAACTGGCCAATAAAAAGTTTCGAAGCTGGTGAATACATTGATTTTTCACTGTTGTATATAGTAAGCTGGATTTATTTTATTTTTCTAAGTGTGTACTTTTAAAGCAATTTGGAGTTAATTTTGTAGTCACCTGATAAGCTTTCTTGCAAAGCAGTTGGTCAGCAAGAACTTCAATCAGAAGAGCAAAGAGTCTGAAAATTCATTTTCCAAAGTGAAAGTCTGAGGAGGTGAACATCCTCTGGCTCATCAGCTGCACTATGCTTTGTCACGGAAAACTTAGCTGTCTGAAGATTTTCAGGAAGAGACAAATGGCATAAGACAGGGAAATCCTGCTATTGCAGCACTTAATCAGTAGCCCCTTCAAACTCTGCAGCCAGTATGAAAACCAGCCTTCTGGCATTGACGCTAACCAAAGCAGAAGCAACTGCTGAAGAACAGGAGAGCCACCGTAAACTCTACCGGGACTCTAGACAGTTCTCAAGTAATGCTGCAACTACTTGTGAAAATGTAATACMAATTTGAGATTTATGTGTGTATAATTTTCAACCCTGCTTGAAATATTTTTACTTGTTCAACTAAGATGCATTTAAACGTGTGCATATAGGGTAATGAATCGTACCTTTTTTTTGCAGGTGATATATAAATAGAAACCTACTTACAGGTAAAATATTGCATGCTTATAATATATAACATTCTTGTATGGACACAGATAATTCTCAGTCCTACAAATAGATACCAGTAGCAAATACACAAAATAACTATATCAGCCCTCAGATTAGATATATAAAGATGCTGTAAGACTCCAAGGAATTCTACTTCAAATATTCAAGACATTTGGTAAGCATGCAAATGCATTTTAGCAGAGATTTTTAGCCTCCTTTTCTATAAGGCCAATAGAGACCTTTTTTTTTTCTTTCCAAGGCCGCTATTCTTGCAAAGGAGCTGAGAACTGAAGCCTTCAAAGAAAGGTTTCTGGAAAAAAAGAAAAAGAAATAGGCTAGTGAAACAGATTAAACCATATAGTTCACAAAAGATAGGCAAGACTGTAGCCAAGGTTTCTACCAAAGGAAGAAAAAAGATCTAGAGAATGACAAAAGGATTAGTTACATGAATTCGGATAATCAAAGGCCAGAGGAACCCACATTCTACAGTGAATTTGTTCCTCTAAATTAGATCTGAGGTCAGAGCACATTGGTAAGTGGGAAGGAGTAGTGGGAATTTGGAAAGGTCACTTTGGCGGCAGAACAGTTCCCTGAATAAAGGAACTTCTGAAGAATTTTCAATCCAGACTTTTCGCACAGCATTAATTAATGCAATAACAAGACCAAAGCATTTTCTCTGCGAGTCTTTTTATTATTATTATTGAAAATGATAAAATATTATTATGCACACAAATATAAGAGACTCCTGTACAAAGCAGAACCTATTAATCAGGCCACACTTCAATAGAACCTTTAATGCTGGGTATCCAGGGGTGCTTTACTGAAAGGCAAATTAGAAACTCAGTTAATAATGATTTTTTTCAAGTAAATTAGTTGTTAAACTGAATTTAAGAAGACTATCCGTTTGTCAACACAGCAAATTAGGATTGGTATGATAACCCCAAAGCTGGGGTGAACTGCTGCTGGAAACATTACAAACAGATGAGACTAGAGATTGTTGTAAACTGAACCTAGAAAAAAGCTGAAAGCCACTCAGTTTTGAAGATCTTGCACAGAAATCCAGCACTACAGGATCAAGAGGAGAAAGCAACAACAGGACTCAAGCTGAACAGCTCACTTCATGTATGCTTTGGTTTGAAAACAAGCCTTTCGCAGAAGTCAGGTGCAGGAGGGACCTTTGGCAAAATAGGGCATTTTCCATTCCACATGTCCTTAACAGCTGCAGCACGTTGGCACACATGCACTGGATACTCGCTATGGCAGCGCATTACTGTAAGGCCCCGTGCAGAGGTTTTAGCGGGGCCTCCAGAGTTAAAATTAATTTGTTCTTATGCAGCCTGTATTGTCTTTACTGAGGATTAGGAAAAAAAAAATCCCTTTTGGGCTTTCTGTTGCTCACATACTTATAGCTTACCAGGGGCTTGGGTAAACTGCTATATGAAGAGGAAAGAAAATTTGTAAACATCAGTCTCCCTAACTGCTTGAACTGCTCAGAGATTCGTGTACTTAAGACAGTAAAATGTCATACAATCTCATGGCTGTTGTGAGAAGGAAGAGACTTCTCCTGTGCATGATACCCGAGGGTCACTAGCTTTTGGTTAGGATGATTCTCTCAGCACCACAATCCTGTCAGTCTTATTCCCATCCGTCAGCAATTCCTCGCCCTTTCTATGAGGTCAAACGCCTAGGAGAGACCTGGCACCTTTCCAACCCTGTACACTGTCCGACAAGCAGGTGAGACCCTCCCCAGGCACAACAACAAACGGGTAGAAAAATGAAAAGCCCGTGTCACTCGTTCTGTCTGCAGCACTTAGACAATACAGGAAACAGGAAAATAAGACCCACATCACGGCAGCTCTGATGAGAAAACATGTAGATTGCTGAGGCAGGGAAGCAAGCAGGAGCTGGAACAACTTAATATCCAGCTGGATGTCCAAGCACAATGCTCTCTGGGGATATTTCTCACAAAAATCATCTTTACCCACAGAAAATACTACTGGATTTTTTTCTTCAAAAGTTAGAAAATATTGGTCTGTCATCTTCTCTAAAGATGGTAGCAAAGTGAAGCAGCACTTATTGTCCAGCAATCCTTCCATTATTCCTGAAGAATATTTTCCCCAAACTGAATTTTCCTTCCTGGCTACACAGTCATACCATAGTGTGCTATTGTGCTCAGCTGAAAGGTTTCCACCAATTACCAAAGCCCTGCACTAAAAGCAGCAAAGCAAAACATCACTCCCTGGGTCGCAGGTGTAGCATCCTTATCTGCTCTCCTGGTATTTATCTGTCATACACATACACATCATTTACTAAGTACTTGACCAAAGGCACTTTAATTACACTTTGCTCATTCTTGACTTTTTTATTACCAAAATGGCAATCCAGTGACTTACCAAAATTCAGAAATGAGCAGCAGGTACTCAGATGCCTGCAGAATACATGGCATATTGTTGTCAATCTGGGCAAGTACCTTGTTTGAACAATTTAAAGACTTAAGAACATGAAGGAAAAAAAAAAACAAAAAAGACAAGAGAATCTACCCCATTATACCAAAATAGAGATTCACAAGTACATTCACAAGCTTCTACTAAAGACCGAAAAGCAAACAAAGAATATGAAGAATAATTTCTCCCTACTGTCAGAATCAAACATATTAGATTCCTGCCTTATATTGCCATTCTTGGTTACCTTCACCCGAGTGTCTAGTGCTGTCCAGTATATTAGATGGGATATTTCTTCAGGAGATCTTTTCCCTCACAGTGATCCGTGGGTGTTGGCTTTATGCCTTATTCAGCACCAAAATCATCTTTCTTTTATAGCAAATAGTAATAACACTGCAGCACTGCAATTTTAACTAGCACAGAAAATACAACTTAGATAATCTTAAAAAAAAATTCATTTTAAGTTTTCTGTCATTAAAAAGTTCAAATGAATTTGAGGTGGTTTACAGTTTCATTATACTCCATTAAACCACTGGCATAAACTCACAACACAAAAGTGGTTTTCACAGATGGAAAAGCATATTACAAAGATGAAAAGCTGAGAAGATTCTGCTTCCTCGTTTCTGGTACTGTTTACATTTCTATTGGCATACTAGTTTAGATTTTAATATTGCAAATTATTTTGCTTTCAGAAAATACAGACCTAAAAAATAACCTTAGTATTAGGAAAGACTAAAAATATTCAGAAATTATATACATGTGGTGATGCTAATACCTGTAGTTGGAGAAACAAGCATACGACTCAATTTTACAATGTCCGGTAATTCCAGATACTTTAAGTCTCCAAAGACTTAAAGACTGAATATGGACATTTCAAAACAATTTTTTTTTTAAAAAATATACATTCACACCATACCCTAGGATGAAAGTTGAGATTTCTTGATAAATTACATGATATATAACACATTATGAGTGACAACCTCAAAAGCACATTATTCTCTGAACTTCCAGCTTGTTTTCATTTTGTTTTAAATATTAAAAACAGACAGTTAACTAGATTAGGCCATTTGTAACCATTAATTTTACTCTTCCACAACATTTTTGTGCAAATAAATAAAGTATAATTAGTAGTTCTGAAGTAAAATAATGTCAGACTATTTACTGGAAATGTATTAAATGATTTACTACATGCTGGATATTCTTTAAAATTTTATTTCTGGAAACACCTTTTTTTTTTCCTTTTCATTTTCTATGAGACAGCTTTTCCTTTTCTAGCATCAGACAAACAGCACTGGGCTAACTTGTCACACGTCAGCTTACAGATCTATTTATAACACTCATCCCTGAATCCGAGAGAGTCATTAGAATTAACATTCACACTGATGTTTAATTGTAGCCGAAAGTTGCGTTTGCTTCAGATTTCCCTCTAGGAGTAAATTTAGCCATATTCCCCATCAAGCAGTACCTCTGAACATTATACATATTCACTGTTATAAAAGGACATGTGTGCAGGCACACATATATGCCAAAGCAGCAGCAAACAACCGAGATGTGGTTTAGAAAACAAATGGAATAGATTGCACCTCCTCCCTTTAAAACCACTTTTGTTAGCATAAGATGACTTATTTTTTCGGATGCCTGAAGGCTCTTTGTCACTCATCCAAAATGAAGTACACCCTAGCACTGCACAGGGGAAACAGAAGGGGCGTGCGAATAAGCAAACACCTGAAATAACTATTTAAGTAAGTGTGGCTAGTGTGTGGTAATTCTGCTCATAACACCGACAACAGCAAACAGGTCACGTTATTAGTGAGGAAGAGAAAATCACGCTTGAAACCATCCACTATGTATTTCCATCCCCTCCTCTGCTGCCCCCCATCATAATGTCACTCTCCTGGAAAATAGCAAAGAAAATTGCTGTTGGTCCTCAAAGTGGCAGGAAGAAAGGAGACATTTTGGTTTTCCTACCTCTGTAGCACTACTAACAAGCAAAGGCCTCAGATGTTAATAAGATACATAGAGTAGGTACTTGCTTACTCAGAAACAAGAGCTAGCCTAAAGTGCGCTGCTGCTCCATCATTGCTATTGTTTCCTTTAAACGCTTCAAAAATTGTATTTCCTCTCATTCAGCTGTGGAAATTGCTCATCTTGCTTCACAGAAATTCATCACATGCAGTGCCTGGCCTTAAAAAGTACTTGAAACTACAAGGATTAATACAAATGGAAATTATGACTGTATTCTAGTAGTTACACTTGAAATATAGAAACAAATTTCCTTGGTTCTTCCTTGCCTGTGGTGTCTTTCAAGCAGATCTCTTTCCCTCAGGGGAAAAAATGGATACTTGCAACAAATATGGTCCATAACTCTGCAAAGAATAATTCTTTTACTCCACCTCCACGTTAGGTGTGTGACAAAAACTTGTCTCCAGAAGGGCGTAACTAGCATAAAATCAATCAGCTATAAAGCTGGATTTGTTTTTGCAGTTAATCACTGGACGTGAGAGCACAGTCTATTCTTTTCTTTGTAGGCACAAAGTCCTCAGAAATCAATAAGAAATTATTGGAGATTGCTGAACTCCTTTAAGACAAATACAAGTTTGTAAGACTAACTTAACTTCAATATTCACTGAAAGTCAAAGTCAATTAGAGCATGTTCTTAATTACTAAAAAAATTCAAAAACTTTCTAATGGGAAATACTTTAATCATTGCACAATACTCCATTAACATTTATGGACAAATCAAACCTTTGGCTAAATGATATTCTTCCAGTTTTCAGATGACTGAAGTTGTCAGTCCAATGTGTGTTCTGCTCCCACTGCTACTACTCCTACTTTGTTCCAAAAGAAACAAAATTATTAAATTCTCAAAAGCAACCTTAATTCCCTGGTAAGGTGCAGGAAGAAAACAGGAAATTTACTTTCTCACCTGTATATGGACAGGTAAATTATCTCAATCCTTAGTGTTAAATGGCTTGTTTTCTGTGAATTTGAAGATTAACAGAATTACTCCCCATTCTCTCCTCCCYGGCCAAAAAACACTAATGGTGCTCACCAAAAAAGTACTTATGAATAATAATTCATATTGACATTTTAATTGGTAATASAGCATATTTTACATATGCCAAAAGCAAACTTACGAATAATAGTGATAACGAAAAATTACAAAAACTGGAGCCCATTTAAGTTAGTATATAAAATCCATCTGAGTTGAACTCTGAACTGAATCCTATTAGATGCATGCTGGTACTTTCCTGATTATCTAATTTATCTATCAGTTTGAATCTTATGTAACTCATACAAATGATTTTTTTCACTAAGTTGTAACAAAATATTAAAAAAAAAGATTCTGAAACAAATACTGCTTTTGACTATGCTGGTTTAAATCAAGGTTACTTCAGATAAACCAGTGGAATGGCTTCAGATTTATAAAGTTGTTGGGAAGRGTAAAATCCCTTACATCTGCTGTAACTCCTTTCATCTTTTGATATCGCTGATGAGTAGAGATGGGGTATTAGGAACATGTTCTGCAGAGTTGGATTTCATCAGTCCTTCTTATTATTACATTTGAGTTACCACTGCTGAAAGTTCCACTTATGCATTAAGGGCAGTATATGGCTGAATTAAAGTGCTTTACTGTGAGATGGAAGAATTTAAGCCATTAAGTTTAATGCCATCCGCTAATATACATGATACATTTAAGTTAATTCATATTATACATAGCTTTTAAAATGTTGAAAGGATTCTAGAGAAACCCACTATTTCTCTATGAGACTGCGAGCAATCTGCCTGAAAACATTTGTGAAAAATCCACATACACAAGGAAAGCTCAGCATAGCTCAAGACCACTTTATCTTCTAAAATATGAAAATGAGGGTTTGAAGGTGTATATATAGGGTCATTTAATTTTGTCTCCTCTAACACCTGATTTACTTGTAGCTCCTCATTCATAAACTATTTAAGTTTTATCTTTAATCAGTTATTTTGTTTTCTCTGCGTGTCCCTTGCCAGACTTGGGATAGCCTCATGCCAGTCTCATTTTGCGTTAAATTTACTCATAGTTAGTTAAATCTCCATTTATTCTTCTGCTGAAGTTTTCCTTAAGCTTCACCAGCTTTTTTCTCCCGTCTCTGATGTTTGCCCTCTGAGACATTCACGGAGAGCAATCATCTCTCCACTCAGCCTTTGCTTTATGAGGTTAAACACGATGCTATCCGAGTTCATAAAAGAGGTTCTCTTCTCTTGATTACATTAGTTGCTCTTGTCTTTACCAACTCTGAGCTTAGGAGTCTTGCACACTTGCTGCAATGTGTTCTTATTAGTGATTAGCGCAGAAATAAGTAATATTTATTTATTGGTTCACAAACTACCTGAAACTGCTTGAAATCAGATTTGACTTTYACCACACTGAATTTTTACAGCCTCTTTACCTGCCTTCCAAGATTTTAAAATACACTTTTTGAAATATTGTGACTATAATTAAGAAGTGTTGGGTCTGAAAGTCATGTCGTGTATTAAAACAACTAAGGCAAAACTTTGACAGTTTATTTTCAGCAGACAAATAGCACATCTATATCACACTGCTTAATTATTATGATATGGGAGAAGCAGTGTAGGTCTGGCAAATCTGGTGCACTGTGTAGTGCTTGGAGTCAAAAAAAATACATTTTATGATATTGCTTTGCCAGTATAGCATGATCTTTAACAACATTTCCCTTAGCTATAGTGCTTTGAATCACAGCACTGCAATCCTTCCTAACAACAATCTGGTATCTTTAAAGAAAGCTTGGGACATGCACACATATGCACATTGTCCCAAACATTGTTCCTGTCAAAAGATTAAAATAAATCAAAAGTTTAAAATATTAAATGTCTCATTATGTGTGGCCTCAGGGCTCTCCAGCTATGCCTGCATTAGCAGGTAAGGCCAGACGACAGATTACATAGAGGCAAAACCTTTGAATCAGCACCCACTGCAGCTATCGAGCAGGTGTTTGCTTTGGATGAGCTCCAGTCTCTGAGCCCCCATTAGCAGCGGGGCTCACAAGCTTTCTCCTACAGCATACCTTTTGATTTAATTTACTCCAAAAATGGGGCTGACAGAGACTGACYTCAAGAGTACATTCACAATCCAAATTCAAATGACAGGGCAGGCACACTCTTATACTAAGCCTGTATTGGAGATTGCCAGAGAAAAAAGGCAGCTTCTACTTTTGGTAGTAGACTTAGAAATAAAGCAATGTCAGCTTCTATCGCTAAACATAAGATGCTGAATATGTTGTTATAGATGAAAGATAAAACAAAGCTTGACCACTTTTCTGCGTCCTGACAGTATGCAACTGCCATGCTTTTCCACTCTAAAAATACATGCCTGTACCATATATCAATACACTGTCATCAACTTTTTATCATTCGGATCAGGAAAAATTTATTGAAAGACGGAGGAGGAGGACACATACAGTGCATTCACAATATGTTTAAGGCCAGAATCTCATCTGTAATTTTGTCTACTTCCCTCAAGTAAATGAAATTATGACRGCTAAGGAGTTGGTCCTATCATGCAAGGTAATCAGAGCTGCAGYGGCTCAGGACTTACACAAGAGAGCCCCAAACCTTTTGGAGCAGGAACGGTACTCAGTTCCTTTCCAGTGCCAGGCATGCTGTTTGTTTTCAGAGACAAATATCCTTCAGCACCCCAAACGAATTGTTCCCACCTTATCTGCACTTACCAAACACAATATATTAGAATACCTTAGAAAGCCAAGCACATACTCCAGGAGAGCGTGACTCGCTGAAAAATGCATGCTGCTCCAGGGACAGCTTTAATATTGTGCTGTCCTAGGGGTTAAAAGACCAACAAGAGACTCCTGTGAACKGCTTGGGAAAAAACGCTGCTTCCTTGCCACAGAGCAAGCCCCAGTGAAAATTTGATGATTAATAGGGACTGGATCCAATACTTATTAGTTTTGGCATTTGCCATATGTACCACAGGAACACTCGCATGACCTTCTTTGAGTTGATTAAAGATATCACTGACTCAGCTCAGGATCTATATCCTTTTTGCCTTACATTTGTAGAAGAAAACAGACSTTTCTACAGAGCCACGAAGCAGGCAACAAAGGAGACAGGCTCCCCCTTAAACAGCATTTACTTAATTTTCATCTGGGGTGAAAGTAAGGTTAATTATCATTATTCCAGCRTTTTGTTTATGTGGAGCTATACAAACAGATTGCTATCTGGTTTAAACTTAAAGAGTATATAATAAAGCACTGAAGTTTTAAACTTTTCCAGAGAGTGGTTCTTATTCCAATACAGACTGTTCATATAGATACAAATAGATATAGATTGTGTGTATACATAAACACACACACTACAGTGATACTGTAGTTATGTGCACACATTTATAATATACTTGTATATACATATATACTAAATACTTATACAATTATATACATTCCTATATATCAGTTGTATAAAAGAATTAGCTATAACCTTTCTCTACCTTATTTCAACTTTAACTGAGAATATACATTATCCAGCCACTGACTTACTCTACAGTTCACCTCCCAAGCTTCAGTTCATCTATCTGTAAAACTGCATTATGAACAGTTTGTCTGCCCATAATAACTTACATCTACTGCAAGTCTATAATCTCTTATTGCCCCATACAGCTGAGTATACACTGGGAATCATGATATGGGAAAATTAGAGATCATTCCAGCTATCATTCCAGCTATTAAAATATAAGACTATAATCAAGTTGTGAAATGGCAGCCTTCTAGTTTTAACACCCATATCTAAAAAAAACAAAACAAATCCACAAACAACAACAACAAAAATCTTCTGATAGACGCCAGGAAACAAAGTGCAAAATTTAAGATGTTTTCTGCTGCACAAATCCCTTACAAATCACCAGTGATTTCAAGGGGCTAAAAGAAAATATACTTTTGATAGTGCTGGCAAAAACAAAGTACTTCAAACTAGTGCATTAACATAGAATGAGTTCCTGAACTTCCGATTATCCTGCAAATTATCACTGTAGGYATCCCTGTGATTACTCTCAAGACTGACTGGAAGACAGGAGCTACAAAAGAAAACATAAATAAATAAATAAAATTCACCTTTTGGCTGAGGCTTTCTTCCTTCCAGACAGACAGGAAACARTAACAAAACCTTATTGCTCAATTAAATTAGCAAAAGCTTACTTGGGTTGCTGGAAGTAGAAGAAGTGAACAGGCTTCACATGCCCTGCGGCTGCCCCTGCTAGGTGCTTCTTTCTGCGGTGTCCCGTGCCACTGCTGCTAACACCACAGGCACCGTGGGCTCTGCAGACTTAGCAAGGGGGCTGCTCATCCCTCCCAATTCAGGTGAAACTACTATCAGGCAAAACAGTTCTGACCCCACTTTCAAACCTCTTCAGCTGTGCCCCGTTCTATTTGATTCCCCTCCTCCACTTTTGAMGCCATCCTTACAGAACAGGTTTGGAGCAAATGACTCAGCCCACTTCTCATTCCCTTCAATTGGGAACACTTGTTAGCAAACAGATAARCTCAAAGCAACAAAGGAAAACACTGAGTTTTCCTTCTAAAGGCACATTTCACTTCTCCTTGCATAGCTCTTGACAGGTGAATCATAAGAACCTCCTCCCTCAGCAAGTCCGCACTTTGTAAACACCTTCCAGGCACAGAAAGAGCACTAAGCATGTACACAAGGGCCTGCAATGCCAAGCTGCTCACTGATCTGATATCTGTGGTTTATCTCCCAGTTAATACYGCTTATCAGGCCTGATCTCAGTTAAGGGCAGAGCTTGCACTGGCTCCAGTGAGAACAGGATTATCACATGGCAAAGCTTCATCCCACAGATTGCAGYGTGGCTGGCTAGCAAGGACAAGGCAGCCCATCGGATCTGCTCTGCCGAGATGCATCATCAGTCCCTCCTGCCCTCAAGGAGGAGTAGGGCAGTGGCTGCTGACAAGGTTTCCAAAGYTTATGGCTTCACCACAACAACATCTTGCATCTACAAGTGCAAATATATATATTTATATATATATTTTTATATATATATAAAATATATATATTATAATTTACATTGCTGCAGGTTAATGCCTACAAATTGAAGAGAAATAACATCTCCCTTTAACAGAGTGTTACTGCCTTGCCAGTCTGTTTTAAGGTTGTGATGTGTGTCATTACTCCAATGAGGAACACCTAGGAGGCAGATAATTTGCAACAGGGTACAGATGCAGAGTTATGTGTCACCAGGTGAACTTAATGTCTACTGTGGAGWGCTGTGCAAAATCTGCAATAAGTTCTTTAAAAGCAAATAAAGAAAACRTAATACATTTTAGGAGGTACTTATTTGCGAAGAGCAGCAGCATATTTATTCTGAATTTTGCATTTATAAATTCCTCAGATTTATACATTTTTAAAGTCTTTTGATCCTACTTTTGTAATTAAAGCAATGCAGTCTAAGTGCACGTAATCGAAAATGGCAGAACATGCCAACACACCTTTGGGAACGTGGTTGTGTGCTACTTCTGCTGCTTTGTTTAGTCCAAGAAAATTAATGCTAGCATTGATAAGCAGCACTCATCGCAAATTCAGGTCAGGTAGTGCTTCTTAGCCTCATTCTGAGCCTAGAAATCATTTCAAATGCTCACATCTCCTTCACCAGCATGCTCAGAGGCTTGAATTACACCCAGGGCGCTCAGAGTTGCCAACACGGTTTCATCAATGGAACATCAAATTAAGTTTTATTTTAATACTATTTTACGTGTGCCCATGGGGTTGAGGTGACAAATGAGTACAGTTTTACTCAACCCTTTGCTATCTGTAAGTAAAAAACAGGCTTGTTTCTTAAAAGCAAGACAGATGACTTTTTTTTTTTTTAATTTAAGTTCTTCTAGAGTTCTGATAGAAAAAAAAAGTGTGAATCTCTTATTTGTTTTCAGTCTTATAAAAAGTAAAGTGTTTTTTTCAAGGTAAATAAGTTTTGAATCACAAATGTATCTGACTGGGTAAGCTCCAGGGACTTGTAAGAGGATACAGAGCATTTCACTCCTATGACATTGGTTTGAAATTAGTCCAGGTGAACTGAGAGCAGGAGTCATTTTCATCTAATGTCTGTGCAGCAGCCTACACAAAATGAGTTCCTGGGCTTAATGCAGCTCCTTGGGGGGTCACTCAGCTACTTCATAGAAACCAACACTAATCAGTAGTCAGCTCTGAACATGCACAGCCAAACCAGTAAGAGTATGCAGAGTAATACAGGGAAGAAACTGCCCTAAATAAATGTAAACAGTAACATACTCCAAAGGATTTGCTCTCTTTCAGGTGATAAATCTTGACCTTGGTGGTGGTTCTTTGAAATCACCAGCACAGAACGTGGAGCTCAACGACAACTGGGAAGACAAACCAATGCTCAAGGTTACAGAGAAAACAGGAGGCAGCACTGCTGCTCTGCATGAATCTGTATTCGAGGCACACCTTGGATGTTCCCTCTTTCTAATCATCCCATCTTAAAAATACAGAAGATCGAGAAAAGTTATGTACGAAGGGAGCAATACGATATGAAATATGGTACATACTGAAAATGGACGATTAGACACAATTCTCYAGTTTGGATGCATATCATTGGTAAAATATGAAAAACTAATGAAATGCTGAATGGCATTAAAAGAGAGAGTYGCAATGTGCATTCGCTCTTTCATGCAAACATTGAACTAAGGAGCATTAAGTCAAATTACCAGGCAGCAGGTGTAAAATGAAATAACTTTTTCACACTGTACCTAACTAAATTATGGAATGCATTGCCACAGAATACTACAGAACCCAAATATCTTTAAAGAGAGTGATTAGAGAAAGTGGTTAGACACAAGGTTTATGGAAGAAAAGTCCATCAAGGATCACAAATACAAGGCAGTCACAACCTACAGCACCCAGGTGCCCAAGCTGCTGGTTACAAGGAGCTTAGAACACAAGCTTAGGCAAAGCATTCATCTACGCTGYCATTATTTTTCAATTTTTCAATAATACTTTTTCTCCCAAGCAAGTAACAGTAACTCTACCAAGAGAGGTCACAAGGTTAAACAGTATGGCTATATCTACAAGTGTCTCAAAATTCCTACTTGCTTATTGCTTTTTGTGAATATATTTAAAACAAACAATAAATTGTTTATCACAGCAAATGTACATAAAAGTTCCCAGCATCTCATCAGAATCAGCATAGGAAACAAATTATTCTCCAAGGGGAAAATACCTCCTACCTTCTTTTTATTTTTATTTTTTTATTATTTTTCTTAATGCAGCTGCTTTTTTATCATTAATTCAAAAGCAGCATGATAATTGGCTCCCTGATGCATGTTGAAAAATATTTTGTGAACTTACTGGAGCGATAACATTGAATTCAAGGGAGAAATCTGTTTAATACTTAAGAGGAAAAAAAGTACAACAGCTTGGCATTTCATACAAAGGATTGCTTGCTTCAAATTTAACATCTAAATGCTGGTATTTGATAGGGTTCCATGTAATGGCAGGCCTCAGCTTACTGTAAGCTAAGTCAGCTTACTCTAATTTAGACATGGATATGCAGTTTTCTTCAGACTAAGCGTATCCACTTCTCAGAATGAGTTGGGATTGTGTATTAGGAACTCATTTTCCAATCTTTAAAGTGAGAACAGTTTTCCATGTTTAGAGGAGGTTTCCATTTCCTAAGTATGCATAATCTGCTACATATGTAAACACGTGCACATGTATAGATGCACGTGATCACATTATACAGGTCCCTAGTACATACTTCCCCYGTTCTTTCTTCTGTTTTTTAAGCCAAAGTTATTTCTAATTCTCTGTTCCATCTTGTCCAGAAGTGTCTGATAGAAAGACCCTCTGGTTTTCTTCTTTTAAAGCAACATGTTGTGCTTGTGAATATCTTTCAAAAATCCAAGAAAAGTGTGACTGAATTTTGGTTGAGGCCAAGCAAGTAGTTCACAAAAAGGACAGAGTCACCTGTACCACACAGGTCAAGGTAACAGTTGCAGAACCAACTAGGACTGGTTTGTATCTCTGTTGATAGGTGGGAAAGTACTTGGGATCCTCCAGGATCCACCCTTGTGCACRAAGCTATTGATAGTCATACACATCCCAAATATTACTGCTCAAAAGCTCAACAAATAGAAACTGGCATTTCAGAATGAACCAAGTTCCAAGTGAATATGAAAGTTTCTATATACATACTTTCCAAAAGGGAAAAAAATAAAAAAAAATTATTTATTATTATTATTATTATTATTTCACATGAAGACACTAGGAACAACAGATCTTGTCATTTTTATAGTAATCAAATTTGAGTCTCTGGATGCTTATGACACATCATGGATGGAAGTATTGTTTTGTTTTGCTTTGTCTTGCTCTTAAGTCTTTTTTTTTTAATTTGAAGTACCATTATGCAGCATAAGAAATGAAAATAACAGCTGAAGGAGGAACAACCTTATGCCTAAATCACATCAAATATGCTTGGATTTGACCATTGAATGGGCTTTGAAAGCTCTTCATCAAGCCCATTAAAATAATTYCCCAAATATATCCATGGTTGAATGTGAAGGTCATCTTGGAACATCTTAATAATTTTCTACTTGTCAAATGACAAGGAATGTAAACCATGTTTCTGAAAACCCAGAGAAAGTAGAGGATCTTTACCAATTTGGAGGATCTTCCCATGACTGGGAAGCCAGTGGCAGCCAACAAAGGGACAGCCTTAGGTTGTGGCCCAAGACCTCTTCTACCCCCGAAACATACTAAAATCCTCGCACATATAAAACTTGTGTGGACCCGGAATAACTCACTSAACAAATTCCAATATACTTAGGAGTTTAAGAGTCTTCTTCCTTCTGAGTCATGCACATAGCTTTAATTAGCTTCCCAAGCAGCTACTGACTTAGAATTATTTCAGAAAATGATAAGCTATACTTGGAAATTTGGGGTAATCATCAAGCAAAAAGATATAATCAGCTCGACTGCAGTGTGAAACTCTTGATTTTTGCAGAACTGCTCTTTTAGATTCCACCCATCAGAAGCTGCAGATCTTAGAAAAGTGAATGCAGATACTAATGATGTGAAGATAGGCCAAGGCAGCAGACAGCAAGCATTGAGACTCTGCAGACTGGGCATGAAGAGAGCCAAAAAAGGCACAGGCCCACGTGGAAAGCGCAGGGCTTGGTACACCTGAATTTGCACACAGCTGCTCAGCCTAAACCCAGCTTCCTGGYATGTAAATCATTTAAGGACAGGGAAATGGTCTTTACTAAGGCATGCCAGTTCAATTCCTAGGATCTGTGTTTCCCCCGCTTCTCTTTTGGGGAAAGAGACTATTCCACAACCAATAATTCTCCTCTTGTACACATGCTATCTATCCTCAGCATAATTTTTGGTTTTGGACATAAATCCCACCCCTAATTACTTGCATTCAAGCAAATCATATTTTCACTTTGACAAGATGACAGGAATTCCTGGGCCTTCTGTTACAGTTATACTTGTGTATCAGATTAGCAAAAATGTGGCAGAATAACTCACACAAGTTATGTACCTTTTTCTCCCTTCCTCTTCCGTAACTGTTTCCTACACATGGTATATTCTTATATTTTATCTCTGCAAGATGAAGTTCATTCTTTAAGAGTTTATGCTTTTACTTGATGCCCCATTTCAAATCTATTCATATCAATTGATCCTTAGTTCTGGTAAAATTTCCATCTGATTCTTTCCTTTACCTGGAATTCCCTTTTCACCACAGAAAAAAAGTCCTCCCTAAGACTCATGAAGAAAAAACATCACTTCACAGATTAAAAAAAAAAGAGAAAACAAAACAAAACAAAACAAAACAAAAYAAAAYAAAATAAAATAAAATAAAATAAAATAAAATAAAATAAAATAAAATAAAATAAATAAAAGCACCTGAGTTCCTTCAACATGCAGCTGTCTGCTGGGCAGCTCTGTACCTGGACGTGTTTCTGAAAAGCACAAGGCAGCCAAAGACCGCTGCACATCGGACCATGGAACAGAAAACAGGTCCTACCAGGATGTAAATCTTTCCATACTTCCTTTCTTTTTGCCTTTGCTTAATTTCTTCCTTCGATGTATGTCTAAAGCAAGGTAATCTCTACTTTGCAAAGATYAACTCCATTAATACCAATTAATGCATAACAAGGAAGGCTTTTAATGTTTTACAGCAGCAGACTAAGGAGGACAGCGCAAAGGAGAATTAGAGGGGATCACCTGTATCTTCGGTTTATTACTATGAGTTTATTACAACTCATTAAATAATATATAATGGATAAGCATTTTAGGATGAGGAGGTTATAAACATTTAAGCTGGAGGATCTATCAGTTGCAGTAGAGAAATATTGCTCGTAGTGTTAACAGGTATATGTAGGAAAAGGGGAAAAGACAACTGTCCTAAGGAAAGGGAAGTCTTGGAGAGGAATACCTTCCGTATCTCTCGCTAGCACCATGGTAAGAGTTGCAAGGCACAGCTTGTGTTTCTCATGAAGGACTGTAGTCAGGACTGTGTGCAGGTCTCTACTGTGTGATTTTGGACAGCTGCTGAACTTGCCCACTTTTTCAAGGATTTTACACATACCAATACCCACCGTCTTCCATTAATAAAACTGTCATATTCCAGCCATATAAGCTCCCTGCTRGGACCAGTTGTACTAGGAGAAACCTGTGTATACCATAACTGTCATGAATAGGAGAATATACATCACACTGCTATGACTGTGTAGACACAGATACAAATATTTTCCCAGAAAGCCACTTGCAAAGGAGTTAGCACTGCAATCAGCTTCTGTTTCCTCATCTGCAGCGGAAAAAAAAAAATCTTTCAGGAAACTTGTCATTTTCTATAGTGTTTTATCAACAGATCTCAAAGCCATCTGCAAACTAAAACAATTACTGCTGTCCCCATTTAAATTTAAGAGCATTCTGAGTTTAGCAGAGAAATCTTCATTTTTTTCCTCTCCCGATTAAAAATAATGATTACACTGACTCACTTTCTTTTTCTTCAGCTGTAATTCTCCTGGAAAAAAATCTGTCTAAGGTAAATGAAGTAATATCTTCATCTGAATTAGAAAATCAGAAATAAAGTATTAAAGGTTTCATTTAAACTACGTGTGTATATCTATATTTTAAAAGTATCATATTTAAAATGAAAAGGATTAAATTTTTACTATCTTTCTCTTTACTAAATTTTTACTATCTTTCAAACTATTCCTAATACATTTTTACTTAACTAAACTGAGAAAGGGGTCCTCCTGGGTTAGAATTCCTCCAAAACAATAAGCAACAACCATTGTCCTGATGTATTTATGAAAAAGTTATGAAAAAAAAGAAACCTTATTGTCCTCCATTTACAGAATTCACTCAAGAATGGAAAAAGTTCATATAAACTTTTGTTTCATCATGTGAGAAATTTAATTTACMGGTGATTTCTTATTTTTCCTCCACATATACACACTCTTATTTCTGCTCCTTTTTAAGTTAAAACAACCACAGAAAGAAGAGTTCTTAAAACAAAACGAAACAAAACAAAAAATCTTTAAAATCTCCCTTCCTCTCCCTTCTGCAGTCCCCTTTGCTAAACCAGCACTGCTGCTGCTGCCACACACGCATCGATTCGGATCCCTCTTGCTCTCCGAGATGCTTCCTGCCAGTTGCTAAGGAACAGGCAGGATTTTGCGAGCCAGCCCAGAGGTGGCTTTCCAGTTGAGGCATGAACTCTTGTTATTTGTGAACACAAGCAAATACCTCTGCCCCTTACACTCAGAATTCAKTAGCTGATGGCAAAGCTGCATCTCAGCTGCACGTGTGTACACATGTGTGTGCATTGCTGCCTGCAGCAGATCCGCCTCCTGCTTGGAGGCACAGCAAGCTTACGGTGAGCTCCACAGGGATATCGAGTGCAGCAGTTTGAGAGACAAATTGCATTATCGAAAGATTATGGGCCTCTCCAAATTTCTAAAGGCCATTACGAGCAATTTCCTGTSCACTAGATGATGTCAGATGTGCTTTAAAATTTCAAATGAAGTAACAGAACAAGCGTAGATATGCATATATATTTATATATACGCTTGTGTCTGTTATGTGTTTGGCACCTGTCATCAGAGAGGATCCCAGAAAGAATTATAAAAATACACATAAATTTTTTTTTTTTTTTCTTTTTGCTAAGAGGGGGTATATTCCTATTAGGCTTCAGCAACACCTTTGAGAAGAAAAAGAGCGAGAACATGCATATGTGTTTAAGGACACCAACCTCCTGCAGCATATTTTGTCACAGTACATCTTTACCCTCATGATATAGTTATAAAGGCAATGTCAAAGTTTATTAATCTCTCAACCACAATTTCTATAGTTACACAAAGAGATTTTTTTTCATCTTTTCCCCTTTTCCTCAGGACTACTCTCTTCTAATCTAACCTTCTGACTTGACTRCTACTCTTAGCATTGAACTTACGAACTCACAGCATACAAATGCCTCGAGACCCTCGTCTGTCCCAGTCTACTGTGCTCTAAATTAGGTAGCTTTCTAAAAGATGCATTTTCCCCAAGGCTTAAACCCATGATTTCCCCTTAATCTCTCCGAGAGAAATGTTAAGAAATGACACAACAGTTCGCATTAGAGAGCACTCCCCACGTCGCAGGGTTTCTAAGAGCTGTGCTAACCTAACACTGCTCACTTAGTCACCCAGCTTTTTTACATCCCACCACTTCATCATCTGTACTAAATTTTAGACTGTATTTAAGATTTAGATTGTAGCATTTGAGAACCAGACAGTGTTTCTCCTCATGCCTTTACTCATTGTGCATCTTTAGAGGAAATTCCCTTTCACTCCATTAGACTTTATTTTGCCTGTTCATTTGGACAACCAACAGCACCAGAATCTCTCCAGTCCCAAACCCTTTTGCTCTGCTCAACACAATAAGCCCTGAGGCAAAAACCCCACCATGTATAGGACATTCCTCCCAAGTTTCATATTGTGATGGACTCTACCCATCCCAGATAGGACATACATTGTGTTTAGCATCATTACTACATAAATCCTGTGCCTGGCATCACATGATTATCCTCTAGCTGTTGAGAAGACTACAGCTAGGTAAAACAACTCCCACGCTGTTGATGCTAGCAAAACATGTCTTCAGCCCCCAGAAATCTGATCATAAAGGATTTAGCAAAAGAACTTAATATTTAACTTATTGTGGTTAAAAAATGTCACAGTATGGATGATTTTATTGACTCTTCTGTCCAGATTCAGTTCCTGTAATCATTACTGTTATTAACTCCAAATCAACACACATCCCTTCATTTACTTCAAAATAGTAATAATAACAATAGAGGTTTATTATTATTATTACCACTCTTTTCTGGCATTTCCCTTCCCTGTCGCTTGAATTGCTTCTGTGCTTCAGATATGACCCTGACAAGCACATTCTGGTCAGGGAATGCTATGCACTAGGCGCTCTCTGGAGGACTGCAGTTGCCAAGGGGATCGTGATGCAGAGCTCTCTYTCATCCTGGAGGTGTGTAATTGCAGGCACTCAGGATAGACACGAACGCCCATCCAGATTTTGATGATGCTCCATGATCTATCCTATTATTTTACAGAAAAAGGAAGAGCAGAGCAAAATCAAAAATGGAACAGTGGAGAGAGAGTGAGAGACAGAAAAAGAGGGAGACAGAGATAGCATGGATGGTAATTTATCTGGAGTCACGTATAGGGTGTTTGGATTAGCTCCTTAAGAAGTGTAGCTCCAACGAGGTCAGTAGAAATATCCAGTTTAGACGTTCTGAGAAKCCAGACATGGAAATGTGCATCACCATCAAAATACCAGACAGAAAGCATCAGCACAGCACTTAAGAAGTTCTTGTGCCAGAAGATGAGTTCTTCGCTGCATGGAACATCGGTTGTCGTCCATCCTGCCCTCCCATTTCTTCACTCAGCAACCACTGAGTGCTAAGCAAAACTCCAGAGAACCCCGGGAAAGCATTGCCCAAATGGAAAGATGAACAGCAACGTAAATATACAAGAACAACTTATTTATGCAACAAAGTGCCCTGGTGGCTGGAGTCAGGCCAGCACAARTGTTGCAAACTTCAGAAACTGGTCAAGAGGTTATGAGAAGCAGCTGTGCCAACACGCTGATTTTTGCTTCACCATAATTTGTTTTGAGTTTCCATTTCAGCTTTCCCTTTACTCAAAGCAAAACCTATCCAAACAATATATCACTAATTCCTGTTTCCARAAAAATCCATAAAGTGATTTAAGTTAATGTAAACCCTATTCCAGSCTCTCCTAAAACTCAGCAGGCATGAGATAGGTACCTAATACTACAGAGATTCTGCTTTTCATCAACTGCTAGGAAGCCTGCACGTCCCTTGGAGCAAATTCTCTATATTTTTTCCCCATATCAGATGTGGATAGTGAAAATAATACATCAAGCCACACTTCATACGCCTATTACTTAGACGGATATTTTCTGGTGGTCAAATTTATCATTATATAAARTAAGATAAAATTCATATAAGAACAGAAATGAAAGTCACTATTATAATGTAATCCTTCATGGAAATAGCCTTCAAGAGAGGGTATTTTAAATCCAAGAAAAACAGTGTCTTATTTGCTGGGGCAAAATAAATAAATTTTACAAAGTGATCAGTCAAACACTACTAGTAAGTCCCACTGAACCCACACACACAGAACCACAGGTTCAAGATGGCAAATGCTGCATATTCAGTCACATTTTCTGAAAATGTGTGCATTTGAGGGACTATGTATTGCAAAACTTTCCACGTTAAGGGTTAAGTCTGAACAGTGTGTTCCTGTAAAACAAATCATTTTCCTAGTAGAACTGTGCTAAAGAAAATGGAGTTTGATTTAATGACTTCTGATAGGAAAAGCTTCAAAATGGTTYGGTGGGGTTGGTTAAGCTGGACACTGATTTGGAGCTCAGTGGAAACGGCTTTATACAGAAACAGATTTTGCCATCGGAAATAAATACTCTGGGAAGACAATTTCATATATGGTTTTGTCTCTCTTAGAATGCTGGCCCCACCAAAACACTGCAACAAAAATTAAATTCCACTGACAATGAAAAAAACTGCACCAAAACAAATAAAAAGCAAAACACTCACAGCTTTAGGAATTCCAGATAAGCTTTGAAAGAGTCAACATGGGATAAATTTTGCATGAAGGCTTAATATCTTACTCTATGATATATGAAAGTGTTGTCACATTCCTCAGTGTGATTCAGCTCTCTCTTCAAGCCATTATGATATATAAATATTGTATCTATTTCACTGCATCTGTAATGATATTTGAAGGTATTTACTATCTCGGGAGAGTATGTTTTTAAAAAGACAAATAAATAAATAAGCCCAAGCTGCCATTTTTCGTTTACAGTGAAAAGTTTGAGCTCACTTAGCTCTAAAAGCCTGTAGATTTGCCTCAAGAGCTTTAGAAGCTTATTAAGTGGAAACTGTTCTCTAGTACRCTGCACATGAGACAAAAGGAAGCAGGCTTGTTTTGGGTTTCACTGGAGACATTTATGAATGTAGTTTTGTGCACACACTCACTTCTCCATACGCTCAATCAGTCTCTGCCCAAAGGGGCTCAGTTCTCACCCTTGGATCAAGTAAGCACATACGACAATAAACCTAGGCTTGTGCAGGTGCCCTTTATTATGGTGGTGCTCTTTATTACACACCTCTAATACTAATAAGTTCTCTCACAACAAAGCAACTGAGAACAAACTTCTTCAATTTTGAGAGGAAGTTTAGAAACCCATTATTCTGACAAAACTTAGACTGTCAATGAAAATCATGCTATAATTTCTCTTCATTATGTAGCCAGTTTTCCTGATAAGTTCTTTCATATATTATATTGAACCAAAAATGAATAGTTTTGGAGCTGCTGCTCCAGTTCTAATGAGCTCGCTCCACGGGAACCCCCTGACTGCCACGTACCTTGTTGCAAACCAATGAGGATTTTTGTGCCACAYGGGCAGTAACAGGTGGGGTAAGAAACTCTTTATGCTGCCAATGTTTGAGCTGTTCTCTGATCCCTTTTTGGAAGATGGGGAAACACTGACTTGGTCTAATGCTGCTGGATCTCATCACCCAGTCTCCAAAGGCACCTATCCTCTCCAATATACTAACATCTTATTCAAGGGAATAAAGTTAAGAAAATGCTTTTTTTTTTTTTTTTTTGGCTTGAAATACCCTTTCACACCAGCTGCTTGTCAAATCTCCATTAATTCTTTGCTCCTATGAAATACCTGAGCGCTGCAGTCCTAGCAGGGCTTTTGTTTCATTGTGCAGTTCATTCCCTGTTTAATATAGCWTCTCTTCCTTTTGTGCTCTCGCACGTATGAGAAGCTGCCTTCTACAGTGAGCTCTCTAACTTTGGCAGCTCTAATTACAAACACTCCAAGCTATATTAGGATTAGGAAACTAAAGCCGCACCTGGGCAAAAAGAAATACATAGGAAAATGTATCTGTATAAAAAAACAGGTAGGGATTTGAGAATTGGATGAGGGTATAATTTTTACTTTTTGAGAACTGAAAAAAAAAAAAAAAAAAAAGAAAAAACCCAGAAACAAAAAAAACCCCACAGAAGTCATATTGTAAGCTCTATGTTATGAATCACACTCTGCTTCTCCTTTTTTGCCTTAAAAACTCACATAATCCCTAACCAGGATATTGGGAATATTTTCAGATGAACAAACCAAAGTATTATTTGAATTTTAGTTTTGGAAATCTCCCCCCTTCCAAATAAACTACATTATATACCCTTGAAATCAATTATTTTCACTCTTAAAAGGAAGCATCCTCAATGTGAGGTGCAGAATTGTAACCCTCTTGTAGTCTATGCCATATTGCTAGAGCTGCTCACAGCCCTGATCTGTCATTATTCTCCTCCAAACTCCAATGGCAAACTCCTTACAGAATGGAGAAACACAGAGAAGAGATAAATGGAATTCTTTTACTCCTGCAAGGCACGCATAGCTAGCACTGGTTTCTTTAAATCTTGTTCATGTTTAAATCTGTAAATGTTGTTCTCCAAGCTTCAAAGTCACCCCGGCTTTATTGCTGGAGGGCATCATGTGCCCATTCCAAAAGAGAAGGTCCAACATACTTATGTATTCACATAAACACATGGAGCTAATTCAGTGGATTTCAGTCCGAGATGAATATGGCTCTTCACAGCATAATTCTCTTACAGCATAATTCAACTGTTTTTCTCTACAAGCATTTCCTAACAGGCGGGCTATGCCTTTTCTTCTACACAACAACAAGATTAATTCATTAGCAAATGGACACTATTTCATCACTTCCATACCATGTGGGCTACATCATGGAAGAGASTTAATAATCCTAGCAGGCTGAATACATTCCAAGTTCTAAGCATTTATTCAGAAGTGAGATTTAAGTCTTTTGACTATTGGCTCACAATTCCTAAATGCTCCCTCAAATAATTATCACCTTAAAAGTACTTTAAACAAGCTCTATTTCTTTATCTACATTTTGTGATAACTATTGATAGAAAAAGAATGCAACATAACCACATTATTTCATAGAATAAAATGTTCTTCCTTACAGAAAAATAACTAAGTAATTTAAAACTTGGTCATGATTGCTTGAATACTGAGCTTTTAAGATATCTGCTATATAATCTTGACTATAAATACTCTTTCAGCAATAATTATTTTTTAAAAATCTTGTATATGCTCTGAATTTCAGAGTATATACGTATATTTATAATAGTATATAAAGAAATTCCTAAAGAAGAGTCTAAGAACAGCACATACATTTTAAGAAACTTTAGAACTTGTTTCTTTTACCTCTTTCTTTTCAACTAAGGCCTCAGACTGTGGACTTTCTTGTTCATTTACTAGGATACTGTGAGAAATACAGAAGCTTTTAATAAATCCCTGGACAAAGAAGGAACTGAAGAAGGCCAAAAGACAGATGATGGTTATATCAGGAACACATTATTTATAAGATGAAACTTATTTATATGGACTTCAGGGGCCTGAGGCGCTGAATTCAGATCCATTTGATTGACATCACATGCATCCGCCATCAAGTTAAAATCTGCATCTCATTCTACTCAGTATTTAAGGTTCTTTTGAATCAAGGCTTTGGTTCAGACTTGACATTGGTTTTTTTTCAGAGATGTTTAAAAAAGCCAGAGRCAGCTGTAGCAGTGATGAGTGACAGCATTTGAATCTGGACTCTATTCATCAAGAAATGAATAAGTATCATTACCATATCAGGTGACACAATAATAATTACATATTTTAGAACATAGACCTGTAGAAGAAAGGATGAAGTTGGAGATCTCTTCCTTTTCCTTCCCTGATTTTCTTTAAACTGTCAAATCTGATTTCTCGCAAGGCTTCACACCATGAAGAACCATATTTCTCAGCATCCTAAGACTTATACCCCAAATCCCACATACTATACTTATTCTTAGGACCCCTTCTCTCCCTTAGCCTCACAATCTGCCTTCTCAGCTGGCCCCATTACTGTCTRAGGACATGCACAGCCTCCCCTGACTTCACAGACATCACCTGGGGCTCCAGCTCCAGAACCCATAATTTAATTCCTGCAGTTGGCTCCCTACTCAGTCCTTGCCCTCTCCTCTTATAGTTGTAAGGAAGGTCCCTTTTATGCCAGTTCAATAATCACAGACCTCTATCAACTGTTATCCTTCAGAGATTGGGACTCTTTCCCTTAAAGGATGTATATATATATACACACACACACACACACACATATATATATGTATGTTTGTGTGCATGCAGGTGCATGTGTGTAGGTACACAATGAAGGAAAGCATGAAAATTATATTTGGGTCAAATYTCTTGTGTCTTGATTGATCTATTTATTCTAATAATTATTATTTCATGGGTTCTTTACACAATCATGTGGATTCAAGTATGTCCTCAAGGCAAACTTACCAATTCTTCTGCCATTACCTGTGCCATTACTTTGAGAAGACTGAGAAATTAAAATAGGAATAAAGAGACTTAATCTTACCAAACAGGATTGCAGRGAAACATGACTATTAGAAGCTACTAAAAAGGAAAGTACTACAAAGGGAAACCACCAAGCAATGCTACAGGTGACAGACACCAAARATCAGCACTCCTGCCAAGCCAGGGAGGACAGTAACAGCAGGGGCAAGCTGCACCCTGCAGCAGTGCATCACGCAGGAGCCGTGCCGTGAGAACAGACTCAGCTGGGGGAAAATAGGCAGAGGCACAGCCGAAGGTAGAGAAAGAGGCTGAAGCTGTACAAAGAGAAAAGAATARAGACTTAGAAACTGTAACACAATAAAACCTATAGAAATTTCTTTTTGATCAGTGGAGGGGAAAAGTATACCAGAAAACTAGAGAATCATGAAAAGAAAATTAAGAACTTATCTGGACTTCCTACTCTTTACGTAATGCTAATATGGAATGAAATCAAAAAATGATCAGTGCATACACTTCTTGCATCTTCACAAGCCTTGCTGCAGGGTTAAGTTTGTATCTTGCTGTTTTATTTTCTTATTCACATGTGTTTGTAAAACGAAGAGGAAAAACCAAAAAAAAAAAAAAAAATCCTTCCTCCCTGAATTCTAAGTGGCACTGAATAGCCAAAAATGTTCTCCCCACTTGAGTGGACAAGGGCAAAAAAACCATGCTGTAACTGGCCTTTTAGTTCCTAATTAAAAACACAGCATTAATGAAAACACCCACAGAAGTTACAAAAGGAGAGCTCTACTACATTAAATATTTCACTGACATTATCCTTGTCCATTTTAGGGCCTCTTCATGACTAATTTTAAGAGACTAGTTTTAAAATTAGCAGAAACCAATATTAAAATAGTATTTACATGTAGAAATTGCCCATTAGGTGCCCCTAGTAAGCAAATTTCCACATACTCTCTAGGGAGGCTATTTTCTACTGAAAAAATAAGAAGCGTTATTTGTGGGTTTTTGGTTTTTTTTTTCATATTGCCAAGTTCACTTTGCATGCTGCTTCAGTAATCTTAGTGCCCTCGTACAAAATAAATCTGAAATAGTCCTCTGAGGCTAGTTTGACCAACACTTAATTAAACATGTGTCTACRAATCTATACGCTGTTGCTTTTATTGCCTTTACAAAGAATCCCACAGACAGTTTTCAGAGTGATTTATTTAGCATGCATTCATCAGTTTGTCTAACTGTCATCCAGTTATATCAAGAAAACAAAAAGCATAGAAGGAGAAGAAAAGAAGGGAAGAAAAGGCAGAATAGCTTCTCACTCTTTTTCATCTTCTTCCCTCCTCATTTTTTTTCCCCCCATAGTGCTCTGCTGTCTTCTCAGGGTTCTTCTTTCCCCATTAACAATGCATTTTATTTCATTTTTCCTCTTTCTTGCCTGGTTCAGCAGCCCTCTATTATTTCATTGTTGTGTTAGGTGGGCTCAGGCTTCCTTTTCCATACAGAAGTGATTGCTTGACTATAGCAGTGTCAGAAATAAGCAGCGAGATGAAAAGAGAAACACCCACAGCCAATCCTTCCTCAGGCAGAAACAAGAGGTGACAATATTTCCAAATGTAATTATTCATATCCATCCTGATCAAAACACTGCTGACATAGGCAATAGAATTTATTTTTAAAAAGGAAAAAAAAAATCTTTGTTGTGGAAGTCTTATGCATAAGACATGCCACTTGTCAATGTATCAGCCTTCTTTCCAGCCTGACAAGGCCTGGATGATTTTGCAGAGTCCTGACCAAAAAGGAAAACAACAACAAAAACAACAACAAACGGGGAAGGTGGGGAAGAAAGAACAGAGAAAACATTGTTTAGAATTTACTTTTCAAGAATTTGAGAGTGTTATTATTTTTATAGTCCAAATATGCAAATATATGGATATTGATTCTTAAAATCTTCAAAGTTTGATCAAATACTTGATCACAGGAAAGGTAAGTTCCAATAGAAAAAAACAAACAAACAAAAAAACCCAAAAAACATGGATTTAAATTCCTAGAGCCAAGCCTTCAAAGGCCCAACTGAGCATCAGAGCAGTGACCTGCTAGCTGCCAAGTTTACCACTGGAATTCACTCCCAAGATAGGCTGGAAAGATGGGTGTTTCAGGAAGAGAGTTTTGGAAAATAAATAGTTGAGCAGCCAGCCAGAAAATAGCAAGCTGRAGAGAACAAGTCTTCATACTATGTGAATAGTGTCAAAAACAGAGTGTAGATTTCCATTTCCTTGCTGAGACAACTGTCCTTTTGAGAAATCCAAACAAACTAAATCAAATTCAATTATATGTTACAGAAATAAATTACTCATAAGGSTAGGGTTGGATCCATTCTGTGGTCCACTAACTCCAGTTCAGTTTCATTAGAAACTCCCTCAGCTCACTTATTTCCTCCTCCTTTTTTTTATATGTTTTCYTTTTATTTCTTTAATCTCATCTGCAGTCACATACACACGTGCATGCATAGCTTTCCAGCTACATTTTTCTTCTTTTATWGTTTGTAACTTAGTTGAATTTAATTGACCTAATATGAAAGAGACAGAAGTAACTGTTAAATGAACAGAATTTAAAATTTGTTAATAATACAACGGCAATGTGGCAATTCATACTTTAAATATGATGAAAATATAATCCACGAAAACCACCTCACTAATCTAGGTTATGAATCATGTTTTGCTACTGCACTGTAGAAGATCAAAGAAGTTAAGGAATCCTCCCTTGTGCAAGCCAGTGTGGACTGCAGAAGGTCCTACAGAATGTCAAACAGGCAYCTGCAAGCGGCTGCAGTTGGGATGATTTGGCTGAAGTTTCCCTTGCATGCTCTGTCTGGAAGACTATTGCAGAGCTGGAAAATCAGATTACACAACACATATACAGGAAAATGTTAAAAGAAACAAGAGCACTATGGAGAGGGGAGCAAGTACCATATTAATTTAGATATCCCTTTTYTGATGCTGTGACTAATCCATAAAGCCATTAGTGGGAAAGAGAGTCTTGAAAAGTGTTGCAWACAATTTTTAAAGCAGTAGAATATTTTAGCAAAAACAATACCATAATAATTTTMAAACATTTATCTCCTTTCAAAGAAAAATAAAATGTCCATCTTGCATGGTGAATTGAATGAAATCTGYTTGCTTTTCACATGCTATTTCTGCATAGGGCAGGACTTATAAGACTTGGTGACTATTCCAAAGACAAATTGTTTGCACTYTGTATTTGTACAGGACAACAGGCAAACATTTTCAAATTTTATAAGATGGACTGAAGCATAATTCCTCCTTTCTCATGAGCACACTAAAAAATGATAGTTCATAATCAAGATCACAATTTTGTTGCACAATTTATTTTGCATCATACTCCATCTAGTAGGTTACCTGCAAGGGAGATTTCATTACGGCTTTTTAGCTGTTGTGTTCTGCCACCCCGGGACTCACCCCGGGACTCGCTRACCTCGCAGTCTCGGCAGCAGCAGCAAGCTGCAGCGGCACACCATCCCAGCAGCAGACAGAGAGCGCAGAGCACTCTCCTCACACTACTGCAGAGCTCGGCTCCTAACTTCAGCTGCGATGCTCCCTAACACTTAGTTAACCTGCAAAAATAACAGGTGTCTTACAGAAGTAGGAAGGAGTCACAAAYCATCTTGAGGGTTGCAAGAAGGAAAAGTTATATATTCTCTGAGACAGTCATAAATAGTATGGTTTCTAAAAAATACATATATCCTCTCCCAAACAAACATACCAAAACACTTTTTACTCAGCCTTAACATGAGCAAAAAGGAGTATCTGAAAGATAGTTTTATTTGATTAGCCAATATAAATGATTAACACTCAATAAGAATGTATATATTATTTAAAGCAGTCACTGACATTACTTTGTATTAATCAAAAAAGGAATAAAGGCTGTAACTGTTTTCCACTTTGCAATTACTATTCCTATTTTCTTTGAGGCCTCTTCCACTTAATCTTCAGGAGCTTATAAAAGCTGTATGCTTGTAAACCCATGATGCCCATAAGTGACCTTAACAAATACTGCTTAGAGAGTAGCCATAGTTTCTAACATAAGCCTGTTGATTTTAAATGGCCTAGATTTAGGTTTCTTAAAAGCAATTTTTTTGTATATTGCCAGATAAGCATGATCATAAGGCTACATTGCACACAATATTACTAGCCAGGTGGGCAAAGTACAAATAGCAAGGTACTTGCAATGTTTCTGCACAGACTTTATCGCAAGGCGCAATAACAAAATGCCCTAATACACTTTGAAGAAACAAGAGGCCAAGCTAGGAATGACTCCTTCAGCATTTCACATTCAGGTCTATCTTTGTCCTCTATTAAAATTCTTTTAGTGTAGATATTATTTTTCATGTAATACATAAAAGAATAATGTCTTGCCAAATGTTTCTTTGAGATTATTATAGGACGTTGGATTTCATTTTGCATTATACTTATCAGAGTCCTTGCAGAGTGTGATTCATTGCCACCTGTGTCCAGTGGTCTCTTTAAATCAGGTATTCCTCTTATAATGTTCACTAGCAACCTTGAGAATTGTGCATCCTATAAGAGATATTTACCCTCTCAGCCTATCCAGTAGATAGTCCTTAAATTCACAGAATATAATTATACTGTTCTGCAGGATCTTCACCCTGAATGCTCCCATATACCAGAAGGCTACAAAGAAGTTTTGATAAAAACACAAGAACATTACTTACCTTGCTGAGCACCCTGAAACTCATAGTTAATGAAGGAAATCAAGGAAAAGACATTCAGACTCGCATAAAATTATTTTTCCAAAACCTAAATCTTCTTAAAGAGAACGACATGGAGAAGCTTAATCTGGCAGAACTTCTACATCTTGGAGATGAGTCTTCTGAAGAGCTGGTTTCTAATGCAAACCTGTCCTCTTAGCTTTCAGCATATCAGTTACACACCATTCCCACACCAGTAAGGTAAATACAGAAGACACATATAAAAAGGAAGAAAATGGGTGTACATTTTCCATTGGTAAATGAGTCTTAAATCAATGTCAATTATCTACTCTAACGGAAGTTTAATATGTCATGCAAATAACAGTAACCTCCATTCTCCTACTCTCTCCTGAGTCTGTTTTTGGGTTTTGTTTTTTTTTTTTTTATTCTTTGCTAAACTCAAATCCTCAGATTTCTTCCTGTGAGTTACACTTTTAATAGTATTTTGGTATCATTTTGTACAGAGGGATGCAGATCTGATATGTATTATAGATATCTAAACAAATTTTATATTTACATCTAGAAAGACTACCGAAACAAGTGACCTGGAAAACACTAGCTTTGAAACAAAGAAGAATTTGTCTTTTTGACAGTTACAGGCAACAGAAAAACAGGTTGTTTAACAAGTTCTTTAAAGAACTTCTGCAGAACTTTTCTGGGTATCATGGAATATACCTTTTAACACAAAGGAGACAAATGAAAATGAAAATGCTGTTAGAATAAATCATCATAATTTTGCATTAAGAATCAAGCATCCTTGTTTGCCAGTATGCTGTTTACACATACTAAACTGAAAACTATACTATTCTTCAGCAACGATCCAAAATACTTTAATTATTCTCTTTAAAGCGATTGTGTTTTGGACCATCACAGAAGAAACTGTAAAAATTTAAACAAACTTTTGATGTTTAAAGCCACACTAAAAATGAGCTATATCCAAGTACAGAAAAAAACAATATTTTATTTATAATCTTAGTTTAGTGTTTGAACTACAAATTCTGGTTCTAGAATTGTTTAAAAGATCATGGGTTTCACAGATTTGCACAAGTAAATTAATCCTTTTTTTTTTTTTTTTTTACTTTTTCCCACTTCTTCACAGAATGGTCCTTTTGGTAAATACAGAGCAGGTCATTACATGAAAAAAAAAATTGTTTATTTCTTCTTTTTCTCACTTGAAAAGTTGCTGCTAATATACCATTCCCTGTCAAATATTTTCAAAAGGGCATGTGAAAAGAAAGGAAAAAAAGAAAAAAAAAGTGACAAAATAGACCGAATCTCACAACTAGAATTCACCATAAAAGTTCCCAAAGTGTAACAGAATTCTTACAAAATTCCTAGACCAGTTCTTTTAGGGAATCAAGATCTCCTATGAAAAATATGGCAAATGGGAATCAGGGTAGGCTGGGGAGGAAAAGGGGAAAGAGGAAGGTAATAAGTGCAGCAAAAACAGGTTCTGAGGAATACACATAATTTTGTCTGCTTTAGATCACAATAGAATTTTTAATAAATAAATTTCTTTTTCTTTGTAAAGACACTTTTTTGAAACAGTAGATTTAGCCCAGTCATTTGTGTCATTTGTTTTATAAACCGTCTTTTGTTGTACCCCCCTCCCACCCCATAATGTCATAAATGTTTTAGATCTGAGTCTCTTGTACATTGTCTTTTGAGTTCATTCGGATCAATAACGGTTCATGCACTGAACTGTGTATTGAATTTATTGTGTTAACTGTTGTTGTGTGGTTGAAAGGAGACTTATAAGAGTTATAGTGATTTAGGTGCTCATGCTCTATTGCTGGCATGGGCAAGTGACTCTCTATAGGCGTGTCACCTGTAAGCTCGTCATCCACATTAATGATCTCTACAGTCCGTGTTGGAGCATGATGGTTCTGCCGATGATGCTGTTTCCTCATTTTGTAGAAAATTACTAGCATCACCGCAGCCATGAGAGTGATAGCCACAAAACAACCAATTATGATTTTGGTAGTCTTCATAACCTCATCTATTCCTGGGATCCCGTTGTTTGCGTCCGTCACAGGGATGGTGAATGTTTTTTCTGTTGATCTTGTGCTCTGTGGAGTGAGTGAGGTTGTCATGTTAGTGGTCTCCCAGTTGGTAACTGGTGTGGGCCCAACCTGCTCTGTGGTCTGTGCCTCATCCTGAGAGGGTTCCACAGTCTCTACTGTGACGGTTGAAAAGTACGTGTAACCAGTGTTATCCAGGGCAGTCACATTCAGCGTGGCAGAAGCTGTGGTATTCCCAACAGAGTTACTCACCATGCATGTATACAAACCCGTGTCTTGTACAGTTACCTTTGTAAAATTTAATGTGCCATCACTGAGCACAGCAATCCGAACTCTGTATGCCCCATGTGTCATAACAGATCCATTTGGAGTAATCCAAGATACAGAGGTCAGGGAAGTGGATGCTCGGCATTTCATCTCTGCAGCCATGCCTTCTGTGACGTTGAGGTCTGCTGGTGGCTCCACAATGACTGGAGCATAACATGTGAAGTAATTCAGGTCCAGCTCACCAATGTACCTTCCTTTCAAACTGGGAGGTGTGTGGCAACGGGCACAGCATGCAGTATTGGAGGGTGCCTTGTCTTTAATCCACCAGCTGAGCCAAAGGATATCACAGTTGCAGTTCCAAGGATTGTGGTGCAAGTGGATCCTTTCTAGACGGAGTGGTGTGAAAAGGTCATGAGGCAGTAGGGTTAAATTGTTGTGTGCCAGATTGATCTCCACAAGTGACTGAAGGTTATCGAAAGCATTCCTTTCTATCACTTGAATCTGAGACTGTATCATCCACAATTTTTGAAGATGCAATAACCCTTGGAAGGAACCTGGCCGGATGGCAGTCAGGTGATTCCCAGAAAGATCTAACTCATCCAGTTTTACAAGTGGCGTGAGGTTAGGAATCTCTCGAAGGTTGCACATGGCAAGGTTCAAATACCTCAAGTTGGACAGACCTTCAAAGGCACCTTCTGAGATATATGAAAGCCTTTTCAATTCCCCCAAATCCAACCTCCGGAGAGAAGGGATTCTGTTAAAAGCATAAGAAGGGATACTCTCAATAGGGTTGTTTCTCAACCACAGTTCCTTCAGTTTTGACAAGTATACAAAAGCCCCATTTGGGATAGTGGTCAGACGATTGTCAAAGAGTTCCAAAGTATTGAGATTGGCCAGACCATTGAAAGCCCCTATTTCAATTGTTCTGATGTGATTCCTGCTGAGCTGCAGAATTTCCAGGTGCCTCAGATGTTTGAAGCTGTTCACTTTAATAATTTGGATCTGGTTCTCATGAAGGTTGAGTAACCGGGTGTTGGTGGAGATGCCGTCTGGTACGTCTCTCAGATTTTTCCTTACACAAATCACTTTACTGAACTGGTTGCTGCAGGAGCAGACTGAAGGACAAGTTTGAGCCCTCACTAGACCAGCCACCACAAGAAGCTGAAGAGCCAGCAGCACCACAAGCAGGGGGTCAAATAGGGCCCTGTTAAACCTAGGACCTATCATTATCTGCTGTGGATGTAAGGTCATCTTGTTCAACATTCATAATTTATTTGGTATTGGTCCTTCTGGAGTTTGAATAGCCTGAAAGAWAGAAGGGAGAAGGAGAACATCAAATTATTTCTAAATATTTTAAGGCATTCTCTAAACAAAAGCTTTTCATGTCTTTTCAGTCAACTTTACCAGTTTTATCACATTCTATAGCAACAATTTTTATAAATTCTCATACTTTATTTCCCAAACAGCTATGTATGTCAGCTGTAATTTGTGAAGGGACAGTACATATCCAGGCATTATTTTTTCTGCTAATTCCAAATAATAATATATGTAGCTGATTAACAGTGAAAAAGTTCAACTATAACTCAATACCTAAAGGAAACAATCTAATCAAAACCAGAGTTGTAAATAATGACAAAGGATCATGAGGCAAAAATGAGTAAGACAGGAATCACCACAGTGTCCAAGATTTTAACTTTCTCCATACATTCTAAGACAAGACTTAAAAGATACTATGAAGAGCAAGTGGGGTCTCCTTTTGCGTACGGGTGAAACTGTCTATACAAATGCGATTGCTGCACAGGAGCTCAACTAGAAGTAAAGCCTTTCATACTGATCAGAGCAGCTGATGCAAGCATTAGCGTCAGAATTGGCTTCTTTTTCAGATGTAGGAAACAATAATGCAAATGAMACAGGGGTTGTGTGAGATGCTGAGCATCAGCCCTCCTCTACCATTAAACAGCATCATCTAATTTCATATTTCCTCCTCCATTCCTTTTTTTTGGCACCAAGCAACAGAGAAACRCTCATTATTAAACATGTGCTGAACACAGAAAGAATAGCCATGTAAGTGCCGAAAAATACCTCTGTAGCTGCAGGGTCAACAATTTCATTGGTGTATCTGAAAAAAAATCCTACAGATCTTGGTGTAATGGGAAAGAAAGACCTTTCCACTACAAATGATCATTACCATTCAAAGTCTTTCGGACCTGATTCATTTGCAGTAGCTCTTAAAGCCCCCAGCCCTCAGTTCATTTTCAATCTTCTGCTCACTGCAAGGTCCCTCTGCTGTAGAGATTAATGAAAATCAGCCAAAAGTGAAGTCTTATAAATTACAGCAAGCTTAAAGCATATTTATAACCCAGAGCACCCRAATGCATAATACATGTATTCATTAGAACAAAACATTGTCAGGCAAAGGTTTTCTACTCCAAGCTCTAAACTGTTTCATTTTGTGTAAAAATCTTTCTTGAAAAAACAAAACAAAGAAACAGAAAGAAAATATATTGATTTGCATTTCGCAGTAATTCATTTAATGAAAGTCCTTTTTTCTAATTACATATTCAGAGAGAATACTTCTGAGAATTTACTTCTTTTTTGAACTTGTTACAATGTTTCAGATCAAGCAAGTTTTTTCTTCTCACATTTAATAATTTACTGGAGAGAAAGCCAATATAATAGTTAAAAACCTGTGAACGGCAATTGGAAGATCTGGGCTGTATCTGTTTGTTTGATCTGCTCTATAAGTGCTATTTATAAAACATCAGTCTTGCTATGAAAGATTCATGAAACTAATGTGTTTTGCAACCTTGAGCAAGCCACTGAACCTTTGCATGGCTCCCACTTCTGTCAGAGGTCTCCGGAGAACCCTGTGGCGGCGGTATCGGATGTTGCTGCTCCCAGCTCTGCATCCCTTCCCTCTGCCAGTGGCTAACCACTGCACACCAGAACATCAACATCAGCTTCACAGGTTTAGGACAMGGCACGAGACTCTGCTGAGGGTTGGCTGTGGTACCTGCCTTCCTTCCAACTACAGGTACACAAGGTCATTAATCTGTTCAGTGGTGCTGACCACTACAGATGGAGACACWCTCGCAAACTACATCACTGAAACTCTTCCTTTCCATTAGAAAATGTAATAAAAATAACTGCTAAACGGAGGTGAAAAAGATCAGGTTCCCATCTTTCTTACACTGTCAGGAAGAAGAATCTCCATGTCAAACTCAAGAGAATCACATTGATGAGTATAATACCAACTTCAGGCTTTTTTGGTTAAGATCTGTGATCCATAAATTCTGCTGTTGAACAGTTATTAACCATCTTCTGTGATCCTTACYGTGATTGTATTAACCTTTTTGTTTGTCTCTAGGTTTACTTTATTGGGTAGATTTGTCTTTTTCTCTCCCTCATTTTTTCTTAATTCTTTTAAATCTTATCCCCTAAGGACTTGGACTGAATAATGAATTCCATTAACAGGTAACACAACAGATACAGAAACGCACTGGGCTGATCTTTTAACCGCTGCTCTAGTACAGTTTTATCATTTTCAGTGTAACTGAGAGGAGMACTCGGTCTACTATCTTAAGCTTCAGAGCCGCCAATGATCACTGTACGCCTGGCATGGCAGGGGGCTGCCTCTCAGGGCCACAGGATTTTTTCATGTTTTTTCTTATACCCATTCGCTATTTTGCCAACCCAACGCCAACTTGCAAGACACCACGTGGCTTCTCTATCTTTCTTTTTGCGACTTTCCAGTCTCATTCCTTCATATACTTTGCATGAGTAGGAAAACTATGAAATTATTAGAACAAGGAAGTCTAGCAAGARAGGATACGAGAGAGCAAGCACTTTTGGCATCAGCCAGTGTATATATATACATAAACTTCCTTCAGTTGTTCTTCTTGCCAGTCTCCATAAAGCCAGGCATGTCATCCTATGTCAAACCATGCTGCTAGAACTCCAAGACACTTCTCTCTGTTCCTGCTTGTAGCTCCCCAAAGTAGCTCGAAATCCCTCTATGTCCCTCACTTCAATCCAAACTTTTCCTTTTTCATCACTACCCATATGCTCTATGGGGAAAAAAGGAAGAAAAAAAAAAAAGGATAAAAATCTAAAGAGTTATGAGATTGATTAGCATAATCTATTCCACCAGCATCCTGGAAGTCTTTGTGCAGTCATTCTATATCAGAGTCATTTTAAATCACAGTGATACACTGGGGAAAAAAAATGTAGCTGGTGCAAAAACACAGTGGAAAAGTCATTTAAAGTCTCAGAGTATATTGTGGAAATATTTTAWCGGGCACATAAAGACCCATCTGGAACTCTGTTCTGATTTGCYATTCAGTGTCTATCATGCTGGAGACACATGCAGAGGTTTAGYTTTCGAAAGCCACACACGGAATGCAGACCATCAACCTCCTYCTTTAATTTCTAGTGAGAACTCTGTCTTCTGARAGGTATTTTTGCATTCTTCTAGTACCAAAATATCAACTCTATGGTCAATTCAATAACACTAGTGCCCTCTGCTGTATTTATTTAAAATGGAGTTTACAATGCTAAGGATATCCTTACTCCACAGACAGTTCCTCAAACACCATACAATTATTAAACTTTATTTCCAAACACGACCTTAATTCTGTCCCTGAAATTGCTCTAATTACCACAGCATATATTATCTGTCATTCTAGTACTGTAATGTATATTATGTTTATATTCAAGGAGATACACACACTTACACATACAGGAATTTGTTTTGTTATCTATATCTACAGAATTCAGAAAGTCTTCACTCAAATAGGCATCTGATATGCACGTTCTTCTCTCTATAGCTTACCTGACACTTCTTCAGTTAGTCCCAGTGTGATACTTATTTGCCAGTGTGCAAAAAGAATCACCTTCTTAAGATCCAATACAGAAGAGAAGGGAAGGGAAGCAATGACAAGGCTAAAGCACCTCTGCAGAGAAGTACAGTGCAGCTCTCTTTAGGGACAGCTTAAAGGATTCAGCGGTTATGCTATTATAAGTTAATTTTGCTGAACACGTGTGTGCAGAAAAGTCTTCCTGAGGTGCACTGAAATGGAATAGACAATTTTTCTATACTTTTTTWAAAATATAGTTAGACCTTAGGCCTGATGTGCTTTGCTAACATTTTGTTATTTTACCAGTGTAAAATGTCTATAGCCATACTGATCACCGGCAAGGTTTCCGGTAAGGATGGACTTTGATTACAGAGAAGTCCCATACCATTCCCAAACATCAGCCTAACAAAATATGGCTGAGAGCAAAGATATTTTTCTAAACCTCAGGGATCTCTACCTGTTCAGCTGCTGTTAGCAACTTAGCTTTCCAGCATGGGGGGCCTATGAACAATCATCTGTGCAATGGAGCTGTGCAAAGACCATGGTTTTCTGCTTACCTAGCTGCACAGATTCTTTTTAATCACAGACAAATGTACTATCTATTATACAATACTCTGTTTATGATACAATGTGATCTAGTACACTTTGATGGATGGCTGTGCATTTGCCATAAAAAAAGCAGGATGTGATGCTCTATGCTGCTGTACTGAAAATATATAAAGAACATATCACATAACAGGTAATAAAATTATCAGTACACAATTAAATCACCACAACTATATCACAGAATAAATCTCAACTAAAACCCCACTAAACCCCACATCACAATTTTCCTTCAGGCTTGTGCCAGAAAGATAAGAATACTTCTTACAACTAAAAAAACATGTGGGCACACTCAGAAAAAGCACCTTTGCTTCACTTTATGCAGCACAATAATGTATGCTGTACACCACACTATTTTAAAGAGCTTATTGAGAAAAAAGCCTTTGCAAAGATAGCTGCATTTTTTAGTAAACAAGCCACTCTACAGATACAAATTAAATGGCAGATTTCCAAATATATGAAGAGGAGAGAGGTGCATCAAGCAGCTAATTATGCTGGGAAGTCTCTTCTGGTAGTGGCAGCACTGGAGCACTGAGAATAGTTTCTGTACAGAACAGAGCACGGAGCACAATAATAAAAATAGGCCTAAATCCCAGGACAACCTTAGGCAGCAGCGACTCTTTCAGGAACCCTGAATACTCCCAGGATCTCAGACTGATCCCCTTTTGGCAGCAGTGCCCGCAGGGGAAGGCAGGAGAGTTTTAGTCTATATATCAGGAAACAGGCACACAATCTGCTTTAGCTGCACAAAATACTAAAAAACACATTGGGGCAAAGCCTCGTCCCCGCGCAGAGACTGAACCGTGGGCAGGGAGCTCCACTGGGGTCAGAAATCCTYCACCGACATCTGCTCTGCAGATGCTCCTGCAGCCTCGGATGCGTGTCCCCATATGGCTGTGCGGGGCCGGGCTGGGGGAATCACGTCGCTGTGGGGTTGTTCACCCTCCCTTCCCGCTCCCCTTCGCCTTGCAGGCCTGAAAACCCTTTCCACCTGGCCCAGCCCCTGAGGAATCGCCTCTTCAGCTCAAGAGAACTACAAACACTTTGCATGCTGTTCCCTGTCCCCATATGCTACAACACCACTTTTTTCTCTCTGTAGAATTTCTCTGCCACCAACAATGGAAAAAGATGCTCTGTTCTTCAGAGTGCTACAATAAACAGCATGCAAAATCAGTAAAAACRATTGCAAGTCTTTCTCTTCTTAATCTCCTGTTTCATTTTTCTTATAGCTTGGTCCCCATCTGAGCTGGGGTTTTTTTGTTTGTTTTGGTTTAGTTTTTATACAGACTATTTTATTGGGAAAACTCATCATTGCAACTGGAGAGCTCTCTACCCTTTCCTCCATTCTTAAAAATCTGTTTTCCCTTTTCAGTGCTGTAGAACTTTAGAAGTCTCAACAGCAGTTTGGGGAGCCATTGCAATAATGCCTAACAACCTTGGAGGTTTGAGAGCCCTGCAGCTTTATCTATTTGGTTTTTACTTTATTTTTAGTTAAATGCAGTGGAGGACAAATAGTGCTAGATAGGCAGCCCTGCAATGCAGCTTGATTACTCTTGAGATTAACTAAATCAAGGCACTCACCATGCAAATTACTCTCCTCTTGGTGTGTTTCAGTGGCTGGCTCTGGGACACAGCCCGGATGCRCCACTGCCCCTTCAAGCATCTAAGTGTAGGAGGTTGAGCTGATATTGCTGTACCACGGACACTGTCCCCTTTCCCTCTGCAAACCCTCYAAGACTCAGCTGAACTAGTAAAACACTGACCTGTAAGACCTAAATGTGGTTGGACACATTTAATCCTACCGAATCACCATTGATTTCTGGAGAGTTCAATCAAGGATGAGTCTGATCCAGTCTACCTTTTTCTTCTTTTCTTTCATTTTGTTTTACAGACAACAGATTTAGTTTTCCAGCATGGTTTTAACCTCTTGTTTTCCAGAACAATTTCATTTTCTTGGTACTACATCTTCCTGAGGTTTCRAGCTGTCTCCATAACTTCACCTAACATAAATTAAGTTGAAATAGACWTTTAGTTTATATTGGTCCAGGCAAGAATATTTGCATTGTAGCCAGAAATTAAAAATATTTCACAAACTACTTCAGTCTGGCAAGGCTCTTAATTTCTAAATTTCCTTTTCCTCCCAAACTTCATTTCACTTTGGATCCTCAATATAATTGGTAACATTTGATAATTTTACAGGACAAACACAGAAAACGTCAGATAAAATGTAATGGAGATTTCTACATGGAATAATGTTTTTTATTAACAGGAATTTGTTGATTTCTTTGTTGGCCCTTGCATTTTCCCTACATGTCGCCTGAAAGGTAAAAAGACCAAAACAGTCCCAGTTTCTCTGCTGGGACTGCTCACAGAGTGCAAACAAGAGCAACCTATGAACTGTCCATTATCAACTGATGTAAATTCATTTAAGAAAAGGCACTGAAGAAAAGGTCCACCCAGAAACATTCTAGAAATTTAATTGGAATTAACTTTGAAAGTGGGTTAATTATATTGCATTAATTCTTTTTGTGGTCACTCTTACTTAGAATCTAATTTACGTTAAATTGAATCAAGGCCACTGTAATTTTAATGAACAGTGTCCATAAAAGAATGTAATCCACTTTATGTAGCTCATTTTCAAAGTTAATTTGGATTCATTTTCCTGAGACCCCATGTTTACATCAGGAACTTTCATTCTGAATTGACTTGGGCTCCATTCAAACCAACTGCATACAGGTAAAAAGGCTTTCAACCTCATCAATGATCTCTTGGGTTATTCAAACCCCACTTCACTCTTCTCACTTTGCTAATTCAGTTGATAAAACACAGTTTCTCTCAGAGCTTTTTTTTTTTCCTTTCATCTTCCATATTCTTCTGCACAGATACTTATGTTGAAGAAACAAAGTGATTGTACAAAACCCCTTTTAATTCCTTAAAGCAGCACGCCACTACTGACATGAAAACCACGCAACAAACCAAAGTCTTGAAAGCACCTTCAGGAAACTATTATCTTACGCTAGAAACACCYCAGCAGGCAATGCTTAAACTGCAGTACCTCTATAATTATTAAAAGAATGGCTTCTCAATCCATTTTTGCTTTATTACTCACATTTCCCCTTTTGGAAGGCAACTGTCAACAATAACAAAATKAGTAAAAAAACCAAACCCTGGTAAAAAAATTAAAGGACAATCCAAAAGAGTTCTCCAAAGCACTGCAGTTTTCATTCCTGTCATATGGGAGTCACTGTCCTGGAACACTGYGGTTCTTCCACACAGTTTTAAGCAGCCTAACAGTTACTGAAGACTACATCTATTTAAAGGCATTAYGGTGACAACGGTTACATGTTTTTAAACAAAACAGTTTTGGTCTTATAAACTATTATMATTTCTTTCATATGGAAAGATTAAATTATACATATCAACATAATTTTCAACAAAATACCACACAAGATTTTTAACTAGCAGGTAAAATTCTGCAGGTCAATGCTATGGAATGCTACAATACAGTGTTTTAAAAGATGCAAAGCAAAAAAGTCTAMAGATGGCAGGATCCAAGCCTTTAGCCTCAACATCTTCCAAAGATTTCTCCCTGCTCAAAGTCTATAAAAAGAGATGTAGGAAAYGTCGGATCACAACACCACCTAGTCCAGCAACATATATAGAAAAGCAATCAGTATAATGAAGACCAAGGATAAACACTGGCAGTTAGAACCTGCCTGAAAGAAAGTTATTTCCTAACGTCATAAGATGAAGGTTTATTTTTTAATGTCCAAACACTGATGGTTTAATATCCTTTCCCAAAATATGATTTGCATATTTGGCTATTGAAAGTGCCAGTGTTGAATATTCTTGTTACTTACACAAAGCTTTCCTTGAGCCCTGCTGAGCCCTTGACCTCAGCAGATAATATAAAGTAAGAAACAAATATTTCTGCCAATTATATTAGCTTAATGAACATATAATGTCATTGTGAATCAGCAGTCTTTTCTATATTTTGGAAACAGAGATGCTCTTGTAAACTTTGAGGTCACCTAGAAAGATCTTGAAATWATTTTGATATTAACAAATCAGAAGATAATCCACTTCACTGGCATGAAAAAACATGCTTTTTGTTTCCAAAAACTGAAGTTTTTCCAACATCATTTTGCAATTTAAAAAMCAGAGCAGACTGTGGGATGAGAGCGAATTGTATTAAAGCAGCAGCGCAAATTCTGCTGCAATGCTTTTTTTCTATGAATTAAAATCTGCCTGAATTCTCCCATGCAGTAACACCGTCTCGGGAGCGGCGTTCTCCTGTTTTTAAGGCATGAGTTGTTTGATGTTGCGCTGGAGAAGGGCTAGGTAAGTATTTCATAGCCTTGGTAACTCCAGGCTGTATTGCTCGCATACATTATTCTAAAAGACCTTTTGTGAGAAACATCCCGGCTAATAACACACTAAAGCACTAGAGTCCATTTTGCATCATTGCATTTGTAGTGACTAACTCAGTCCAAATTACTCCCTCATTCTGTTAATAAACAAAGAGACACAGAGGAAAAAAAAGAGACAGAAGATAAAAGTTAAGGCTGCAAATAGCCTCAGTCTGGCAAACCACGGTTAAACTTCTTGTCCCTCGTAGCTATGGAAACCCCTTAAGGTATTTTGTGGCCTGCAATTTACAAGCTGTTTATTTAATTATGAAGGAATATGAAACTGTTAGGGGCAATGCAATTATCATACTGTGATAGCATTTGGGTTAAAAAAAAAATAGGTATAGAGAAATAAGAAGTTAATTTTTTGGAAAATTGCTTGTTTTAGGACTTTATGAAACTGTAGCACATTGTTTTTTCACTGAGATTTGATTTTTTTTTCCAAAAGGGTGTGAAGAGCCAAAATTAGTAATACGGCATTTTGCAATAATATCCCTCCATAGATTCATAGTAATTATGTCCATTCTATGCCCAGTGAACAAAACCAAGGTCAGAGAGTATYTCAATTAAACCCTAGGTGTTACCAAAGTGCCGCACAGCCAGAATAGCAAGCACATTATTACCAGATCTATCACCGCTGAGCAATGAACAGGTCACGGGTGCTCCTGCATGCAGTATTTGTACACCTTCGAATATTGCYAGTGGGAAAAATGCTTCAATTCAATTTAGGGGACACCAAGTGAAATAAAATTAAGAGTGAAACTATGTGATGACTCATGGGGCCCATAGCAACTACCTGCAAGTATTTTCCAGGATATGAACAGCAAACTCTGACCTGACACTTCCGCCACTGGCTGCTGCATAAACTTGGGGGCTGCAGCCCTTTACACCCAGTGGACTTTTAACAATAATCCATCCTTCACTGGATAGCCTTAGTAAGACATCAAACATACAAGTATCGTCACAAGTCTTCTGAAAAATAAAGACAGGTAATATTAATTTAGTTTATGACTGCAGAAACCGAGGCATTAACATATTCCATCAGCTGGCAAAACCTAGTCTAGGTCCACGTGGTAGTTTGCAAACACAAGCRTCACGACTCGTGCTGCCTCAGTGCAGATTCCTCCAAATTGCAGCCGGGCAGCAGCTCTCGGAGCGTTGCTGACCCTAGGCCGACGTGCTGCTGCTCTGCTCCGGCCCGTGGGAGGCTGTGGGGCAGCGGAGCAGGAACGGGGCTCGCTCACAGCCGTCCGCACGAGACCGTCCCTACGGACGCGCTCTAATGAAAGTTGCCAGCAGCACAAGCAGGACGAAGACTCAGAACTCCCGRATCTCATTTCCAGAGGAATATACCCTTTGTGTGCCTATTAAAGGGTGTGATGGTGTTTTAAAAGACCAATATGGTGTGACATTTAAAACTAAATTAGATAAAATATTAGAAAATGTTCTGTTCTATTCCRCAGATTCCTCTGATGATAGTATTTGAACACCTTCCAGGAATGCATTAAATACCTAAATTTGTCTTTTCACCTGTGTGTTCTTTCTCTCATCTCTTCGCCTAAAGGACTGTGCTCAGAAGCATTTTGTTAGCATTAAGTATCTTCTCCTAGCTGTTGATAAGTATATCCAGGGCAAGTTTGAATAAATACAGTGTGGGCTTAAAATGGTAACTTACAGTATTTATTACTCTTATTCCTTTCTATAACTCCTTAAATTCTGAGAAACGTTTCTCTCTTTTGCGAAGAGAACAGACCACAGAGGCTGGTGACACTGCATCATCTGGCATCCTGTCCASTCCTTCCTACAGCAGGAATAGGCAGGGACTCCTGGGGAGCTACCGTCACCTTTTCCCTGAGAGCTGTTCCCAATGCTTTCTCTCTGCAAGGCTCTCCAGGATATGTGCTAAGATCCTCTGACGCTTGGCCCCAGAAAGGTTTTCATATAAGCTTCACATCAGACAGGGTTTTGGCAACTCTGAACAAGCTATTCAATGTAAATGTTTAAAAGAAACAGAAAGAAAATTGCTGCCACAGAACTGAAAAATTGGAAAGAAAAAAAAAAAGGAAAAAAAGTGCCAAAATGTGGTGTTTCAAATCATTATCTTTAGTGACAGCTATCCAGGAGAGATTGAAATCACTCAGGAARGAACAAGAGCTCCCATCCTGGGATCTATCTGCACTAGCAGAGGGTGTAAATGGGAGAAAGTAATCATGCAGAATTGCAAAAGTGCTTCACTGCAAAATCGGCGAATTGTCTTCTGGTCACATCCACACGAGACCATGATAATATGAACTCAACCTTTCCCGTCACATCCTCCCAAATGCCAATCGCACTGCACCATTTCCTACCAAAGTAGAGAAATGATGTTTCACAGACACAGAGCTTTTGAAGGACAGCACGTTCCACAACCATCTTCGCTCTGCTGCCTACTTTGAGCATCATAGGTAAAAATACTTATGTGTACTTATGTATACTTATAATATATATATACCTATAATACTTATGTATTTTTACTTTGAACTGTTTAATTTTATTTAAGAGTTAATTTCAAAGTAATGCTAACACTGGAATCCACTGTTTCTACATACTTTGAACTGATGCACTAGCACACTTCTGTATCACAGATTTCCATGTGTTTTTGCGGGGTATCCAAAACATCGTGTGTGCCGATCTCCACAGAATACAGGGTCTGATTAAACACCAGCAATACACATCTGCATGGAAAAGTTACTGTTAATAAAGAAAGCTGCTTTGAATGCAACATGATCAAACTCAAAGGCTCCAAAGGAGGAGTTTGTGACAAGCAGTGTCCACCCTGAGAATCATTAATGATAATGAGATAAAAGATCTGCCATGAAAAGTCTTTAAGACTTACAGGGGGGAAAAAAAAAAAAAAGGAAGAAAGAAGTAAACCTATAAAAACTAATAGATTACTTCATATAGACAGGTTTTGTAAACTGCAAAATACAGTTTTATATGATGGAATATTTATGTAGAGTCCTTATAGACCATTTATAGAAATCACTGGCCAAATTCAAAGCCTTATAGCAAGACATTCATATTGATGTAGGAAAGTTAACATATACCTTTTAAACAAATCAGCAYGTTCACTGATGTACTCCCTACTCCAAGTTAAATGACATGATAAAATACCTAGTCTCAGAAATGCTGCTTGCTTGCTCATCTGTTCAGATTCTGAAGTGCTGATACACCGTTCTGTACTCATGAGCTCACCACAGGCTCACATTTTTAACTAGATCATGAGACAAAATCATGTAAATAAAACAGATCCTAAGGAAATCAATGTAAGTTTTGTCTTTGGATTTCAGTGGAGCCAGGACTCCATCTTGTATGTCAATAAGAATTTGCTACAGGAGCCAACTGCAGATTACTGTTGATGCAAGCATGAGGGCCTCGACGCCATCCTTTCAGGATTATTTTCAGGGAGACGGAAATTTAATTTTAATTTAATTAAACTGTCACATAAAAGGAAAAGTAATAACTGAGCTAGCTTAAAAGACAGAGTTCACGTATGTGAAAGTGTGCTATGATACATAACAATTTTATGCTTGAAAACATTAAGATATGTATATCTTGGATTGTTAAAAGATTCCAAGCCATTACATTCAAATCCTTTAAAATTTGTACATCAACAGAATGAATCCAAGGACAAAAATGAATTTGAAAATTATCTCTGCAAAGCAGAATAAATTTGATAGCTAATGTTATTCAAGGATATGAATTTGCCTGTTTGCCATAAAGCTTTCCATTACTCTGCTGACTTGTACAGCAGTACAAATATATTTATTACAGACAACAGTGATACCACCTGTTATTAAGGGTGTCCAACATCTGTCATTACAAAACAGTACTTTCAGTTCTTACAACTTGGTAAAATTTTAACTATTTACAGATAAAATATTCCCTGCTAGAGATATATCACTCCTGCAAAAACAGGGAGCTCACTGCTGGAACATACCCAAGCACTAAGTTCAGGCTCTTTTTTCATGCGGTGCACTGAATGTCACAGGGTTCCTACATTAGAACAGACACAAAGCAGCCAATGAGCTTTGCACACAAATACACATACTTATGTATGCACACACACACATGTGTCCGCCCCATTCTTTGTGGCTGACAGCACTTTCTTGGATTCTTTTCTATACTGTCTACTCCAGTGTACTGAATGATGATAAATACATTAACAATTTACAGACAATTACTAGTAGGAGATCATTTAAGTAATTCAGACAGACAAATACACTGAAAAAGCAGCCCTCTCAAAAGTTTGCTGACGAAGCCTTCTGGCACCCTTAGGCCCTCTTCTCTTACCAGACTATTTCACATCAGTTTCATGTGGTTTAGGGCTGCTATTGTCAATAACCGTATGTACTTACCTACATAAGCACTGATGCTGCACAGAAATACAGCATGGTACAAGGGTACATATCCCCAGCACTGCTCTGCCTAGGAGACCTTCATTACATAGAAGACCATTTAGTCTGGAAGCTTGCAAAATTAAATGCAGGCTATTTTTTGCTATTTGGCTGACATTTCTAGCTATATCCACTTGTGCAAACACGCTTAATGGTGGCTATTAAGAAGTAATTGGCCGTCAATGCCTAACCTCCACCTGCAAGAACCATGTCAAAATCTGGGTACTTTGGGATAAACGCCTTTATTTGTTTATTTGCATTGCTGTCCATATGCTCAACACTTAGGAAAGCTCAGGAGCTGACAGGATATAATAGCAGCAGCTAGAACCAGTGACAACGGGCAAGACCGCAACAGTTTTAGTCTCACAGTGGAACGTTAGACAAGCACAGAAATCTCTTTTACTAGGCCTGCTTGCTGGCCTGGAATCTAAATCTCAAAAGGATTGCAGTGAATAAAGGAGGGCTGCTGGGTATCACAGATAAGGAGTAAGCACAGATTTAAGAACTTCCTATACTACTGCAGCYGTAGCTCTAAAGCTGACACTATCTGTGAGAGGATGATGGAAAAATGAAAATGTTTGTATGTGAGCTCATCTGTGGCTCTGAGGAAAAAAAAAAAAAAAAGAAATGTGATATACATAGAACATTCTTGGGGCTTCACTTCATTTTAATACTTTCCATTCCAGAAAGTGTGAAGGTATTTTTTTTTCCCTATAATTTTGCAGAAGCTGGCAGAATCAATCTAGTTCTTAGATGGGGTAAACTAGTCATGCTCCATTCTAGCCAATGAAACCAGACTGACTCGTACCAGCTGAAGTTTGGGGCCCTCCTTACCCTCTAAACTAAATCGACTCATTCTTCAGGAATATCAGGAGGTTCCACTAATTAATTGCTAAGAAATTGTAGCTTCAAAAATATAGACTCTGACTGTCAGAGATTAGATGAATGCTTTTGTTTTAACAAATTGCTGTAATGGCAAAGGAGGGTAACAGTACATTAGAAGACTAGATTTAATTAAACAATGATTTTTTTTTTCCTAAACAGTAAGCCTTCCATTTCTCTCTTTTTTATTCCTTACTACTGTGAAATACAGGGTTGCAATGATAGSTACACAATAATAGGCAGCAGCCATACCCTGTGATGAATCAGGAGAGTTCCTTATCTCTAACCTTTACAATGTGTTATGTCTGGTGCACACAGGATTTAKGAGGCTTTATACTGACTAATAGATGATAATGGCTTACAGATATATACTGACTTTCATGTAGAAGTTTTCCTGTGAGCTTTAAATGCTACATCAACAACCAAAATATAGTGCATCAGAGCCACCTTTTTCTCCACCAAAACACAGCTATTTCTGGAGAAATATATCATAGCTTTTTTACAGCACATCATGCTATGTCAAGGAATCCTGAAGAGTGCTGCCTTCAAAACATATGGCAACCATGGTTTTGGAAATACGGGATACTTCTCTATGCTGAAAATTTATCTACAATATTAGCACAGGTAAACTTCCCCTACTGTTTTGGATGGTGAATTTTGGGGAAAACAGCTTAACTCCCAGTGGGGTGCATTCCTCATTTACTTGTATCATGCCAGGGAACGGGATTTCTCTTAGTGCAGCACTGGTGTGCCGCTGCAGGATTGGCATGGAATCCTACTATGGAACAGCTAAAATAGCTCCTTGCCACTGCCTGTCTTATTCAGCAGATATAAGGGCTCTTTTCTTCAGGACAGACAACAAGCTTGGTATCCAGTATGAGGATATACAGTTCTATAAGCTCTACTCAACAGTAACATATGCATATCGGTACTCAAATACCTATCAGTATTTGTCAAAAGATGTGYTGGACAATGTCTCCTATGCCAACAGTCGTCTTCAGTGAACCAGGAAAGAAGAGATTACTAGGGAGAGAGTCAGCCATGCTTCCTCTTACCTGTTCTTTAAGATGAAAAAATATACTGCAAGGGAGCAGCCATCACCTGGCAGAACCTGTGAAAATTCAGTATTTGTTTTTTTGACTATCTGCAGCAAGTGCTGCTTCCTTTCTACTTGAAATGGGAACAAGTCAAAGCTCAGTGGCAAATAGGATTTAAAGTCCTCTCTATAGGCGACCACAAGTATAAGAGAGCAAACGTATATTAAATTTTACCATCATTCTTTATGATTGTTTAAGGAGGTTGAGTTTTCAGCTGCTCAACAAAGCAGCCCATCAATGTAAACTGCAGGACTGCAGTATACTGCAGTCAGCAAAACAGCCTTAATAGTCTCTCCTTAATACACTGAAGTAGCATAGCGTGACACCTTTCAGTTTAATTAAGGGTCTGTCCGGAACTTACAATCTTAAACTTCATTTTTCCTTCTTAACAAGTACTAAATCCTCCTTTTAAAATTTCATTTACCTGCAGTACGGTGTCAAAGTTGTCAGATTTCTTTTTCCTTAAATGTAGTACAAATTGCTAAGTCATTTAAAAATTATATAGCAGCAAAAAGCACAGATTTTTTCTTTTAATGGTTCAGGGTGCTTTTTTTCTCACCAGGATCCCTCACATTTATACTAAATACAGCTTCATTTCTCAAAATGAAATTTAACAAGCAGTACTTAAGAGTGAGAAAGGCACTTACTAGACTAAACTCAATTGCTCTTCACTGCTATTCGTTATCTTCCAATTTTTACTGAAAGGCAAAGTGAGAAAGTACTAGGGAGGGAAAAGAATAATTTCATTAGTGATTGCTGAGCAGGAAATGCAGCCACTGCAGATGTTACCCCTGAAAGCTGCTGTGGAGCTGCTGCTGTCCTTCCCTTGAAATTCTTTGTCTCTTGAACTGAGTTCACCAGTTCTGAGCAGACAGTTATTTTATTTCTCTTGCAGCCCGCAGGGACTGACTCCATTTACAACACCACAGTCTTAATTTATTTTTCTCTGTATTGCCAGAGCAAGGCTTACAGCTGGGTGCAAATTCTAAGCAGAGCAGTGCTTGCATCTTTGGCATTCACTCTTTCCCTTCTTACAACCACCAGGATGAACTAGAGGAAACCCAAAAGGCCTTACAGAGACCTTGTGCCATGTGAAGGTTACAGGCCATGCCGCTCTGCCCACAATGGTGCAGTACATCATCATCATCACCATCATCATCATCAGTTACACAAAGAATTGCAAAGATCCAGCCTATATGCTTCAGCTATGCTAATCTGACTCTTCATCCCTCCGGAAAGACAAACCATTAAACAAACAAAAAATCCCTCTCTTTTCTGAACACACTCTAAATTCTGCTCTCTGGCAGCACTCTTTCCATAGGAAGCCTCCAGTTCCATTTAATGCATGAAGATCAGATCATTCAACACAAAATTAATTGCCAGTTATGGCTGCTGAACAAGTGCTTTATAGCATGAAGAATACCCGTACAAAGTCCTGACCGTGCTCTGATACTGTTTACTGTCAAAAACAAAATTCACAGGGCAAATCCACAGCACCTATAAATCAGTGTAGCTTCACTGGCAGAGGATCTGGCTCACTGCATTCATTTTGATGGCTTCTCAGTCCCCCCATCCCAGATTTTTATCCAAGTGCTGACGATGGATAATTGAGCATAAAAAGGAAAAAGGGGACCTGCTCTCTTAGTTCATTATTAATGAAATAATAGGTTTCAGATATCAAGCTGAAGATTAGCACTTTAAATATGTCTGATATTTAGTGGCATTTATTTTGTTATATTCTTAGAAATACTATGTTTAATGGCACACTTTTCAAAAATGTTTGACCTTTATCAACAGAAGGGTCAAAGAACACCCTACAACTTCTCATGTCTTTTAGGATGACTATTGAATTTCTGTCATGAAGGAGGTTTCTAGAAACTGTGGATTAAATGATGACAAATACAAGGAATTCAGTGATTAACACTGCTAAGAATATTCTTTCTGGAATTAGGCATTAAATGGCAGAGAATATAAGCACTACTGATACACTATGACTTGCCAAAGCTATATGGGCAGTAACCAAAAAATTCAGGATCAGAACTCAAAGGTCCTAAACTCAAACTCTCTCTTTCCATCTAATCCATAGTGTCTCCTAAATAATATTAAATCTACCATAGGTATACTTTCATGAAAACTGCATATTCAGTTGTTTTGAGCTGCAAAAATCAAACAAATCACTTTTGTACCTCCCCTATTTGGCCATATCTCTCAATCACTTCAAAATGAATCAGAATGATTCCTTCCACATATTTATACTACATCTTTCATGCTTTAAAAATGTGCCATGATTAATTTTACATGTTTTTATACCGTTTTTATCCTCAAGAAAGTGCCATATACCTTACCAATATTAGGCTTTCAGAAGCAATACACAGAAATCTCTCCTCTCTGTTTAAAGCTACAGATGCATCTTAAACATGAGTTAACAACATATATTGGAGAAGATCACAGCCTTCCATTATCTTGAGTGTTTGATCTTAATAAGGCCTGACTGCACTTCAGTCGAGTGAGAACAAAGTGTGCAAAACTATCAGGGCTGCCTTCAAAAATGGCAACCATAATCTTTGATGTTTTGATTCCTTTCTTATCCATTCAAAGGCAAGTGCGAGCTAATAGAATTTTTCTTGTTACTTAGAGCAGCTGTTTGCAAAATCTGGAAACTATAAAAAGAGACTGTCGAGAAACTGTACTTCAAAAATTAATCTATAGTTGATTGAAGACCTGAAGCTCATTGTCAAAATTGCATTTAAAAGTGTGATTTACTACAGCTAAAGTGTAATTCACAACATTTGACCAAGAAGAAAATGACTGATACTCACTTAAAAGGATAGAGCTCTAAGTCTTGGACATGAAAATACCACTTACCCRAACACACCATCCTTTCATGGATTTTTTTTTTGCCTTACCTGTTACATCTGATACTCGCAGTACCTGAGCAATCGCGATAATTAATCTTCAAGAATTAAGTTAAAACATTTTTTAGAGAAACACGTGTGCTGTCTGACGCATAGTATAGCACAAGCACAGCATGCAGAGGTGAGAGGGAGAAGCATGACTACATGTTTTCATTACAAGGGCAACTTTATTGACAACAAATGATATTAAGTCAAGGGTTTGTAACAAACTTTTACTCATTAAATACTGACTACATYTCTAATGAACAAAAGCTTTTATTATATTTAAGTGGGCGTTGAGTAGCACGAAGCCTTTTGAAATGGTAGCAGCATTGTACAAAACTTCGGCTAATGTCATAGCCTAATTTTTCTGCCTTTGTTATGCAGAGTCAACACACAGAATGTACAACGGTAAGTAAAATAAAAACGTGTAGCAATGCGTAAACTTCGTGGGTCAGGAAAAGTTACTCAAGCTACAGATTCACCAGTACTGAAAGCGCAGTCTAAGTTACTTAAATATTTTGATCTGGGCAAAGAGTTAAGGGCTGTGGTGTTGTAGAAGGGAAAAAGAGACTGACCAGAAGAAACAGACACTGCACGTACTGAACTGGCTCCAGGTTCACTTCTATACTAATTCTCTGCCCATGACTTCTCAGGTAGTAACTAACATTCCTATATAAATTATTGCTGTTGGGATGCAGATGCAGTGACATAAACAAYTATAAAAAGGAAGTGGATTGGGCTAGCATTAGTCAGATATGCAAGATTTTTTTAAAGAGCTCAGAACAAGCATGACCTTGAGCTTCAAAATTCACAGTTTGAACTGGATGACTGATCAACCGAGTCACTTCGTATGGTCCCGGCTCCAGTCTGGGTGACTGGAAGATGAGCACTTTCAGGGCAAATAAATTTCCACTGAAGTTTGAGTTTGCTGTCAAGGTAAAAGGTGCTTCTCCATGCAAATAAAACATAGGCACGTATTTTTGCTGCAAGGTGGCATAGTAATAAATTAATATGGCCAAGTAGAATTAAAACTTTGATTCTGTAAACAGATTATGGATTATTTTCCCTACCACTTGCTTGCTCAGAGTAAAGCTGAGTGCTGTGTGTAAATTTTGCTGTTAGTTGCAACTTTAAGGTGAAGAAAATAGTCATGTATCACAGMTAATGGAGCTATTCCCATAATACACCATAATACACATAGCAAAACTTTTGTGCTGCAATGCTGAAGATTATAAATTTGCACCTTGCTGCTGAAAGATGCTGGAAGGGTCATTACTTAGCCTGAGCTGAAGCTGATTTGATCTTGAAACTCAGCAGAGCAGCGTCCTGACTCAAGATCATAGTCTTTCTCTATAAAGAGGCAGAGTTTAAAAAACAAACAAACAAAAAAAAACCCTCATGTGAGTTAATTATTACAACCATATCAGGCTCATTAGCACCATAGATTCATGKGATGTGAAAAAAACAACTGAAAAGGTTGCACCCCAGTAAACTAACCAGAAAAATGCCCTTTTATGTTATGAATGAAACAAATAAAACAGATTTTTTTGATTTATGGTTAATTATTGCTTTGACCAGCTGACTTGTCTATAATTTAAAGCTAAACAGGTAGACAATGCAAGAGACATGAGGCTTGCCAAAGAAATCTAATTTTAACTTTATTCTAATTAGAGGCCATGTCTTTTTTAAGATGCCTTCTTAATATCCTCTCTATTCTCTTTTTTTCTTGGCTTTTTCTTCATCTTTTCTCCCCTTTCTCAAAACTCTGCAAAGAGAATTTACCAAACAATAGGCTGTTATGCAATACACTGAAATGTACACAGAGGTTTTCATAATAAGAGAATTCAGAGGCCTGGAAATACTTTTCCCAGAGCCTGGGGATAAAAATCTAAAGAATTTAATTTTTATAGACCTTAAAAGAGAGTTTTATYCGTGCTGCAAAATAACCCCAAACCACTATCTAAAATAAATCATTTTTAATTAGGTTCTAAGGAAGAAATTCTAGTCCCAGTAAAATCTTTAGAAAAACACTTTCTTTCCACAGGAGGTTCATTATACTTCATATGCTTTCAGAAGAAAAGAAGTGTAATCTTCCTTAATTTTTACAAGATCTCTATTTTCTTATCTCTGTTAAAAGCTATATACAGATCATCTCTCTTATACATATTTTCTGGTAGGTACACTACAAATAAGCATATATATATAGAGGAGGACTAGGCTTAGGCCAATATAGGTTAGGCTAATCCAATCTTCAATTCCTAAAATAGGAGTAAGGCATCTATGTATTTTACGCATCTGAGCCCAAGTTGCTCTTTGTGGCTTGTTACTGTTTCATTTACTGTTACTTTCCTGGACTTTTCGAACATACAATCTTGGATTCTATTGAGTAATACACAGACCTCTTATTTCTAGATCAGAAAGCAAATCGTGATGTGATGCCCTCTATCCCTAATTTAGTCTCATCCCTTTCAAGTTCCTACAAGTGCTGTACTCCAGACAGAAATGACGGAAATTATGCATCTGAGAAAGAATAGAATTATACTGTACAATGAATGTTCATACAGAGGGCCTGAAACCACTACTAGTCCTCTGAGAGAGTGTCAGGAGACTCGATTTTAACAACTTGAGCACAGCGCTATGCAAATGAAGGAGAAATGCTTCTGGGGAGAGGAAGCGAAATGGGAAGATGAGCGTCTTTGCTCCCATTTTCTATTTCATAGAACAGCCGTGCCTTAAAGCTGCTAAGACCATTCCTCAGAGACTCTGTTTGCAAGGATGCAGTATGGGAGACCAGGCAAATAAGCCATTTTAAAAATGCTATTTCATCCTGTCAAGGACTTTGGGACAACTATCTATTCTGCTGTTAGCTGGGAGATAAATATATGTGTGTGTGTGTGTGTGTGTGTATCTAATCAAACAAAGCATACATGGATCACAGAGTCACGTGCTTAAAAGGAGGAAGACATTGGAAGTACGGTCTTGACAGAAAGAAGTTACTCACTTGTATGGGTTTTTTCGAGGGCAGTCCGATGTAATCCGCTAATTTGAAATCTAATTATGCTCTGCTGCTAAGCACTAATGCAGAGAACCTTACACATGCACGGAGACGTTTCAAAGGGCTCCTCTCTGAGGAATGTCTGCGATATCTATTTTGAAATTAAGGACCCAAGATTATGCCTTCACTGAAATGAAGCTAATCTCTGCACAGTGAGCCAAAAGAWCATTGTCCTAATGAGCAGCGTGCTCTATTAGGGCAGACACAAACACTATCAAAGTCTCCATCAAATGTGTCTGGTGRAATAGACAAAGATAGGCTCTTATGTGACTGAAAAATTCTCTGTAACTCGTGTTTTGGTCCTCTGAAACCCTGAAAATGAGATTATATTATCCACAGAGAATATTTTATTTTTATCATCAGCATATACAATTCAATCAAAACTGCCACAGCTTAAAAAATCAACAAGGATCACTCTTTTTAAAATTACATGATCACTAGAATTTGCTATGAATTTCTAAGAACAGCTGTAGAATGGATAATGCTTTTATACCCCATTAAAGCTATCTTAACTTGTACATCCTTATCAAGGTTCCACTATTTCAACAAATTGCTGCTTCAAAGGAGCTTTATCTGAACACACAGTGTTCCATACGAGCGGCCCTGCAATCTGCAATAAAATATAATGAAACGACGTTAACAGCACAGTGTGCTAGCTTGAGCAGCACRTAATTCAGTAAGTTAGTTTGGCCACGGCAATTCCTGTCTGTATGTTACTTTCTACTGAGCTTGATCTGTTTAAATTAAGCACATATATTTTACTGCACTTGTATCAAAGCAAAATGAAGGTGAAATTAGTAAAAACAAAACATGTCTAAAAAACATTTAGCTCACTTGCCAGCTTGAAAACAGAGGCTATCTACCAAGTTTCTGATTTCCCTATGCTTAAATTTTGTGTCTGTGCTATTTTTTGCTCTCATGATTTTGATGCAAGCTTGTCATGGCTTATCCACAGCAAACCTGCAGCCAGGATGAAGTTAACATATATGCTAACATATACGTTACGTACACATAYGTTACGTACACCGCATTAAAATCTGGCTTATACAGATTATAATAGGGACTGGACATACAGATATTTGTATATGTATATTTACATATACTGTACTTGAAATTAGTTGTGTCCATCTGAAATGCTAATTCAGGCAGCATCTAGCACTAAGGATGGATAGAGAATTAAAAAAGAAAAGATCAAATACTATATGTCACAGAGTTGAAGCAGTACTCCTAAGCTAGCATGGAAAGCCTTCTTTCTTAATGTCTGTCTTGCACGTCTATATTCAATATACAAGTCCTTCTTACTTGAGAGAAGGATGTAGAATCTTCTTATACCTAAGGSATCTGAAGTCACATAACTGATACCAAAGGCTATGTATTCATTTCACAAAATTAAATAAGTAATCTCTTAAAACTAATATCTACCACAAATATTTAAGGATGTTAGTTAGCACTTCGTGCCAAAATAAACATACAATTTTCAGACATTAATTACAGAAGAGAYGTTTATATAGACAATCATATACATATAAACATATAAGAAAATAAGCAATAAAAGTATCTGTCCCCTCAGAAGCCTTCAATGCAAGAGCACAAGCAATTATTTCTTAACACGAGAGCCAATGGTTTGGAAGGGATGATCAGGACAGATCTAAAGTAATGTCACTAAAGTAAACATCTGAAAAGAGTTCCCTTAACCAAAAGGATGAAAGTTTTCGTTATTTGTCTAAGCGTCCTCCACATTAAAGCTTCTCTGGTGTTGCCATCCTGCAACTTTTCACTGAAATTACTGGTCTACAGCTTGCCTAACTGCAACAACTAACAAAACTGTATATCATGCCTGATTTGGAGCTGCCTCTATGTCATACTCCAAGAGAAAAGGCCACACGTGCATTCAGATGCTGCCCTCCAGTTTTTTTATTGGTATTTCTTTAACTAGTTGTCTAGTGGTGAATAATCTTTGCCAAATGCAAACTTTTGGCTATAAGACAAAGTAATTATGTCCTTGAAATGCCCCTTTTCTGCACAGGAGTCTAGTATTTTCTAGCTCTCCCATCAGTAAGGCTACTACTCCAAAAATTCAAAATGTCTTGTTACTGCAATCAAATACCATGATTTATAGACTTTTCTAAAGTAAATATAAATCAGCATTTAAATTCATTAAGTTTATAGGACGTATAAACCATTTTTTGCTTTGTAGAAATAGGAAGTAACTTGCACAAAATCTCATAGCAAACCAGTAGCAGAGCTGACATCTAGACCTGCCATCCTTTGCTCAGGTGTCTCCCATACTGCACTCAGTAAAGTTTGCTTTATCTTAGCCTCATTTTTAGCATGGACCAGTGCTCTGCTGTATGGTCTTATCTGCTGGTGGCCACAGTCATTTGAGAAATTGATTCATTCCACAGAAATAAAAGATTTTGGCACAGGCAGATCTGCTCACAMTGGCCATTATGGTGGACTGCGACTACCATCAGATTTGTCTATTCATTTTTTATTATTATATTTGAATGCCTTTCTCCTGTGCAATGATCGATTATGATGCAGTCATATGAGCCTTAAGTAAAAGCACCATCCTTTTTCTCCTGTCCGAGTAGTTATTAAGAAGATTAGATTTATGAAAAAAAAAACCCACCAAAAAAAAAAGGAAAGCATCCTGCTACAACAGATAYCCCTCTCAAAAAAACTTGAAGCAGGAAAGATTTCAAATAGTTCCTGCACTTTGTGAGAATCTGCAGTTTAGTAGAGTCAGAAAATATATGTAAAGCTCTTCAGGGTTAATATGTTTAAGACCTTTAAGAAGTTTGTTATATTTGCGTGTGGGACGTTGCTGAACTGACAGGACAGGATTGTGATATTAGCCAGGTTATCATCACAGAGCYTTTCTCATTCTTTTTACTTCAGGATAGCATGAAGCAGAACAAAGGAGTTTAAACACAAGACGTAAATCTCTTTTTTGAAGCTGTGTACAGTGCATCAGATGCATCAAATATTCTTATATGAATTCTTTAAAAAAAAWAGAAGGCTAAATACATGACCTCAGGAATTGTCTAAACTCCTGTCATGGACAAAATGACTGTATGTGGAAAACCATGCCTAAATTGCACATATATCCTGTAGCTCTCACCGTATTTTTCTTTCCTGGTCCAATTAAAGTGAGCCTGCCATTATCACTGCAGTGCTCCCAAGTCCAGCTCCAGACACAGAAGGGACTGTGAAGTCTCACAGAAGTGACTACAGCTCTGTAGTCTATAAAAGAAGTAACTATTCTTTTATTTCCCTTTTATTTTTCCTTTCATTGTTCCCTGTCTTCTCCCACACCCAATTCCCCRGTTACCCTGTCAGGCACTTTGGGCTTATCTGACACAGCGGGTCATTGCTCACTGCTTCAGGCAGGATCTGGGACTTCATGGCTGCACAACCTGAGCTCGGATGGCAAAGCCCCTCTTCCCCACAGCAGCTCACAGGCCCTCCCCATCGCGACCCTGCACTGCAAGGCCAGCGGTGGGTGCAGGGGGCCAGGGTCTCTGCTGAAAGGAGGGAAGAGAAGCAGCGCTCGGTAGCGAAGGACAGAAGGAAAAGAGCAGCCCTGAGCCACCGCTTCCCTCGGTGTCCTGGAGCCTGGCTCAGTGCCCAGAGCAGAATTACATCTGAACCTCACACGCAGCCGAGCAGGAGAGAGGAAAATGCTGCTGTGTGCAGGGCTGGTCAGAGCTGAAGTTCCCAGCTCCACTCGATCCTGAAAGCACTGAAGATCCCAACCTAAGCAATCCGCCTGCACCTCAGAAATCCAGGTCTTCGCAGTCTTGCGTCACAGCGCGCAGTGATGCAGGAGTGCCCCTAAAGGCGACGGGAACCTCCTTATCTGGCAAGGCTGCAGCTCATGATGACAGCTCCCCACACTGGGCTCTCCCATCTGTGTTTCCCGAAGCCAGGGAATTGCTTTCAATATTATCAATATTGCAACCATTCCAAACAGCGCAAACCCACAGCTTTAGCGACAGACTTTAAAAGCCACAAACCTTTGTATTTCCGAGCAGGCATTGGTATATAATCAGGTGAATTTAGAAAGAAAACTCCCCTTTGCACACGTTATTTGATAACGGCCATCTGTGCAGGGTTTTCACACGTGCCGCTGAAGCGTTTTGTAGGGCCCACTCCGCGAGAGGGGGAGCTGGAYGAGCACAGTTCTCAGCTCTCTTCCTACAGGGAAGATGGATGAATGGGGCTACACATCAGTTCCCAGAAGAACGGATATTTTACTTTTCAAGATCCTAGGGTACTACAGCTCATTACAATCTGAAAGATGAAGCTCTTCGGATAGTTGAAATTGAAATCAGTTAACAATTCTTTTTGCTTTCATGTCAAAAGCTGCATTTTTTAATGTAATTACAGATATAAAACTGTTAGCCCTCTAAACCAACTTTGTTAGTTGTTCTTTATGCTGAGTGAGGGTTACTATATGTGAGATCAGCTTTTCTGCAAATAATCAGCATACTGTATTCAGCTCTTGCAGGGGAAAGAGGAGCTGTTTTTGTTTTCTYTCCATTTCAAGTTTAATTTTCTCTTCTTAATCTGAGTTTTAAAGGGTCTTACAGATGTGTCAGCTATGTATTGCTTAATGATGGAATTTCATTAGTCTAAGGTGACATTTTAGGTTTCGTTTTAATCATTTCTAGCGTTATTGCTTCCTGCAGGGAAGGATTCATTTAAATACGACACATTGCTGAGCACAGTAGAGACCTCCTTCGGCAGGATATGAGAAAAAAAAAAATCACTTAATTGCAGTGATAGCTACTCAGATCCCAAAGAAGGGCAGAGTRCAATACAGCAGTCTGAGAAACTCGTAAGTATGGCCAACTTTTGCAAAAAGAGGATAACGCATGTTTTGAAACWACGAAGCAAGATCTTTATGCAGATAGAGGCAGTTCCATTACTATATTTTCCTGCAATACGGTGACCCCAGATCACAATTCTCAGCCAGARCGAGAACAGTGGACACCAAAACTCATCTGTGTTTATGCACTGTCCAAGCTAAGTGTAAACAGCACGTGCATTAGCTATAAAAATTCTGTCAGCTTTAATAATTTATGTTATTATTAGCAACACTGTATGAGCAGGCATGTTTCCCAGGATTCTCTATACACAAAGCAGAGTCCAAAATTCATGCCCTTCTTCTGTTTAGGCTTTATTATTGCATGGAAGCTAACAGAATGGCTTAACATTAAAAATATCTACATGTTTCTACATAGATCTTCTCAAAATACACTGCTGGGAGGTTTCCTCCCTTAGGATATCCTCATCTCTTCTCTTCAAAAGAGCCATTCCTACTTCCTTTATATCTAGGTCACGATAATGAGTTACCTGCCTCGGTGAGTCACTGTGCTGCTATTGACAACCCGTATGATTTTATAATGAGTTATTATTTTTACGTGTCAAATGATATTACCTCACCACAGCCAGTCATGATGCTTTCTGTTCTCTGACATGACTACTGGCCACATTCCCATATTGCCATTTGCTACAGAAGCAAGAATAGTCCTTGTATAAATATCCAGTGGTTCCTGTTTTTAGTAAAATAAAGCCAGGTCTCCCTGTTCCTGAGAGTCAATGGCCACCTTCTAGATTTGATTTTATGCTTAACGAGCTGAATAATAACACTGGTCAGGAAGTATTTCAGAAGATGTTTTCTCTTTTCCACAAAACCCTTGTCAATAAGACAACTTTGTTAAGGCTCCCAGTGGAGTGGGAAGCCCACAGAATGTGCCAGCCCTGTGTACTGGACAACGTAACTGGAAAGCTCAGTGAGCCTGACTTAACTGACTCTCCAAGTTTCTGGCTGCCGACCTTTGTACCGAGGCTTCTGGTTTCCTCAGCAGCCCGGGAATCTTAATACTTTGTCACTTCAGTTTGATTGAAACAAAATCTCAGAATTCTCATGTTCCATTAAACTTGCAAGCTTCATTCCAATACTTTTATTTGTGATTTTTTGATTTTTGCAGTGATTAATTTTGACTAGTAGTCAGTTTTCATGGATAAAAGGATGAGGACAGTTAGAAAGAACGTCCTCTATAACTTTAAGGAGCTTGAGGGTAATGTAAATAAATGTAAAATTTTGCAGAATGAGAGAAAACAGTGCAGGAGAGAGATTATGACGTTATAGTGCATAACTACGAAAACAACTTTAGAGAAGTCAAAAAACATGTCAATGTTAGCAGCTATCAGAGTTCCAGAATAGAAAACAAACTAGAAACATCACCATGCCATTTTAAATGATTGACATTCCCGCTTCTTGTATGTTATACCACATTTCAGAAAGGATGTAGTAGGACTCAAAGATTCACAGAACAGGAGCARAGATGCTGAAAGACATAGACCAGATTCTGCACGGGCAATGGGCAAACATGAGGGAATATTCTAGAAAAGAAACAAAGATAAATAAAGGAAGCTGATAAAATGAGTGGCATGGAAAAAAAAGAAAAAAGAATCGGGATTGACCAAATCTTACTGCTTCTTCCTATAAAAGAATTAGGAATTATAAACTTAGTCTATCAGGAACAGCTAGGAGAAGTTGCACCTGCTTTTGCTCTTTGTTGTGTACTTATAAATCCTGCTGGAAAGAAAATACTAACAAAATTCCATATTCCAAACCAATATCACCATTCTTATGTTAACAACCTAATTCACCACCATAAAAGCCACACTGCATCAAAACTGAGACAAAGTAGCAGAATGAAAAGCCATCGAGAGTATCACTAAAGCAACATCCCACACTAAAATAACATCCCAGAGAAGTCTCAAGTTGAAAACAAGACTAAATCAATAAGTCATCATTACACTCTTGTTCTTTTCCTGTATTTTTCCCTACATAACCACTCCAAACTAGTAAAGGAAAAGTATCTATATTCTGATTTGGAAAGGATATTCTTATTTTCATGTTCTTAAGAAAGGATGCTGGAGGTAAGAAACCAGCAATATCGTATGTTAAAGGGAACAGGATGACTAAGTTTTCTAAAAGTCTGGTCTTCCTTGAGAGAAACTTCTCAGTAAAAGGAGAGACAGCACAGTGATATGAAAAGAAACCGGAAAGAGCTAAAGTATAACTGATAGTAGTAGATATGAGGAGGTCTACCTTTCTGATTTTGCATTTCCACATGAGTTCTGGACCTTAAGCCTGAAAGCAAGTAGATAGCTGAGGCACAAAAAGAAAATGGATAGCACATTCTACAAAGTGCAAATAGTATTCAAGACAGAACTCTTAAATACTTAATACTAATGGCTGTGGAGTCAGGAGAACAGGCTTAACCCTTTTCTTACGGGACTGGTAGCAGCATACTGAGTGAGACATTTTAATTTTCCTGCCACCACCAGCAAGTTACATAAGGAATTTCCTTCTAAAAAATTCAGGATAATTGTTAATATTTACTCACACCTCAAGAAATCCCCCTTTTAATTCAAGCATAAGTAGTATTGAAAGCTTTGGTGAATCAGTGGAGCTATTTTACAGTGGCAGATAAAAATAATTACCAGTTCTACAAGTGGTCTTAAATGATTAGGAGCTTAAAATAAAAGACTCAAGCATGTATCTCCAGTGGAACTCTACCAAACAACACAACATTCACTACTGCAATACAAACAAAACATCTAAGTAATAATAGGATTCCACACCATCTACTAGTACAGCATGCAGAAACAACTTTATTTTTGTGGTGCTAAACAGCTTACATTGCATCCATCAATGCTTCATAGAAGCATAAGATAACAATAAGAAAACAATTAATTTATTTCTCTGCAAAATTTGTTTCTAAGTTAACCAAAGTTCACAGCAAGAAAACATAACACACAGAAATATATGATCTGAGAATGCCATATGCATATATATTCAAACACACACACCTGTGCATGTGTATACACACACAAATGTTTGGGTTTTTATTCCCAAGCCTTTTGGATTAAATTTCCAACTATTAATTACATTGAATGGTTGAAAAAAACCCTTTCCTTTTATCCTTGTTTATGCATTTGTTTGTCCAAAGTTACATGCCCACAGGGGAATTATCTCTCAAAGTTTTAATACATGATCTGGTGGCTGTTAAAATCTGAATGGACATGTTGACCACTACTGCACCACCTTTAACATTAAATAATAATCCTGTGCTTTTACCTCAAGACTTGATATAATGGAACGTCCTCTAAATTGTCTATAAGCATTTAATTGCAGACCAGACTTACCAAAGCAGAACAAAATGTAAAGGCAGGCAGTAAGTCAGACCCTAAAACCAGCTCATAATTCCTTTCCCTAGTATTTATCTTTATTGCACAGTGTATTGTGGCCTTCTCACAAGCCAAGATCAACCTTGCTCTGTCTATGTTCACATTTCCACTAATTTGACAAGGTTGGGGCTGAGATCCTAGAGCTAAATCCTTAGAGAGATTTCATTCACATACATCGCCATAGTGATTTTAACGTGAACTTACTAATTTAGAACAATTTTCAGGTGTGGGGCCTTTCTCAATATTCCATGTGAAGCTGTTAATTGCATGTGAAAATTGTTAATGAATTCTGCCTTCCCTCTAAATAAAACTGATGCAATATCCTTAGGCAATCTTAAATTGAGCTGGACTGCTGGAACTTCCAGTCACATACAGTTTCAAAGTATACAAACTATTTCTTTTTACTTGTGAGATGTAGTATGTCTCTTTCCCAAAGTAATTATAGCTGGATTATCAACTGCATTCCCATTTTTTTTCCCTCCACAGTCAAAAGACTCCAATAAAAGCATATTTTCACTTACTGTCACTGTTTGTTTTTTTTTTTTCCCTGAAACTGCCATGTTCCATTTGCAGTTTTCTTCCACAATAAATTTCCATGCAGTCTGCAAGCATGTCCACAGGTGTCTGAAGAAGCTGTGATTCCAGATATGACTTCAATGGCACTAAAGAACAACATTTGATGGTAATCTACAAGCAGGAATTTCTGAAGCTTGTTGTTTTCAAGCTCAGGAAAGACAAAAACACATAAATTTAAAATATATACTTCACATATGGGAATAACTAGGTCTAGCAGTACAAGCAAACAGTACACAAGAGACTGTTTTCCTCAAAGGAACTCAAGAAGCTCATGGGACACAACAGCTTGCAGAGCAAGGAAACCCTGCCTACGTGCCTGGGAGGTCTGTCACTGAGCTGTAAACTATGAAAGCTGCTGATAATAGAAAGAAAATGGAAAAAAAACCAACAATTTCACTGATAGTCTAAAAGGAACTTTTTTCCCTCTCTAAATTTCTGAATTCTTTCAGTTAAGTAGAAATCTTTCTTTTTTTTCTTTTGTTTTTAACCTATTTCTCATTAGAGACTTACAGAAACATTTTACGACAGCATCACATAAGCACCAAACACTCAGCATTGGCCTAATTCTGATGCCAGAGAAATCAATGAAGTGAGAACAAGGACGGTTCGACATGAAATGCTTTCAAAAATCTCACCTCTATTCAAAATGAATCTAGACATAACCAAATGATGGCTGAACTGAAAAATGCCAGGTACACACCCACCGAACTCTTTACCTTTTAGGTTTTAGAGTTCAAACTATTTTTAGTTTTATGATGCACAGTCAGGTATTTTTGTGCACTAAGAGCTTAATTACGTTAGCTTCCCACTTTTTTTTTTTTTTTTCCTGTATTTTTTTGGCTTGTTTCTTGAAGAGCTGCCACTAAGATTAGAATTCTTCTTCAAAGCAAACCTAAGCCAGAGGTGACTTTAAGGTTCATTTTCTAATTGATCAAACAACTTGCTAATTAAATGTATCTGTGCCAAATCAAAGTATAGATACAGTGGAATAACAAAGAAAAACTGTCAGCTAGGTGCATGAGACTCAGAGCATCACGGCTCCTGAAGCTCAGTGTGGTTTTTTGTTTACATTAACACAAAAATTTTCAAAGGAGTATTGCAGAAGGAAATGACTCTTTCTTTTGTTTCCCTGGTTATGTAAGACCATATTTTAGGGTCTCTGTGCAACAATGCAGCAATGTCGTTCCATGTGACTGCTCTTGCCAAGCTTGTTCATCTCCCGTAGTCTTGACTCAACACCTCTGAGGCTAGTGTAAAATTGAGGCTGAATTATCTGAGTAGTCTTCTTGGTTCCAAAGCCCAAGCCAGACATACAGATCTGGCATGTCTGTGATGTGGTATAAAACTTTGTTTCTATTCTTTTAAAGCACTGACTCCCAATATGGTGTAAGCAAAACTACCTTATGCCATCTCTCTCTCGACTCTACAGCCTGTCGCATTTTATTTTTTAATAAAACCCCCATTCTGAAGATATAAATAAACAGCTGACTTGAAAGCATCTGTTAATGTCTATGACTCATCTGAAGAAAGGCCACTGGCTGAAGGTATCATATTCCCAGCATCYGTAGAACCTTCCCCATAACCCACACAGAGGCCAAGGACAGTGACTTATGAAGGGCAGCCTTAGTTGAGAACAAGTGCAACAGTCTGTGATTGATAACGCTGGCTGAAGCCAGAGGTAATACCAGCTTAGGTCCATCTGAACAACAGCAGATTTGTCTCACTGATTCAAGACCAATATATTGAAACAAGTGATAATGTATTTTCCCAGCACTCAAATGTTTCTCTTGCAAAAGGGATCTAAGTTATTTTTCATTACTATTATTATACGCATTGCAGTAACATCCGGAGGTCCAAATCCTGTCTGTAATGCTGAAAGACTTTACATTCACCTTAAAAGTGAGGACAAATGCAGGATGATTTGTTTAATACCTTGTAATAAATCAGGAGCACAACCATGACCAGAAATTACCAGCATCACTTTTCCACCCTAACTTGTCGGCAATAATCCAGTTGTTTAATGATGTGGATAGAAACTCTAAGGCATGGATCTGCCTGGTGTCATTCCTGGTTAGAAAACATTGCCTCAGTGTTTAGATTGCCCCGGAAGCCAGCATGGTTTCCCCTTTATGTTAGAGACTGGCATCTCCAAAATGGAAGCCATTAGTCAGTAACCTTGTTCATACACAGCTTACCACATACCCACTAAGTGGCTGAGTGGTTTTGAACTCCTGATTACTATGGAAGATATATAGCAATAACCCTCAACAGAGGGAATTAAATGCTGTCATCAAGATGCATTTACAGGCATTTTTTTCTGGATACAGAAGAGATCTCTGTTAATAATTCATACAAAAGTATTTCCAGAAGTCTAAGTAGGATGAATCTCACTCTGCAGCACTTTAAGAAAAAACTGAAATAGATAATATGGTTTTATAAATTCTAATTAATCAAAAGTTAGTGGGTTCCAAATCAAGAATCTAATGAAATTCACTTTAATGCTTTGAGAATAGGAAGGAAGATGAACTAAAACCCTGTATATTTTACATAGGCTTTGCAGTTAAGGCAGATCCCAAAGACTCTAGCTCTAATGATCTTCTTGAACACAGTCATTGCTCCTTATGGGAAGTGTCAGCTGGTTTTAAAGCACCTTCCTATTGAGATTAGTTTAACATATCTACTACCAGCTCCCCAAAGATGATCGGTGTAATCTGATTGGAATCCTAGCAATTGTGGGAATATCAAACCACTGAATTTGAGTCTCCTATTAAATTCAATGTCATTCCATATGCTTCAGAGACTCCTACAGCAACAGCAATTGCACTATAACTCTTTTAAATCAAAGCATTTCAAGTATTTAGCAATTTCTATGGAGATTTCATGAGTACATCAGAAAGAAAGTATGTGTATATAGGAATATACACATGAATAAACTGTATAAACTGACATATGAAGTTCCAGTTATGTTATCAAAGAAATTTCATATCTGACTTACACTTTGCAGAGTAACAAGTCATTCAACATCAGACATAATCAATGATCACCAGTTCTCCATTCTTAGACTTGGTTATTTTTATTCAAAAATGAACTGAATAGCTTTGTCTGAAATCTAAAATAAAAATGAAACCTGCACTAGCATGTATACATAATAAATAAATATACCTTCCATCTTTTCTATACTCTGTTTTAATACATGCCTAGGGAAAAAAGCAAATCAACAAACAAAAATAATAAAAAAGAAAGAACAAGAAGAAAAAAAAAGTTCTGAGACTGAAAATTTTGTTCTAGAAGTTTATCATATTTAAGAGTTTCAGAAGCTACTCAGAGTCAGAGCCTACTATCTGGAGGAAGCTGAGGACACAGATTTGGAGAAAGATCTTCATCTGGTAAATCTATAAAGCTCTGAAGTATTAAGACTGAAGAAGCTGAGGGCTTTACTGACATCCAGCTTAAAAAAAGCATGAAAATAAATAAAATTTAATTTTGCTGCACTGCTGGGAAGGAGTTAGGAATTATAAGATAAAAGAGCATTAATAGATGAATAGATACTAGCAGATAAACTAAGTAAAAGCAACTTAAGAATAGAATAGTTGTCTTCATCTCACAGAACCCAGAATCCTCTCCTGATGGGAAGAATGACTTCACTGTCTAATATTTTGCCATATACAAATAAGACTGAGGAAACACTGCTGTTTTTCTGTTCTCAGAGGTCTGCTGCTTTAGGCGACTGCCTCTTTTGTTCATTCCCAGACCTCTTCTGAAAGGTTGAAAATCTCAAGAACTCACTAAGAAAGGCCTGAAAGAACAGTATGTTTCTCCTCTTGTTTTGATGACAGGATTCCCAGCTTGGGGTTTCCATTGGCCTAGGGGTTTTTACAACTGCACGTTTTTTCTTGACCTCAAGTCTCATGAGTGTGAAGCCATTAAAATCCTTGCGTCTTCTTTAAATGTGCTATTTACAAATTAGACATATATATAGAGAAAGCAGAATTGTAGGCAGAAGAATGAACAGCTAGCTGTGGTGAAGCCTGAGCTGTTCTATTGAAGCCAACGTTTCACAAAAAAAGTCATTGCTCAGAAAAATTCCAGAAGGCAATTTGGCTAACCTTTCAAAAACATGCAGGAAACATATAAGGAAGGAAGGAAGAGAAGACTTATTTCATGCTCCTACTCTATGGCAGACTATCAGCTCCCCATCACGACAAGAAACTTGCTTCCAGTCCCCAAACTCATGCATTTCAGATTCATACCAAACAAGTGAGCACAGACAGGTATTGTAGCAACATGACAAACATTTAACAGCCTACCCCTCAACACAGAAAGCACAAATGGAAGAGCAAAGCCTCTTTTATTCTATTCTTCTGACATGTTGGCACATTAACAGTCATATTTCATCACATAATTAAGACACTGCGATGGAGAAATGCATTAATAGGTGTTTCCCATAGGTTGGAAATATTGCAAGTAACACACTGTGTCTAGCAAATTGAATACCTGCACACTCTTTCGAAAGGTGCCATCGCCTCTCCAGTTCCTAGGCAAAGGGAAAAAAACAAAGCAGGGAAAAGTGGGACGCCTTGGCACAGAGTACACTGTACATCAGTAGCAGAGCAGGGAAAATAATTCAGATCTCTGACTTCCAGCTCAATTTATTTCCTCCACAACAGATGCATTTTCTGCTCAAGAAAAAGGAGTAGCTTCATCCAGATCACTGACTAATTGTTCTTGTCTTTATCCTGCAATCTGCATTTTACATTTCTTCACAGTTCGAACAAACACAGTGCAGGATGCCCAGCCAAATGAGAATGCTGTTTTCTCTCCTTTCAAAAAGCAAATGATCCTTGCATAATTTGCAGTTACTGTATTAATTATGAAAACATCTATTTACTTAGGGTTTTTTTTTTCTTTTCTAAACAACTCTAAAAGTAAAATCATTTAAACGTTGATTCAGTTTCAGTGCCCAAGTGAACTGCCCCCAAGGAATCCCAGCCACTGAATCACTTGAAAATGCCCTTGCAAATTAGCAACCGCTGCACAAACACTGCTGGCAAATTCAATCATTTCTGTGTCGCGCTGCATTGTTATCTGCTGCTCACTTAAAGAGCTGAAGTTCATTCTTCCTTAACTCCATGCAGGCTAGCGAGATGATACGAATGACTTTGCTTAAGTGGCACTGACTCTATTAATATTTAACTACAGTGAATAGTAAAAACACAGCATAAGGCATAGAAATTAAACTATCACTTGCCTGCCTTTTCCTCGTGCTCTCTTTTATTTCCTAAACAGTACTTTTCCATTAAGAAAAAAAAAAAAAAGGAAAAACTTTGTTCAAAAATTATGCTTAGGTAGAGCTATTAGAAATATATATATATATATAAAAAAATATATAAATATATATATAAAAAAGGTCAAGGTTTGGGCTACAACAAATCTAATGTCTCTAGAACTCTATAGACTTCTACGAGCTAGGGTCAGTATTTTCAGAAATGTTTTTCCATAACAAGGCCCAGTGAGAGGTTTCCATTACAGCCATTGACATATCAACCTTTACAAAGGCTGATATTAACAAAAAATATAGACCCTGGACAGCTATGAATAAAATAAGATACATTTATTTATGATTCCATTATTTCCTTCCCAAACTATAGGATATTTTGAGAAAAACATTAAAAACTGAGCTTTTCAATGAAACTGTAGTATCACTTATATGTCCACTCAACAACAAAGATGATAATAGCATGCAAAACTCCTATGAACCACATAGGTCAATGATAATCATATAATGTGGACTTATAGTAAGAATATCAGATTTGAATATTTATTCTCATATTTCACAAAATGTTTCTTAAATTATAGACCTAATATCTTTATTGTATAATTATTTTGATAAGGATATAAGAATATCTTAGTGATTAATATAGTTACATGAGCAAATATTTACATCTCTCAGGTACTATAAAATCAAATATAAATATAAAGAAAAAAAAGACTGCATTTTTTTTCCGTTTTGAGTGTTAGGTATTCTTTTGTAGAAAATTATGAAACAGTTTCTAATTCTATAAAAAAATCTAGATGTCTTTGTATATAATATCCTACTTCACTGCTTTTCAATGCAACAGGGTTAAAAATGTTAACTCTCCATGGAACATTGACGATTTAATTAGAGTTTGCAAATGCCGTGTTTCCAATATTTGTAAAAGAGCAAGAAAGATGTTCAGTGCAACTCTTATTACAGTATTACAAGTGTTATTCCCAGACAGTGTATTAATATTTTCCTCGTTTTATTCCCTAAACTCAAATAATTTGAATATTGCATTTTATAAACCTTCTGCTTCTACTATTCTTTTAATTTCATGAACTCATATCAATTGGCATTATCTATATTTGTGTAGACAAACAAATGTTCTTCCCTTAATTCTCAAGTAATCCTTTTTTTTTTGCCTGGAAAATGGAAATGCTTAAGCATCAGTTGGGTAGAGAACGACAGCTCTAGTTGACTGTCATTTCTACAAGCTAATATTTCAGCCTTGATGAAGTTAGTCATCTTACATTAAAAATAATGGTGTCAGGCAAACTGTGAATAATGCCAATAACTCCTGCAATTTTCCGAAAAGCCACTTTAGCTGTTAAATGGTCTTGCTTCTTCATTCTCATGATCTTGCTAATGGAATAATTTGAAATTAAGGCAATCTAAATGTACAAATAAGCTATAAATAAAATCGAGTTATCTGCTATGAGATGTGATGAGGAGGCCAGTCATGGGTGCTGGTCTTACAAGAGCATAATGCTTACTAATAATGCTTACAAGAGCATAACTTTTACTTACACATGAAGATTACTTACTCTGTGAAGTGAGACTCCTGTTGCATACAAAACTGTGGGAGATTTTAGTAAAGGCAGCAAACCGATAAACTAATTACGTGTCACATTTTTAAGCAAACTCTAATATTAATCACAACAGGAATGATGCCTTCAAAAACTTTTTGAAATGCAGTTTTCAACAGTCTAAAAACTCCAGCTATAATTGGATTCAAGTATTCTTCAGTATTTCCTGCCCAATTTTGTAGGGCACTGCTCTGCACTGTTAAATGGTTCCATAGATATATGCATGTTTCAGAGACAAATGRCAAATCTACAGCACTGCTGCAAGATACCAAACCGTCTTAATAAGCAATCCATCTACAGCCTTTGGCCCAACAAGACCGTCCTATGGGAAACGCCACAGTTGTAGCATTCTCTGTCCCCTGAATTCACTAGTGAATGCACAAAGATGAGAAGCCAAAAATGAGATAGAGGCTGCAAGGTTGGCTGAGATGCTTTTTGAATTCCTAAAATTATGCACTCCAACCATAATGAAAGCAAAATCATAAGGTGCTTTCCAAATGTGTGCTTCAATCTCTATTAAACATCCAGAATTGTTTATCTTAAAGCCTCATTTATGATATTGTTATTTGCACTGCATGTTTCTAAACTGCAGACAAGGTTGATAGGAAAATAATCAAGAGGTTTATTTTATAATTGAAGACTCTAGTGGTTCACATGAAACATGAATAATGAATCTTTAAAATTCTCTTTGTTATACRTATGCACAATAAACAATCATTATTTAGAGATCTAAAATGTGAAACACATTTTTTGATAGATATTTATATCTATCAAAAAGAAGCACACTGTGTGGGGAGATTAAACAAATAATAATAATAAAAAAMCCCCTAACCCCTCAGGATATTGGGCTGATATCCAGGAATTAAAGGAATTTATTATTATGACTACTATGTATTTATAAAGCACCTTCCAAAGAGCACTTCAAAAGACTTGTCACAGAGCTCATTAATTAGATCCAAGCAATCCAGTAAATTAGGTATTATGGTATTCGTTTTAAAGATTCTTAAACTTAGGCAATGGACAGCTTGTCACAGAGTCACAGAGGCAGGAGAAAAGCTCAAATATCTTTGTTCTCTTGACAGGTAGTGAGAGAGCTTTCTATCGTGAAAGACAGAAGGRGGGAAAAAGTAGTACTGGTTGTGCACAAAGTTGGATTTTGACAATCACAATCACRCTGTAAAGAATCAAAACGCAGTGAGGGGCATTGAGTAGATACAGCCTGGAAAATATGGCGAGAAAATAGCTTTTTTTTTTTTCTTTTTTCTGTGCAGTCAGATTTAGTTAACTGAGACAAGAACCTAATGTGAACTGGAGGTGGCATAGAATCATCATAGGAAATTATAGGCAATATTAGGATTACTTTGATTGTAGACATTTGCTAGATGTCTACTAGATCAGAAGAGGCCATATGAGAAGGAGATGATAACTGAAATGCAAAACAAGCAGATGAAAAGATGACATAGCTAACAATCAATGGGAGATTTCAGCAGCTGCCTGGGCAAAYGCTGGAATCCATTAAATTGGATTAGGAAATGTCACCAGTGCAGCAGCCAGTCAGATTCACTTTACAGCAGTTTGGCACAATGGAGAGGTCGTGTTTCATTAGGATTAGTCCTGTTTCCTTTTAATGCTCTTCCATGAATATCAAGTAAGAAGCGATATGGTTCCAGTTTTCACAACTTGTCATGCACTCTCATGCATGACAAGTGGTGTTTATGCACCACTGTGGTTTTAGATACTCATGTACAGCTTATGTTTTGACTGTAGCTGTGCTTGCATCAATGTAATTGCATCTTTCATACTGCATGCATCACTTAAGCAAGCAGTGAGATTTTTAAAATTCCCRAAGTCTAAACCTGGATTATCATACAGCTCTTTAAGAGGCAGTYCAGATGCTTATCTTGCTTCCTTGTTCTTGAAGGCTTTCCCATTCTACTCAGTCCTGGACATTCACCTTTGATCGCTTGCTGCTCTGAAGTACTGTCCATGTACTGTAGTCACCACCTTCAAAGCTCCTGTTCAGAACTGTATGCTCTCTAAAGACACACACTCAACCAGTCTACCTCTAAGCCACTGATACCAAATCCAGCAAACACCTCAGGTTTCGTCTTTCACCTCTAAGAAAAAAATGTAATCAGGATTTGATATTATCTTTTACATCCTCATCCTTTGTCGTAGAGGCTACAGCTCYCTCAGGACCATCTCTTTGCATGTGTCATGAATAAAGCAACATTACTGATTAACATATCATTTAGATGAAGGTCTAGGTACATTATGAGCACAGATTGTAATAGCCACTATGGCAAAAGAGAATAAAATGATCAAGGTAATAATATTTTCCACAGTCTTTGTTTCAAAATGTGGCATCTTATCTGTGGCATATATTTGCAGCCATATATCTGAGAAACTAGTCACGAAAAATGCTGGAATGCAGCAATAAGGTACAGGTCTGGATTCGGCCAATGAAATTTCTCTGAGTTCTCCGAGGCTCATGGAGATTAGCTACTCAGTGGAACTGCCCGAACAGGCCTTCACAAACCTGCAGTGTATTGGTGCAAGGTACTAGGGTCTAGGGTTTAATCTTTCATCTATCTCCCTCAGCATAGCATCTGCACACCTTCCACCTCATATGGATTGCAATGGCAGAATTTCCTTGTCAAATATGTATGTTATTTGAACATGTTATTTGACTGAACAAACTAACATAAAAGGAAACRGGGAAAAAGAAATATAAAAGAAAAATGCCTTCTAATATTCTCTTGAAATGTGAAGGTAAACACTGCATGACTGAATCAGCCATTTAACAGCTCATACCAAGTAACAGTCTTATCATGTAAGTATGAAATTTTTACCATACTACAAATTTGAAAAAAAAATCAAGATGAATACATGTCATTGTATTTCATCTTGCCAAGAAGACACTCTGATATTGAGGGATGTCTTGCAGCATAGAAAACAGCTTAGAATTTCTGATGGGAATCATTTACTCCCATAAGTAGTAACAGCAAGAACATTTGAGAAGGAGCCAGCTAGGAATCAACTCCAGAGAGATGCTGAGAACGAATTTAAGCATGTATTTTAGGTCTGTATCCCTCAGTGAGTTCAACTACTCTTCACCAAATGCATGATGCTTCAGGAAACAAGACAGTATTTAATGAGATGGAGCAATCATAATGCAGGACATGGGAAGTCTACTGAGTAAGACCAACCTCCATGTGTGAAGGAAGTGATTATTTACCAAATAGTAACTCACAGAAGTATAGTAGTCTATTCAGGTAAGCTGAGGCAAAGACATATTAATGGTACAAAGTCAGGCCAATCTTAAATGCTCAGACAAATAGCCCAATGGAATAATTAATGATTAATTTTAGACTCTGAGGTTAGCAAAATTAATCACACAGTACTGAGAGATTTCACAAGTAGATAGGAAACATTCTATAGCGAAAGGGGAAGGGGCTGCATTGCCATTAGCTGCTCTCTGTGATAGCTCATTAGGTTAGCTTTTACCAGAGGAGCCAAACCTACGTATGTGTGTGTAGTAGCTGAAACATAAAAAGCAAGCAGGAAGCTCCTGCTGAGGACCWAGGGAGAAGAGCTCTCAGATTTCTCAGCATGAGGCTAGAGAAATGTTTGGGGATACGTTCCCCTGTGGAGTTCAATAGCAAAGTAATCATTAAACAGCCAAAAGCATGGCACCAACAGAGGAGAAAGACAAAAGGTAAAAACCAGCTATAGCAGCAAAGTCCTGTGCTAACAACMAAAACAACAGCATCAGGTGCAAGGGTCATGACTGCTATGTTGCCACTGAACTTAGAAGAAAAACAGGAAGGTAGATTACAAAACTATTAAAAAGTAAGCACTGACCATAAGAAAAAAAAAGGGATAAGGGATATCTGTTGATGAAATGTAGATACTAAAAATGGAAAATATGTCTGTTCCACACATTAGAGCAAGAGAAGAGAAAGGAATAAAATTTTTCCTCCTGTTGCTTATCAGTGTAAGGAATAAAAGTCAAAAAGCTTGATACAGAAACTGCATCCTTTTTCATCCGGAAGCAGTGGGGAGGAAATTCTGCGCTGGAAAGTCAGACCAACTTTCCACATCTTTCCCCATCAAGCAGTAATAACAAAATCTCTCACAAGGCCTAATGCTTGCAGCCATATAGGAGCCGGCTCCTCCTCCTACAGCGACACTGGCTTGGCCTTGTATTATAAAGCATATATMTTTGTAAAATAGGTGCAAAGATCAACTGGAAGCAAGTCTAGGTAAGAAGGTGCCACCTTTATGTTCTCACTTGCCCAACATGCAGGAARGCTCTGTGTGATTGAGTTTTACATTCTAGATTTCCATCTACTGGTTCCTGTGCCTAGCTGAATAGGCTTGCATAGGAATTGCTTAATTTTGCTGCCATATATCTCCAAGTAAAATAAATACTGCCTGTTGTGTTCCTCCTAAAAATGATGGGGTTCCAAGAGGGAGATGAAGGATTGTAAGAGATCACCATATGAGACATTTTCTTTAAAGAAAARTAGCATGTGAAACCAAGAAAGACACTGGATTAGCACTAACTATGGGTCACAAATCTCTTGCCAGTCACAAAAGGATTGAAAAAGACTTGACAGTGGACAACAGCTCAGTCCCTGGAGGGCTGGGGCATAAAGAGAACTTTTATTACWTACTCTAATTTTTACACTTCCTAGAAACTCCAAATTACTGTTAATTGCTGGAAACAGTTCAACTCCTTCCAAATGAAGAAGTCAATAATCACAGTTGTTTTTCACAYGCCTGTCCCGGAGGTACTAGTTACTACTGACTGATGGAGATCACTCAAAAACACAYGAGCCTAAAGGGCCTTTAACTTTCAGAAAGTTGGCTAAATATAATCATTAAAGTAAAAGATCTGGGGAGAGATGACAAGGCAAACAGACCATGGTTGTGCAGCCACTTCTCTTGGCAATAGTGCCTTTTCAGGAAATTACTGCTTCCTCTATCCCCAAACACTTGCTCCATCTCCTGAATATCCATTTAGTTTTGCTGCTRTAATTCTTTGATCCTACTCCCTGCAAAGGCCTCCAAGGAACCAAGATATTATTAAACTCCAGGTTAATAACCAGCCTCCCCTTAAAGATAGATTATTTTAAAAATCTATTGTTTTGCTACCCGTTTCCAGCATGCAACCTCATAAACAGCAGCGGGGGCAAGCAGGGGCCAGAACCAGCTGAAGCAAAACAAGTGTCTATCTAATCACTGCCTCAGAATGGAGGGAGAATAGAGCTCAGGGCAGAAGGACGTGGACTAATTGCTAACTAGAACACAGATAGAGAAGACAGAATGACAGAGTGTGGCAGGAAACCACAGTACATATCTGGGGCAGAGAAGGACAGGATGAGTCAGCAACAAGAAAAACAAAAAAAGTCATGATTTGATGCAAATGAAATCAATGAAGTGTTGGCACAATTGCTTGCACATAGAATGTTTTTCAGTCTTTTCCAYGAGGTCTTTAGCAAAATCAGAATGATGAGACTATTGAAGCTTGCAAGGGCAGAGCTGCAAGACCAAATGAATACAGAAGCATTGATTAAATGCAGAGGGAGGAGAGTAACAGTACATCAAAGGAGACCCAGAGCATCTCTTCAGCACTGGGGGAGGAAAAAATTGGAAGGTTAATCAATTCTCCTTTTAACTTATATAAATAGTACTAAGTTAAAATACAAAAAGKAAACCATATTCTAAGAGAAGTATATGCTTGTTTCTTTCACAAAGAAACTTGAAGGAGTGTAAAATAAGCAAGTGAGAGTACAAGTCAGGGCATCCACAGGATTAGCCCTTCAAATCCCTCCTCCTCCTCCTTACACTACCTTCTACCTACTGACAGAGGAAACCAAGGCACCTTATGTTCTGAGACATACTGCTTTCTCTGTATGTGCATGGGAGCACTGACTGGGCACTGACTGACAGTGGAATACAAGAGTTAAAAATTCCTACTAACTGCAGGAAAGAAAGTGAGCATGCATCTATACACATTACTCTCATAAAAATGTAAGTTCTTTCAATAACAGAGACAAGTTCTTCTGTGGTTTCATTTTAAGTCATSCTTGAGCATGACACAAGATCTCAATGGATGCCGGTTATAGAGGAAGAAGACCTAAGACATGATCACATGCTTGATAATGTTGTAATATTCTTTTAGTTGTGTACAGTATCAGCCATTCCAAGTTTGTTTTTTACTGGAAATAGCATATTAAATAAATCCATTTTGAAGAGGGAAGAAGAAGAAGGATCGCAAATTTCTGCCTGACTAAAGTTTGTCGAAGAAAATGAAGAAAAAGTAAGAAGTRTTAATGGATTCTGCATGGACATTCCTAATAAAATGATCATAGGATTAAGATAGGTTAAAATCATGAAGTTGTGAAGTTCCAAATCAATTTACATATTGATAATTTATACAGTCCTCACAATTTTCATSACTTCTAGCACTTACTATAATCAGCATAGAAGTACATGAACAACATAGAGTTGTGTGTATATATTTATACTGCTATATCTATTCTGCTCAGCATAATTTCTTATATTCACTAAGTTCATTGGCATGACTAGGGAATATGCAGCCTCTTCAAGAGCAGACTGTAATGTATAAATAATGAGACAGAATTTGTCCTCCTCATCTGCAGGTCACTAGAGATTGCTGTAGCATTCTTGGCATGGCAGTGGAGTAAGCATGATTCTGAGCAGCGATACCCCTATGGGCTTCATGACCTCATTGTGAATTGAAGAAAGTTCACTTTTTCTGGATAAACCTTGACTCTCTAAAAAAATAAATAAATAGCTYCTTTTTCTGTATTCTATGTTAGTCCTCCCTTGTCCTTCATTCTGGTTGTCCCTAACATTTTTAAAGTTTATGTTTGATCTGTAAYCATGTATAAAACATTGAAATACATGCAGAGAATTGAATTAAGAATAAGAAGAGGTTTCTGCCCAATCTGAATGGGCTTTATAAAACTAAAGGGAATAAAATAAATTCAAGTGTATACACCTTGTTGCAGCTGAATTCCATTACTAAGGCAAGAATCCAAACATCCCAAAGGAATCTAAGTGCTGCTTTCTGCAGGAAAAATATCTCAGACTTCTASAGAAAAGTGGCAAGAAAGGGGCCTTAGCACCTAGTTTTTTGGAAAATATCACACATTAAATGGTACCTCTGTGTCTGTTCCACGCCTTGGTACAGTTATTTGTTTTGTTTTTTATAATGGGATCTTAAGCAATTCAGTGAGTGTTTATGGGTTTTTGAGTTAAAYTCTTCATCTCAATGCTTCAGCTTTCTTGTTTCTAAAAGAGAAATAATGATCAAATGAAGGGAGTTGCAAAGATAAACAAATGATCTACTCACTTTTAAAATATACTGCTTTGAAATATGATGTCTTGCTAAAGAAGCCCCTTCTCAGCACAATATTCAGGGCAGTTGAGCATTTCTGTGTYGCTTGGTTATTTAATACTTTAGTCATGCAGCCATTTTCATTATGATGTACTGTATTCTTAAGCATGGATCAGAAGCTCACTATGTTCAGAGGCGCATCTCTTGTTACTTCAAGCATCTAAAGGAATTAATGACAGTGGAGCAAATACACTTGTAATCAGCACAGTAAAACAAGAACCAACAGAACTATAAGTCAAGAGGCTTAAATAAAAAATATTTTGTCTCTYACTACAACATATGCCTAAACAATACGGAGCACTCTTTCGGTCTGTGCTCCTTTCATTAGACATCACATGGACCGCCATCGTATAAAAAGAAAAGTATTGGAAATAATTCTATGGCAATATACAAATAGATTTGGCCAATCTAAAACAATGCTTTAATTTATTTAAAATATCTTCACAATACAGCTTTAGTCCATCTATATTAGTTACTATGTTTTCTTTTGTAGAAAATAATCTGTGTTTATACTGCTAATTTGCATTAAAAAATGCAGGGAAAAAAAGTATGGATTGCATGCAATATAAKTTTTACTTTATTTTAAGTCAGTTTGACTGTCCATACAACTGAAACAAACAACATCTTACTGGTTGTTAGTCTTCTGTCTTAAGGAGGCACAGCATATCCAGGGTTGCCTGGTGATAAGGGCTGCCTCTTTGCCATCTGCTCCTAAACAGGAAGAACATGGGACTGTTCTGCCAGAGGGAATTCCTTCCCAAAGGGTGATTCTGGGCAGCCACAGTCCCCATACGGATGCTTTACACACCAGTAGGAAGCTCTCCTCAGCCCCTGGGTGCCAAGGTGCAGCTCCTCTACAAGCACCTTCATGCAGCAACTTTTGACTTGTTACTCTAGCAGGTAGCACTACTGTTTCACTGTGATTCATCTTGCTCGCTACTACAAGATGGCTTTCAGAATAAAAAGGAAAAAATGCAGTGCATGCAAACACACCGGTGCAGGAAATAATAAATATACATGTACGAACACAGTTCTAGTCTATGCCTACAACCAGATTTCATTCACACTGCTCATTACAATTTCTTTCAGTGTGTTCTTGCTTATATTTCATGAACTCTTTCCCCCTCCATGCAGCTCCAGAATACCTGCTATACCTACTTTGCCATACATTCAAACACCCTGCAGAGTTCCATCTGCAATCAGTTTATGCATTTAAGTTGTTTTCACTTTGCTCTTTTAATACTGCTCAATCTTAGCTGCTCATTTTATAGGCTTCAGTTCCTGTTAGAATATCAACACCTTCATACTAAATATTATACCAGATACTGGATATAAAACCATGCTACTATGTTTCTGATCTCTGGTAAATGAACACAGAGACCTCACTTCTCACACACATGCAGSTGATAGGCCAATAAGAAGTGATCTGTCTGATATGTCAAGAGCAAATTTTTTCCCTCCCCTTTACGTACCTTTTATCTATATGCTTTGGTCACAAGAGGTTTAATTTGGTCTGGAGCTGACTTTTTGTTATCTGTCAYCCACATGCTGCCAAACCAACAGCTAATTCTTCATCATTCCCAGAAATGTCAAGAGAAGTTATTTGCATCAACTCCTCCACCACCAGCTTTACGCTACTGTAGCCAAAGCAAAATTTCCACTAACATTTTGCAGGAATAAAATAAGTGTAGGACAGGAGAGTGGAATAGGACAGGAACCAGGACATTCAGAGGAAGGTRTTAGCATGTTCAGTCTTACAAAGAATAAATATCCCCACCTAAATTCCTCCAGAATTTTGAAAATTATTATGATTTGTTTGAAAGTCAAAGATGACAGAACTTGAAGGATGAGCTGGGAAATCAGACAGAGGAATGTGCAATAAAAATGAAATAAAAAKGAAGAAATAAGTGCAAAGAGAAGATGAAAGGAGAGAGGTTTAAAATAAGTGTGTGGAGTTGAACAACAACAACAACAACCCCCACCACCCTATGGAGAGGAAGAAAAAAAAAAGAGACAGTGCATTGTAGGCATACTAACACACCAATGCAGCCAAGTTTTCTTCTGGTCTTTAATAAAGGAGGAGTTTTCACAGGAAGTTTAAATAGTAAGGAGACAGCACTTTCTCCACATAACATGCAGAATTTATGACATGCAGTGTTCTCAGCAGTGGAGAGCACAATGGATAGGGCACTGAGTGATGCAAGTTAGGGATGCATGGTAACTTGTCTCCTTTATATTTGACTTCTCAGATCATTCCAGAGATCCAGTGGTCTATTCTTGTCTTGTCACTATCTTTAGTCTTTTGTGAAACATTAAAAGGAACTGCTACAAAGCTCCCGTGTCTCCATTTGTCTCTTGAGGGTTATTGACTTTGGTTCCATCTAAGGGTTCTTTCTTGTAAGATAAATCCCCAGAGGCCTCTTGGTGAAAAGAAGACAGAAAAAAAAGGCTGAACAGAAGCTTCTCAGTCTTCATTTATAGACATATAGAATATAAGAAATTATTTAGTTGAGCATTTCCTTTGTGTGGTAGCAATGGGCACTGCCCACACAGTTTTGMATGGAAAATACCCTTGTTCTGTGACTTTAGTCTTACCACTTGCCAGCTGTGCCTAACTGCCAGTGTACAGGCAGATCAGGATTTAGAGTCATTCAAAATACCAGCTTTGTTTCAAACATGGCTATGTGGACTGCCATTAGGTGAAAAGAGCTTTCATTTTGATTTGTATATCTCATTTCTATCGTGCCTTTCCAAGCTCTGGCACATGTCTCATCCTCAAATAGAGATTTTTAATTATGTTTAAGGACTTAATTCATTCTGMGGTTGCATGCCCCTGATTGCCACTTTTCAAGAGGGAAAATAAACTTTCATAAGGACTTGAACTTTTCCATGAAGTATGGAACACAACTGCTTCCTTTACTGAAACAAAACAAACAGCAAAACCAAAATCAACTCTACATTTACTACCAATATCTTGGTAGGAGCACAGTGACTGCTACATATATAAAGTATAGGATTCTTCATCTTAAAACAGTCTAAAAAMCAGAACACTGCAATGCAGCTACCTAGAGTACATCAAGCAGCAATACACAGAAATAGCCCGTGGAAGGTTCATATGCTGAACTAACGTGAAGTTTAAGTGGTTCAAACGAGGATCAGAATCTAGCAGGAATTCAAGAATATGTATTTAGTAGAGATGTCAGATCAATACTGTCAGAATCCACAYAAAATAACTCTCTTGCTGAAAAGACACATTATCTTTTATCATGAAGATCTCAAGTTATATGAAAACAAGATTACTTCCTTCTCCATCCCTCAGTCTGAATAACATTTCCAACAACATGCCATATGAAACACAAATGGAGAATCAGAGACAGAAACAGAAATCTACTCAGCATCTTCTCTATGTATCCTCTACTGAGAAGTTCCACCTTTATATAGCATCCTGCAGCTAAGGAGATCACAATATCATCTCACTTAATTTCATTTTATAACTTCTGTGCCCAGTGTACAGCCTAGCATTCAGATGGGTATCTATATCACAAAAGAATCAACAAAGGGACACTACAGAACTCCCATGGCACTCTGTCCACTTTAAAAACAGAAAAAGGCCCCTCTGAAACAGACCTAGAGAGTGAAGCCAGATCACTGGATCTTACAGCACTTCCAACTATAAGCAAGCTATTATTTTCTTCTGCTCATGCTAAATTACATAAAATTAATCGATGCAATTTTATAAAGACTACTGGAATTTTATAAACAAAAATTCGGAAACATTTCTTCTACACAGTATAAAACCAAATTAGTTCTTGAGAATCTAGGCTGCATTGATTACCAGTAACTTTGAGCGGAAGAGTCTTGAAAGGTTGAAGTCCTTGAAAGGACTATAACTTTTTTTATAAATTATAAAATTATGCCTACCTTACAAATGCAAGAGGAAAGACCTACGCCTACAACCACTTTCACATATTCTCTTGGAAATACTTTTGTAATAATTTCTCCCAGGTAATAAACCAGTTTCTGATCCTTTCAGAGAGAAGGGCTTTAGACTCCCGCTCTCTGCTACAGCTACAGGTTACATAGCAATACAGTGCTCAGTAATGTGATGTGACTGCAGATCGGCCTGTTTCCTTGCCGCTGCCAAGCCTGGGGAAGCTCGGAAACAATTTGTGAATTGCAGAAGCAGAGTCCCTGAATGGCTTTAATTAACGGATGCCAGGGACCTGAAGSGAGCTCACCAGCAACAAGAATGAAGGTATTTCCCAGAGTCTTTTCAAAGTCTAACCTACCGCTCAACCAGCCAAACCATCTCTACCCTCAAGCAAAGGAAAAAGCTTCCTAATTTAATGATGCTTTGTGCTTTTAGGGTGTCTCATGAGATGTGGGAATAGATCCTTATGATAACTGCTGCATCAAAAATTCTATTTCATTTCCCACCAGCATGATTTTCCATTGTTAATAYTTTCACTCGCTGCATGTATTAAGGCACATTAATAAACGGAGCAAGTCAGCTTGTCAGACATTTCCCAAAGTATCATGGGAAATGATTGGTTTAGGATGACTGCACAAAAACTGTTCAGCAAWCCTAATTTTAGCTGAGGACCAATAAATATGTACATGGCATGGACATATTGAAAGTTAACTAGCCTCAGAAGTATACCATATAGCTATACTTCTGGGACAGGAGAGAAACTTAATGCTCACTGATCGGGACTTAACRCGAAGGGAAAAACATTAGAGTTATGCTGAGAGGCTACAGATCTTGAATTTCTGAAACGKTAAAAAATAAATCCAGAGTCACAGCTTCAAAAGAGAAAAAGAGTTTTTACGAACACAATAGCTAAACCTGGAAGACAAGACTGAAACAGGCCCATCAAGCAAGATTATTTACAGTTAAAATTAAAGCCATTAAGTCTCCCTGTGAAACAACAATTAATTATGCTAAACGGTGGATATGCTGGTATTTTCATAAATTCTAAGTTCTTGAAATGTTACTGCAGATTTGTATTCTCTAAGAGGACCCCARGAGGGAAAAAAAAAGCACCCTGTAAAATCTTTCAAACTCTCCCTAACACGGGGGAGGCAGTTGAAACCTGCTGCCCTGAAAAGCTCTTGAAAGCTTTTGAGAAGACTCAGTATGGATACCCAGAGCCTATATAATATCAAAGATATGTGCACCATTCCCTAATAGTTTTGTGCCACATATTTCCTCCATGATAAATGTCAAAGAACAGACYGTGTAGCAGTATCCCAGGATGAATTACCTTTCTGTAGATTTACCGTCTGGGGAGGTGATGTTTCTCCTCGTTTCCCAAACTACCCCTGGACCTTCTCATCCTACTAGCCCATTGGAGACTGTTCCACAGAGCTGTCTGGACCCCCCTAGAGCATCCACCCTGTGGAAGAAACAAATATTGAAAATCTGTGGTGCGTCAATAAAATCTTCTGAACTCATAATTGTAAGACAGTGGGAGAAAATAATTAATGCAGATTAAAACAGGATATAGAAGGGCTCTCATTACACAAGCTAAGTAGGGAGGAGAGTTGTAGAATTTTTCTATTCCTTCACATACTCATGTGTATAATACAACTGCTGGAGGCACAATAATTTCAGGAAGACTTCAAGATGTAAAATACAAGCAGAAATTTCAAAGACAGCAATTAATCAATAGTGTGAGTACCTAATCTTGTATATGAAATCTTTGCCTACTGGAAGCACTGCTGATTTTTTCTCATGTTCAGCAGTAAAAGAAGGTTCTTTGTGTTACTACTGTTCTACTAYAATGAGTGAATTCATGACATATTTAGGGTGTGGTGATACAAAATATGAAGTGACATAGACCCTTCCTGAAAACAATGTATGTCTTCYAGCATTGGGACTTTCCTTCACTTATAGTCTTAAACGAATGCAGAAGTAATAAATGAAAATTGGAGAAAAGTTTTAAAATTAATTACTCTACTAAACTGTTTTTAAGATACAGTTCAGAACTTATACCCATTAAATTCCTGTTTAAATCAATCAATATATAAACATTAAAAATAACAGGCATGTWTACAATTCCTTTGCTTGAAAACCCTTATCAGAATGAGATACAAGATTGAACATTTCGTCTTGTACTTCAGATCTTTCRAAAACATAGCTCATTTACTAAAAAGGAACAAATTCTACATTCTCTTCTTTATGACAAAAGACAATTGAGTAAATGGTGACTCCATAAGTCACTGATTCTGTTTTTCAAAGACATTCCTACTTTCTATTCCTTTGGCCTCGGCTGCCTAGCAACCTCCTCAGAGCTAGTCTACACTAATTCTGGAGAGTTTGCATTTATATATTTATTTATGAGACCGTCTATAAGGAAGGCAGAGAAACAAAATACTGCTTGTTTCTTCCTTTTAACAACGGACTCCAAACACCTCAATTCAGTGAAGAACACAGTGCTTGGGCTTGCAGCAAGATGTACCTMTCTCTTTGAAATCACTTAAAAATCSTCATTTCCATGAGAAAAAAGCTTAGTCTCTGAAGGAAGCTCCCGCTGTAATGGGCACCAATATTTTTTGCCCTCCCTGATKMCTGATGCTTTGATAAGCTTTTTCATTCTGAAATGCTAGGTGTTTATGTAAAGCTCCTGTTTTCCTGAAGCCTGGAGCTTTGACGTAACAAGAGGCAGTTTCTGCTGCTGTACTGAGTCACTAGCAGTTCCTACATCATCTCMGTACTAGGGGGAAATGGAGATTAGAACTCTGATCTCCTGCTGTGCCTGTGACTCAAAGCAGGATGATTTGGAAGGAGAGAGGACTACTAATTATGATGGGTAGCTTGAAAGTGGATGTAGAATGTCTTTCCTGGGTCAGAATAAGAATAAGGAGTTATTGTTTCTGAAATGAGATACAGGAAGCAGGGATGTCATCAGTTTCTCYTCAAAGAGCTTATTTACTCAGGTCTTTTCTAATTATTATTTCAAAACAGATGATTGCACATGAAATCTTCCTTTAACAGCACAGAAGAAAATACTTGCTTTTTTCTGGCCAAGTATTCAAACAACACTTTCCAAGTACCAGTGGATCAATTCTCTGCCTGATCAACACGTCTTCTCTCCAACCAGGAAAAAAGTGTAGGGGGGGAAACAAAGTAGAGAGGGAGGGAAGGTCAAAGATGTGTCCTAAGCCTAACTGGCTCTTCAGGATAATGAAGGCATGGCAAAGGCATCTAGAGCTTGTGGATCACATGGCAATGAGGTGGCTTTTGCATCTCACAGTTTTGAATCTTGAGTTTATATGGCAAAATAGTCACCTACTTCTGGATGGGACTAAAGCAACTTGTATCACAACTAACTGATGCTTTACGTTACRTAACTTTAGCAGTATGAACAACCAYAGGGGAAAAYTCATCACGTTTTCTTCAAACAAAAAGAAGCGCTTACATCCAGTTGCTTTCCGTCACAATCTGCTATGACTACGACAATTGTGAGATTATGAAATTGCTTGTAAATATTGGTGTTTACATGTGTTTAGGCATCAATGTTCATTTGCTCCCAGTTTAATAGAGGGAAGGAAGTATTTCTTTAAACCTCCTTGTGACAAAAAATAGAAATTATACTGGATGATATCAGTGTCCAATAAATCACAATATAAACAATTAAAARGCTGATAKAGAAAACAGCTGAAAAMCAACTTATAAACAGMAAAAAAAATCCCTGAAAACTGAAATAGCCGTGCAAAAGGATTCATTAACCRAGGGAAAGAGAATTATGGGCAATAAACAGAGATTGGAGATTTCTTTTCTCTATTCACAGCTTCACCATAAACAGTTTTCTAAGTTTCTTTGTCTCTGCTGTTCCATGAGATCATATAAGTTTGTAATTTTAAGCAAAATCCACAATTTGTACTCTTGGGAGTTACTGTAATACAAATAATTCTAATTCTAATCCATAATTAAGTAATTGCTTATTCATAAACAATTTGCCAATATTTCTTTTCATTCTTTTACAGAAACCACTATTAAAGCAAATACTGAGTAGCTGATATTTTCCACCTTTGCAAAGTATGAACAAGTTTTCATATGCTTCAATTTTAAGCCAACCTTCCTGGAAATAAACCTCCAAATGAAGAGTAACAGAAGCACAGACTTACTGGTCTATTTTGCTCATTTACCTTACTGAGCTGTCTTCTTTAAATGAGTTCAAGATCATGTAAACTGATAACAGAAAAAGAAGGGAATTTTTATGCACTCTTATATAATATTGTATAAGGAGCTTTTCTATAGAATGAAGAAAATGGGAATTGTGCCAAGGCAGCTATCAGAGGAAATCATCTGGGAACTAGCAAAAACTAGGGAAAGAGGTCTCTTGAGATATATAGAAAAGTCAGTTGGAAGCAGTCTCATCCTAATTTCTGCAAATTATAATTAGATTTCCATATGTCATCTACTATATGCATATTGTAAAAATCTCACCTGTCATGCACTTATGGTCAAAAAAAAAAAAAAGTCAAAAAGACAAGTCAAAAAGATTGATTTTTGATATCTTCCTCACTTCTTCTGTGCCTGAAAAGAGAGAGATGCAACTAACTTTTCGGGATACAAATTGGAACAATGTAGTTTTAAGAAAGTTCTGACAAAAGATATTAAGAGGAAAATTATTTTTTTTAAAGAAAATCTTATTAATATGCAAGCGTAATCTAYTTTTTAATCACTCTTCATTGAGGAAGACCACAAGATACTTTTAGAAAGCAAACAATAGCATTATTCCAATACTCTGCTCCTCACACCAATTGCACTGATTTTAATTCAGATTAATGCCAGTCTAACTGAAATCAAAATTTGGCTCAAACTCTTSTATTTTTTTTTCTTTTAATATTATTATGGCAATAGCAACTCACAGAAGTTATAATCACGCATCGTTCTCAAAATGGTTATTTTTTTAAAAATGSCAAGGACATGAAATAATCAAAAGCTCCAGCCAAAGGAAGAAAAACTACCTGGAGGAGGTAGGAGGAACTCCTACCTGTTCTGCCATGATGCCATAATAAAATGAAGCAGAAGAGAAATAAATGCAAAATAATTTCTCAGTTTCATAATCATTGTTCAGCGTTCAGCTATCCATACACATCACTCACACAGAATGGGGCTCMGGGACTCACGTGCCAAAAGAGAGGGGACTATTTTGCATACTCCAAATTACCATGTCTGGCACTGAGCTGCCATGCCTCGTTTGTTGTAAGCCCCATGGCATATATGCCTACCACTGTAGAAGTTCTGGACACTCTAGGATGTCTTAGATAGCATTAGGTGCTTTCATTTACAAATGTGAAACACTCCTGTGCTTTCAGCAAAATATGTGTGAGCACTAGGTTTTGATACGTTAGGTAACAGTGAGAGCAAAGGTAATAAAACAGAAAAAAATTGCAATGTGTTATGTCCACACAAGATTTTCAACAGTCTCAGAGGGTACAGAGAGAAAATGCTGTTCCATATGTTTTCTTAAGGAAATTAATCTTTATATCCATTTTGTATTACCAGTATGAAGAAGTTAAACCTCACCTCTAAATAACTGCTGAATCACTGTGCAGTAAAACTAGCTCCCAGTGTTTCTCGATGATTTGAAAAAGTGCTCTTGCCAGTTTTTATTCCTCTCAGGTGTTGATATATTCTGCTATTCCACAATTTGATTTGATATTATATGCTTAGCAGAATAGAACTTTTCTACACTAAGGAATTGGCCAAACTAATCCATGACCGTTTATGGCAGGTCCTAAATAGATTTTTTCTTTCCTGATCCTTAGCCTAGCGAAATCCTGTGTAAGGCTATTCTCCTGCATCAGACCTTCAAGTTCAGAGTATTCTGTGTTGCTGCTTTTTCCTCTCTTAAGAATGGCAGATGGAAACAAAATAAAGAATAGTTGCAAGTCTGGTATGCTGATATTTTTATACTTCTGCATTTGATTTAAGCAGATGGAGATTAGGTAATTCTACATAGTGCTGCCTCCAAAACAAGTTGGGTTAAGGTATAAATCTAAATGTCCAAAGACTTATGTCACTGTTTTTCTGTACTATCTGCTACAGCAAAGCAATTCATTCATATACTTCCCACTATTGATTGGAAATGTTTTTGTACACCTAATCAATAAACTAGTTAATCTGTGTCGAACCAGTCTTCCAGACTATTTGCTGTATTCAACCTAGCTAACAGAAAGCTGATTGGAGTGATTCATTTTAGAGCAAAAGTGCACTGTGAAAAACTGGGCTGATATCTTTTTAATAAATGAGTCTGTGCATATGTATTGTAAACACAAAAATGGCATTAAAAATATTTCCCCCTGCCAAAACTCCTCCCTYTTTTTGATCACTTCTATTAACTACTAGTACTCTCCTGAAACTCTTCTGACAAATGGCTGTTTAATTTAGTTTTTGCTATGAAAGATCTGACCTGGTTTGTTCGTCTATAAATACACATTTTTGTGCTGTAGACACAAATATGCATTTGTGTTAGCTTTTATCCCTGCTGTGTTTGTACAACACAGTGTGACATTCACAGACAGAAAGAAAAGAGATTGAAGAACATTCGATAGTGTTGCCTAGCATTTTAAATGCAGTGAAAGAAATAAATTAGTGCCAACTTCATCAATTGCTAAATTCAGCGTGGCTGAAATTGAAGGATGAGAGCAGGACAGACAGGAAGAAAAGCAAATTTTGGTGAAAAACACATTTGCTTATGTTGACTATAAAGCACTAGGATAAGTGCTATTGAATACTATATTTTTTAGATATATTGTTAATTTTACATCCAGGTTTCCTCTCTCTGCAAGGGATCTGATGTACTTTTTTAGTAAAACCGCTGAGGAATTTTGACATACCATAATGTAGCATCATCAAAGCAGTAGCCAAAGATTTCTACAAAAAGAGGAAGATGGCAGGCTTAATAGGAACAACAGCTACAGAAGAATATCATAAACCAAAGTTACCAAGTTCCAGAGCCCTATTCTAATCACGAGGAGTTATAAGTTTATTTTATTAATTTTTAAAAAATGCTGTTTCAAAAGTAAAATTATTAAARAAGAAATAAAGTGAGTAAATTGATCCCACTTCTTTGACATAATATTTTATACCCTGCTTATCTCATCATTTTTGAAATCTGTTACCTACTTAATGCCTAGGAGTTAGGAGATTCAATCATTACTTTCAAGTGGATTTATGAAGAACAGCTTCAACACAATACAGGGGAGCCAAAAGCTTAATGGAAGCTAGAGGATACCCACATTCCTTCCTTCATGTGGATAGCAYCTAGTCAGAAAACATTTCCAAGGGCAATAATACTCAGTTTCAAGTATATTAAAGATGGAAAAGATCTACCTCACTATTTAATCTATTTTCTGCCCTTCAAACCCTCGAAGAATTGCAAAAGAAGGCAACGTCCCATGCTTGTGTTGTGCTTAGGAAAAAAAACCATCTTCCCTGAGGTATCAAGGAGGAAGATTTTTCAAAGATGCCTAGTTTTCGGCTGGCAGACTTCCTTCATAAGGATATGAAGAATATGATTCGACTTATATTATATATGCAGAGCTACACATCATTGTTATGCCTGTGTTATGCCTATCCAAAGGGAAGTCTTCGCAGAAACTCATAAGATCCTACAGTTCTCAAACAAGAGGATAGTAATGAACTGCATTCAGGAGGTGCTGAAGAAAAAAAAAACTAAATATTTGTGCTTTTGCCAAACCAAAATAAACAGTGGAGTCCAATTTAACAAGAATAATAAAACTTCAGTTGATATCTTACTGTTTAATTAAGATACATTTAATGAATCATTTGGCCACCTGGGAATTTGATGRTAATCATTATTCTGTACAAAAGAACTCACTCGGAAATGAACAGGAGTGGCAAGCTAAGCTCAGACTGCTAAGCTCTAAAAGTAAATGCATTTTCATTGATCTGGTGGAATTGCAGTTCCTTGAGTAACTCCGGTTCCACCCAACAGAGGGAGTGATGTTCATACACAAAAGTACATCTCATTTTAAAACACACCTACTCAAATGATGGTAAGAATTCTTGCTAAATTGGTCACGTGCTTACCACACAGTACAACAAAACATATTTTTCTATTAAGACATTACAGTCATTTTCCAGCAGGGAGCATATTTTATTCTACATTTGCAGAGCAATATGTAAATCTGTGGCAAAATAAAAATTTTAATAAGAATGTTAATGAAGTGTTAAGCTCCACTTAATAGTATTAACCTCAAGTATTAAACTGCTCAGATACTGGTTTTGAATAAAATCTGTATTAGGTTTAATAGAACTAAAATCTCATTTTCAATCTTTGTGGCAATTTACCATACTATCAATGCATCATCACATGCAATGCAGAGAATATACCATGTGATGTGCACAATGTTCAGTTCAGAGATCATAACAAAGTATAACTAACTCACGTTTCAAATGGGTTTTTAGATTATATTTTTATAACCTATTTGYTAAGACAGATAGAGCGTTTTGCCTCTTTCTAATAAACAGTTGCAAGTTGGAAAATACCAGATTGTGCTCAGGAAAAGCACTGATAAGAACATCAACAATGTGTCACTAGCTATTTGCATATATTACACATAAACTATTTTATAAGTTTATACAAAAAGAGGTGAATATAAGGAGGAGACTGCGGAGCACGGACTGATGCATAACTGATACTGCCTGCAACATGCTGCAGAGCAACCAGCGAGGCTTGTGGTACAGGGACGTGCAAAGCACTGCTACCTGCCAAGGAACAGRGAAGAAATCAGCTGAAAAAGGACACAAAACAATCAGGACAGAGAGATTAAAGATCAAAAGATTTTCAATCAGTGTACTACTGCAACTGCAGAGGCCACTACCACACAGTAARGGAGTTCAAAATTATTTATTATTTTCCTGTCTGTCAGTTGTTAATAAAATAATGGCCTGCTTACCTAGTAATGATTTCCAATTAGTTTCCAAAAATAAATAAAACTGAAATAATGGAAACCTATATATTTCCAGATTGATTATGTATGATTGGTCATCTAGGTGATACAGTACCATTTCAGTGGTTCAGAATGGATGACCTAGCTGTATCTAATGGAAAGAGGCAGAATGAACTATTAGTCTTTGAAGGTCTCTGGGAAAAGAAAGTGAGATTTCAGTCCTGGAAAGTATTTCAAAATCTTTTCCTGTCCTCTAAGAAGGGCATTATTCGGAAATGACCTCCAATTTAAAATTAGGCCTGTTCCCTCAGAGTAGTAAAAAGAGAATGGGTGTTCTTCTCTATCAGGGACATTTGCTTTATTCCTGCTATTCGGACTATTGTGATGAGAATAATGTTATCAGTTCCAGATCCACACCCCAGCTGTGCAAAAATTGGTACTCACACAAGCATAATGCAACAGGCTGACAGAAAACGGYACAAGAACAGCCAAAGGCAGAGAGGACAGTATTTTTGAAAATACTGTATTTGGTATCTGTCCAGCTTTGTGGGCCATCATTAGGTTATGTAGGGTCCACYTGCAAAATTTTACTCTTCAGAAAATGCAATGCCCTAGTATGTGGGCAGATTTTAAGTTTGGAATCAAGTAAAGTTAGCAACTGGAAGGCCTTATAAAGGTTTAGATTTTGCAAGCTGGATATGTAGTTCAGATTTTTACCATCTGAAGTAATAACTTACGCTACGGCTTTGGGAATGACTGGTGCACTTGAATTAAAGCCTCCCTCTCCTTCAGTCTCAAATGATGAGTTGTGACGCTTGCAGGAATGCCCCATTTTTTTTCTTCTTACTTTTGCTCTACACATATATTTAGTCTACTCTGTCAGATCAAGACTAATGCCTAATGAGCCATGAAGATTCTGCTTAATATACTTAAATGTCCGTGATATCCACACATCCTAGGGAAAGAAGTTAGTATTCGAAAGACAAGGAATACAATTCTTCTTCTGAAAATAACCTGCTGATTTTAATATTTTTCAAATAATTGTGCCTGGAAATGAGTTATCATCTTTATATTATAYGCTAAGCTTTGTGACCAAGAGTATTTCAAAAACTTCCAAATACTTACAGATACAATATATTGATAAGTATTCTGGTATTTTCTCCAGCATATTCTGTTTAACAACAGGTTCAAAGTATGAATATGYTTTCAACAGACTTCATGAAGAGATTCAAATTCAGATTAAACCTAGAGTACAAGAAGAAGCTGCTGCTTATTCTTACTTGGTTGCCTAGCTATACTTGTAGGAGGGCGCAGAGAAGATCACATTGAACCCGTCATCTTCAATGTTTTTAACCTCCTAAGAACACTCATGTTACAAACACTGTCTAAATGATTACAGGTTATAAACTTCATCACCCTTTCAATTCTCATGCAAAATTCATCGGTCCTTCAATTCAAAAGGAATGACTACAGGACTGGGGACAAGAGTTCAGAACACAATCTAAAACAAATTCTGGACTGTATTTGGTTCTTATATTTAACAGTTGCACTGAAGTGCAGAGTTCAGAGAAGCTCCAAAATTACAGTAGCTAGACTGAACACAGAATGCAATATAGTATCATATCCTTGCTGGTGAYATACTTCCAAGATAAGGTCATCCTGGTTAACTTGGAAGGATCCCTACCTGGTAACATGTAAGATCCACCAAAAAAGGCAAATACTTCCAACAACAACAAAAAGTAATTTTCCAAACTACTCAAAACACARATTAAAACTACAGATTATATTCACCAAAATTTCAGCAAGGGATAAAGAATGAATTTGAAAATGCTTCAGGATTTTTGTTATAACGATATCACTAAAAAAGTGAATAAAAATGTGACTTTTCCCCTTCCTTCAAATGTTCTCCAAATATAAAACTTATTCCTTGTCTAAGGTCCCATATAATGGGGTCAAGTTTCAAATTGGGAAAAAGATTTTTATACCTAAGCAATTAAAAACTGCTCACAAACACAAAACCAACGATTTATGCTACAATCAAGAGTTCAGAAGTGAATGTTCAGATAAACCAACAACTGCGACACATTAGCACATCTTTGTCTGAGGTGTGGTTTTAATGCTCAAGAGGACTTTTCAAGTCTTCTCTTTGGAAGAATTTCAGATTTCTCCTCCTTAGAGTATATGAAACATTTTCCCTAATAAAGCAGTTGTGATGACCAGACCCCACAACTGGTGAGATACCGAAGCTGAGCTCTGAATCACATGAACCAGACAAAAGAGTCATTTCAACACAACCAGTTCTCCATCTCTTCTCCTGACAGATCTCATATGTCATTGTGACACCTCCAACATTCACACTTCCATAAACCGAGATGACGCAAGCAGGTCACTGGYTGAAAGTTCATTTTCTGCTGAATTGCTAGTTGAAGAAAATACCTGGAATACTTGAAACACATATCCTAAATGAAAAAATAACTCCAATTTTAAATGCATCTCAGGGCTAATAATCTTTGYTCATTTGTGAAACTTGATTCATGCAATCCTGAATCCTGCAGCCTTTTGATTAATATTCATTCTTTAGAAAACCAACATTAAGCAAATTAAAGAAACTGGACTTATAATTGTGGAAAACAGYCCTTAAAAGAAACCTGCAATGTCCATAGTTTACACACTAAAAGAATAATCAGTAGGCAGTGCAGAGAAAGAATACTTCATTTACAAACATCCATTCTATTATTTTCTGCTCACCAGATGAGGTAGCCAAGGGACATGCCACTATTCAAAACCCTTGTTTCCTCTAGTTGTAACAGCAATGGAACAGAACATTTTATAAACACATCCACAGAAGTGGTAAGTGTAACTTAGTTGCCTGCATAAGAGGCAGAGAGACAAGAGGCCTACGGCCCATTCCTAATGCCATGAGCAGCCCAATCATCCCACCCAAAATGACTCCCATGGGAAACTACTYTGAGGCTAAACCACACATTCCTTCTTGAAAAATGCCATTTTCAAGTAAGTTACATACTTTCAAAACATACTGCACTTAGAGTTTCCTTCTCTTAAACACATGCTGGATAGTAATTTCTAAAACACTTGTTAATTAATATATTTTTCTGTGTTTCCAAAGCAATTGATTCCTGAGTGCTTGCTAATTTCAAAGGCTCAGACCTTCTGYAATCCAAAGGATTTATGTTACTCTAAGTGAAACAGTTCTCTGCTTTTGCAAAAAAAAAAAGAGGATGCAAGTTCAATATTGTAGCTTCAGAAAATTCCATATGATCACAGAAAGCAGCAYGGTAGCAAACATTAATTTCCTGAATAACCATGATAAGTAAAACATGCAGACTATGGAATAGTCCTCTACTGAACGTTCYCTATATATGACAGAAATAGCCAAAAATAAAACTACTACTGAGGTAGGTTCACTAGCAAGTTTACTGAATTTTTATATCATATGTCCAGGTAATGGCTCCTATGCCCATCCTAACAAATCCACATATCACAGAAAGCTTTTGCTCTCCTGCAGCCATGGCAGGGTTATTTAAACAAAAGAAAATGTCTCCTTAATAGCTGGTTTCTTTCCGTGTTCAGTCACATCAGAGAGAAACAGAGCTAACGCTACGGTCTTATGAGTGCTTTATGCATTCTGACAAACCAAACGAGGTTTGTCAGGAGAGGCTCTAGGCAGCCTGGAACTACCGCAATTTTACATCTCATTGATTACCGCAATGGGAATTGAAAACAGTTCTCTGCTTTCCACGATATCAAAAATACTCTTGCAGATCTCAGAGAAATATGCAGGTCATCCTGCGGAGAGGAAAAGGAGAAAAGGAACTTTGCACAGCATTGCTTTCTTCATGCATCCGAGTCAGGCCTGACTGACCTTTACGAAGGCTAATAATAAAGCAATAAGGTGACACACAGCAGAGCATGTCACTCTGTGAGTAGTTCTGCCATAGGTTACAYGGAACAAAAGGGCACTTTATTGCCCTGAGGCTCCGTGGATACGTGTCTTTTGTGGCAAGTGCGTCCTGTACACACTACTGGCATTGCACACAGTATGTGGGAATGTACATATCGTAACAAGAAACGTTAAAGGAACAATGCCCTAACAAATCTAGATAAGAAAATTAAGATAGATTATTACTGTCACATTGCCTCAATCGCCATGGCTTGATCTTCTGGGGAGATTTCCAACTAAATGTTCAGAGATCTTCTGTTTTTATTGTCACTATCTCAAAACCTGAAGTCTTTCCTCTTTCCAGAGCTTTGGTGATCTCTTTTGCTGCCTCCATCAATCACAACCCACAGAATATTACCATTCCAGACAGGATGGGCTAACATTCCAAGCACGGCAAAACAAGCCTAAAAAACACCCAGAAAAATCTATAGTGACAGCACTGAAAGTCTGTTCTACTCCAGGATTGCAAATGACATATGTACTACCATGTGCTAAGCAAGCTGTGATAYCACTAACCCTTTGAGATGCCTAGCAACCTCAGGAGCTTTCAGAGCAAAGAGAAGACTTTCAGCACTTTGCAGAAGTAGATTCCTAACAAAAGTGTTCACTTAGGATCAATCCTAGTAGCCCTCAATGCCCCTTCATTTCAGGACGTTGAGAGGGTACTTAGCACAAAAGAAGAGCAAGTCCTTACCTACTTACTGCAGCCAAAACCATAATAATGCAAAAATGAAATCTCTATATTGACATTAATAATGTCAAGTTTTATCGCACTGGACAGCACACTGGCAATCAGAAAGTGCAAGGTCTAAATTTGTTATGCCTTTTCTCATACTTTAGCTCTATTAGTTATAGTCATATATGAATACCTATACACATTCTCAAATTCTGTACCCCTGTATCCAACTCAGACACATTTTTCACCATAAGTATCACACAATCAACTATTAGTGTAACAGCTGAACGTAGTCAATTGAGTTTGAGGCAATCCAAAAGTTTAAAGTATGGTGCAGCAAGTAAACAACATCTATGCCACTCCCACGACGAATCCCAAGCCCACGATGCTGAACTCAAGCATTAAATGCAGTCCAAAGGATTCCCACTAGAACACACTGGGATCTATGCATCAAGTAAAACTAGGTCTGCAGGACAAAGAAACACAGCAAGCAAAAAGAGAAGCAAATGTCACCAAACTCCACAGACTACCAGGAGAACYAAACTCTCAGGTGTTTGGGGGTAACTAATATTTGATCAATTGCAGAACAGATAAATCAAGACCTCTTCCCCATTGCAAAGGCTGATGAGAAGATCTGTTTTGCCTGAAAAAGGTCTGAGAAAAGCAACAATCTACTCAGAAATGCAGTAAGCAAACTGCATCCACCATCATCTTCACCACACAAAAAATACAAGAATAAATTTGGGTATAAAATGTCCCCTTCCTGGCCCTGTGATATAGATAAAGCAAGTAAGGCCCAGGGAAATAAAGTCTTGGGCTGAGCTTCCTGATTCCTGCTGAAAAAGCAATTTGTTGAAGTTCGGAACAAAAATTTGTCTGCTAGCCAAATCCAGCAAGCGCTGAACTGAGCCTTTATTTTTTAAGCAGTGCTAAGAATCTTGTTCACAATAAACAGAGTGCTGTGCAGAAAGTACATCTGTGGCATCTGTGACAAGCATCCGCGCTTACCGGTCCTGGGTCTGCCGGAGAGCCGTTAATGCCAACTAGACCACTAATGGAATCATTACCACCCTTGGGTTAGCACTGTAGTGGTAACCTACCACCCACTACTTCATGTAGTAATGGGCATCATAGGATGCAGCCCATTACAAATTTACTGCAATGTTGAACACCATAAGGCAGCTTCCCACATTTTTATTTTTCCACRTGCTATACAGGTACACAGAGTAAAGATTACAACATCAACAGCGACTTGGGTGCACGAGCCACTGAAGGTCTAAAAGGAAAATGAAGGAAATGAAAATATACTTTTTTATTTCAAGCCATTATGACAGCTTGTAGCATCAATAATGAATTTTAGTCCGGCTATTCTTCAGCATAACTGGCCAGAGATACTTATGGCCTCAACGGTTCCAGATGGTCATCAGATACCACGAAATGCCTGACCTGATGATAATAGTCACTGCATGAATTCCATAAAGAAAACAGTGTAAATCGGGCCATAGTCATTTTATGAAGATAGTGATTATACAAAGTAATTGACAAAATGCAATTTGATTTACCATTGAATGAAAATGTTTACCATTAAGAAGGGACTATTAGAATATGCAAATATAACAGATTCTAAAATCACTTGTTTAATATGCTGCAAAATTTGTTTCTTCTTTTATTACTGTGTGAAATAGGAACAGTCTTAACAGTTTGTCCTTGTTTTGTAGCTTTTGAATACACAGCATTCAGATTATAAGATTTTTGTAGCAGACATTGCATTTGTTGTTTCTGTTTGTAAAGTAGCAATCATATCATAGGCACTACTGCAAGCAAAAACCACAGCAGCTTTGGCCAGTCAACCTCAGAAGGCACACTCTTCATCCGAGCACAAAAAAAAAATGTTTATATATTAAAACATGATATTATCCATGAAATGTTCAATAACTGCAATCCTAACTTTGCCTTTTCCTGTAAACCTAGGTGTTTACAGTGAATTATAGCCAAAGTCCACTTCACAAAAAACCTAATTCCATGCTACTTAATTTTTTAAGCTATATATTTGGGATATCCAGTGATGGAAACCTCATGGCCTGAATTCCAAGGTTACTGAACTCCCAAAGAGTTGAGAGTTATGTAGTATCAGCATTTTGCAAATTCAATCCTTGCAGGAATTTAAACTGGGTTATTCATAAACCAACATACCCAACACACTCCAATAAAAAAATGTAGGGCAATCTCATCATTTAAAAAAAGGATTATATATTTTTAACCAACTTCTGAGAAGTAGCGTGATCCTTAATTAGTGATATTACAAAATATTTCATAAATAGAATCCTACAGAAATGCTAAGTACTGTTATGCTTCTATCCACATAATATGTTGCTTAAATTAATCAAAACTCAATAGAGCAGGTATGCAGGTATATACGCCTAATGCCAACATGCAGATCCCCATGATGCTGCATTAATGGTAGCCACACTGAGGAGAAGCTAAATGCAAGAATGYTTGAAAGTTAACTGACAAAAAAGGGATTTTCTCTTAAGTTCAGCCTTTTTTATTCTTTGAAGCAGAGGAAGCCCAAATAACTGTCCTTTAACCTCGGCCTTAGTTTCTGATGAGAGATGATTATCTCAGTCAGCAGAGCCTTTAGCAGATACACTTTCTGCATGTCCAAAGCAACACAGAATGAGGCAGATATTTTCGCAGTAAACCTCACACTAGCCAAGCGCAGCAGCTGACCTGGTACCCTATAGGAATCTGATACAAGCCCACCTAGACAACTGCTCTAATCCAAGCCATCCTGTTACTAGAACCATTATGAAAAACAGGCTATCAGGAAACGAGCCTTATTTTATGAGGACAGACAACAACACCATGACTAAATAAAATTAAAGGGGAAGTTATTTACTCATTTGTGAATATCTSAAGATTACAGATGTTGAGGAATAAAATCTTTATTTAGTTGGGTAGAGAGAGATGAATCTGCAAGCAAGCAGAACAATATAAAATGAAGTTAGTAAGCTGAATATTAAGACAACTTTTCCTGAGACTTGAAAACTATCCAACAGAGAAATAATTCTGATAAGCRAGAAAATGAARGAGYAGACAAAGCATGAGGCTGCAAGAAACAATTGTGCATTGATCATACGGAAGGTGAAACGATATTTTTAYGATSTTTTGAGTTTTCTCCCTCAGATTCCTYCTTCTATTCAATAATTCSGGAGCACTGCTACATTTTAAAGCCTTTTTCTTTCACCTTTCTCCTTCCTCTCTGTTTAAGAAGGGCTATCAAAAYAGATTCAATGCCATTTTAGCTTCCTTTTCCTTCTGCTTTAAAAGAGCAGCTTGTGCAAACAGTATGTTTACCCTAACATTTTCATATGTGATCCTTTCTTGGGCTCTGAACACCTATTTAAAGTAACATCTGGAAATAGCGTTCAACCTTCTTACCACATACTGCAGCCTTCTGCATCCCTATGATGTTTATAAGGTCACCTATCACCACGGTATCCCAGTGACCTTCTAAAAAAAAGTAGATAGATGAAGAAAGGTTTGGGCTGAAAAGAAATAAAATAAAAGAAAGAAAGAAAAAGCTAAATACCATGACAGTTTCACATGCCCCTACATCCAGATATAGAGTTCCCTCAGCGAAGAGAAAGGCAGCGCTCAATAGCTTTCCCAAAGTGAGGCAAAAGCCTATAAACGCTCAAGCATCTGATAGAAAAGATTTCATGCTAACACAAGCCTGGAAAGTAAGACTCAAAACCTTTTGATGTGAGAACAAAATAAATACTTATCTCTCCTCGTTTCAAAAAAACCCCTCAGTTTTACCCTCACTGCGAAACTGCATTCCAATACCTTAGAAGAAACACCTGGTATTAGTAAATCTGTCTTAGCTCAAACATTTTAAGACTGCTACAGGGGAAGCACAGTGAATTCTTTTTTCTTTTTTCCTTTTATTTTTAAGTCACATGTATATTTTTTCAGTACCTAGCTTTTCAAATACTGTCAAATGTCAAAAGCAAGCAAAGGAAAAATACAGTCACTGGTGTCCTAATATTGCATTTTCCTTCAACAACTGCTAATACCTAAATACTCCGCTATAGGTTTCTCTCTTGAACTAAAAATAAATGCTTACATGATCATTCTTTTCAAAATAAAAATCATTACCCACTTTCAGAATCATCTGGCACAYGCAGCTGAAATACAAGCATTCTCTAACCTAGTCCCTCCTGCACTCTTACTAAGACACTAAGGTCTTCCCAAATGGGAACTTCATTCAGCAAAATACCAAAGACTGCATTTCCAGTCAAAGATATGAATAAAGCAAACAGTATTAAAAATTGCCTTCACACTCTTCAGTTTGCTTAACTTTTGCATTTTATCTGTGGTCTGTAATAGAGTTGTTATTTCATGGGTTCCGCTGCCTTCGGTGGTGCGTGTGCAGCAGAAATACAGAGCAACTGGCCTAAGTGGCGTTTGGAGAGTAAGAGCAGGATCTTTTAAAGGACATTAAATCTGTTTGGATATGTTTTTGCACACAGAAATTTGTGAGGTATAATTTGTGAAGCATCTTTTTAAATTTGCCAGAGCTTTCATCAATCCTTCCATTTCAGCTTTTAGGAAAAGAATTGTTTTTGATTGATAGCCTCAAAGTATGATTTGAACTGATCTATTTAACTCTCCATCTCTCTCTTTACTAAATTGATCTTAATTGTGGAATAATCTGGTGAAAATCAAAAGTTGGCAGACTCTACTCAAGATACACTTGAGAAGGGAATAGCTAGGACTGAGCAGCATAGAGTGCATGCAGGAGAGCAGCTGTGATAGAAAGGGTTCATGATAATTATAAAGTAAATATATATATATATATATATATCTATCTCACAATCCAGCAAACTTCTGGTCAGCTGACAGTTTGTGTCATAGGAAACTTCATGGACCAGGAGCTCTGGAGGGAGAAGTCAGGAAAAAGACTTGGAATTGACTCTTTCTTTGTATCCCTAATAAGAAGCATGCAGTGAATTAAGTTGGGAATTTCTTATAAAATAGAAATTGAATTTGAAATTAAAAGAGATTTGTGGCTCTATCATGTATATGCAAAGAAGTGTTATCTTAAAGTATTAAAGAATTTCAACGAACTTAGTAAATGTTTTATTCAACGCTACATTTTTTATATTTTTCCATCTGGGGAGGAAGGTAGGGGAGAAAAGAGCCCAAAATTATTCTCTAGTATGCCAACTATTCTCTAGTATAGCAACTACGTTAATGAGATTGCAGCCAAAATAAACATTCATGTAGTATTTCAAAAAAACCAGCCTGACATATGTGTACAGATGGGCTCTTCTCCTGATCATAATCCTTGCTGCTTCCCTCCCTGCCCAGTGCAGACCAGTGAACTTCTGAAAGGCTGCAAGTCAAAAGCTTGAAGTAAATACAGCAATCATTAAAGATGCCAGTCATCTCTCCTCGTAGTTTCCATGCTTAAGAGGAACACAAAACCTGATGCATCTACAAGAGGGTTTTGTGGAAAAGAGACCAAGAAACAGCTGATGTGAAAGATCACATKAAAAGATGAAAATGTACTTTACCTGAATACATGGTGAATGAAGGTGAAGGCAGTGTGCTGCAGCCAAGTCATATTTGGCAATTTGCTTGTCTTGGTAATTTACAGGACCCTTCCCATCCGCACGGAGATGTACCATAGGAAGAGTGACTGATCGCTGCAGAGTGGAAAATGAAGTAGCCCAGCTTGTCTCAACGGCTCAGACACTTGTCAAGAACAGTTAAATAAAAAATGATTCCATCCTCCCAGGCACATATTAAGGTACTTAGAGAAAGTATAATGCACATCTTGCATTATGTATGTTATGTGTGATCAAGAAGGATTTTTTTTCTGAAAATACACATATTTTTGGAAGAAGAGATGGGAGTGCAGGGTTCTGCACTTTTGAAGTATAACAGAGTAGTTCAAAAAATCTTTTACACACACCCCTTGCCAGGCTTTTACTTGATCTTCACTAAAAAGTGTGAATATCACACTTGATGACAGTCACTATGTTCAGAGAGCCAAAAGCCAGTCCTCAGAAGCAGAATACATAGGTGGCAGAACTGGAGTCACAGCCCAAACCAAGCCTTGCTCTATCACAATAGTGATATTGTGATGTATCACACAATAGAGCACTCAGCACTAGGATCCCCACATCAAGAACTGAAGGAAATCAGCAGCACTTGCCACTGGTGATATGCMCTCTATTAAAATAGTCAATCAAAATATTAAATGGATTTATCTTTACCATACGCTTGTGAAATAAAGGTACAATGTGATTCTACTACCATACACAAACGTATCAAAAAACAACATATCAAAAATTTCACAGACTGGGCCTAAAAAAAAAAAAAAAAAAAAAAAAAAAAAAAAAAAAAGGCATCTATCTTGTGCTATCTTCAAGTGCCACTACAATTTTGTGTAACATCTTCCATTTCAACAAGAGACGAGTGCAAAGCTCTGCATCCACCAAAGATCAAAAGATCAGGAGAGGCTGACGTCTGACTGCCTAAGCAGCAGCCCTGCCGAAGGCTCTCGAGCCTGCAGGTTACGCTGGATGCCAGGTTGATCGTGATCCCCAGCAAAGCACGTTCATCACGAGCGTGCCAAACCACATGCCACGTGCCCAGGAGGGAGAGCTCAGCCGTTATTTATTATCCTGCTCTACTTGGTACTAGTGAGGCTGCATCTGAAATGCTGCAACCAGCTTTAGGCTCTGCAGTTCAAGGAGGATGTGAAGAAACTGAAGAGGGTTCAGAGGAAGGCTGTGAAGATGGTCCAGGTCAAGAGCACTTTCTTAGGAGAGGCTCAGGAAGGAGGGCTTGTGTTGTCTGCCAGCGAGCAGGCTAAAGGGTGCTCCAAGGGCTCTACAGCCCTTTGTGGCCATTTACAAAGACGACCACAGCAAATACTTTGCAGGAACAACAGAGAAAGGAAAAACAGACAAAAAGTGCACATTATATGTAAGATTGGACATTAGTATTTAAGAAGGAAGGTGCAGCACAGGAGCAAGAGGAGKTGTCAAACATCCATCCTTGGATGATTTCACAACTTAGCTGGTCAGCTTAGCACAACTTAGCTTGGGCCCCCTCTGGGTAGACAACTCAATTTGAGAAGTAGGAGAAACTATTCCCAACAGTTCTCTGCTTCTAAGATATTATTTCTCAAATACTTTCTCTTAAATATAAAATAAAATCAATGAACAATTAAAAATATGCAAAAATGAAGTAAAAATGTAACATTTGGTGGTTTTARGCAGAGGATTGAAGGCACTATTTTCAATAAATAAATAAATAAATAAATAAACATGAGAAATCTATTCAAAAAGARGCAGAAAAAGTAAGTTTTTGTTATCTAWACATCAAACTTAGAAAAACACACAGGAAAGGAAATGCTATTTGCTTTAACACTTTTACATAAGCATTAATCTACTTTTATAGATGTAATCAACGAAATATTATATGTGACATAATGCAATAATAGTCACATATAATATTTTATAAATTAAAAAATAACAACTCCCTACTTGAAAAGAACAGCATGTTAAGATCTAAAACCATTTTCATTTGTTTAATAATCTTTCCCAAGGGCCTAAAAGGTACTGAACAAGTACAGCCTCTAATGACTCTGTAATCCAATTTTGCACTGGGCTTATTATAGTAACTTGTATTTCTCTTCAATCGCTCAACTCTGCCTGGCAGAGAGACCTAGTCCTGATCCCGTAAAGCATCCTGATTCCTGAGGGTCCCATCCAGATCATGCAGCAGAGGTATTTCCTTTTAAGTAAGAATAAAAGAAGTGGGCAGCAGAGAGAGTTTTAACACAACGTCCTAAGCTAAAAGCAAGCTGAGATGTAAGGAAGACAGTTAGATGAAGAGACTGCAATAATTTTTTTTCCAAAGGATCAAGACAACATCTGAGTTGGAACTGTAACTAAAATCACTATTCCCTTCCCGGGATTCTTCTTGGATGGTGCAGCTGTATTCCTTCCCCTACTGAAGGAGCTGAACAACTGTTCAGTCTAGCTTTTAATTTACTCCCATCTGTATTGCTAAGTCATGCGCAATAAAATAATTTGAATTTTCAAGTTGGATTATTCATGTGAGTATGAGTTTTACGGTCATGCACTAAATTGTACTTTTTAGTACTTTTTTTTTTTATCACTTTGATAAGTGTATTTCTGGTACCATTATTTTAAGTGTAGTTTCTTTGAGTTATTACTCTGTTTGTAATTGATTAAAAATAAGTTTCTAGCCAAATAACTGTGTACAATACTGACTATAYATGCAAAAAATAGCACCACTAAGTTCTGCTGTACTTCTATTGTCCTACACAGAAGCAAGCATAATGTCTTTTSAAAAAAGGATACTATTTAACATCACTGGTTCTGTAGGTTAGTGCATCTAGGTAACTTCTAGTATCTAGATAAGTTCTAAACTCCTGCAGTCCATTTTTATCTGCATAATGACTAATAAAAGCTACGAAACAAAATACAAAAAAAAATCACAATTCTTCCCGAAAATTAACACTGAATTAAATGCTTTTGGAGGAGGAGAGAGAGGGGGAAAGAGGGGGGGAAAGTTCATTTATCATGTCATAGCTCTGTAATACTATTTAGAAAGGGTCTACTGCATTTATATGATAAATAAGAACAACTACAGAATGACTTTTGATTTAAATTTCTTGGCCAGGTCTGGGACACTGCAGAAGCAGCCGATACGCTTCTTAACTTCACATTTGATATTAAACCTTTTTATATTTTACTCAGTGCAAAGCAGAAAGATATCAGCTGTTTGTTACAATATACATTTCCTATAATAAACAAATGGAATTGAAATAGATTTCAGAGCAGAATCGGATAAGAAATAAAGCAAGCACACCATGCAAACACAGTGGCTCCCACTCTAACACATCCTTATGCGGCAGGACTGGTCTTAGACAGGATAGATGTGTTGCGTATGTATAGATTGGATCTAGCAATAAATGCAATTGCACAGTTAAGCTAAACTACATTTATCAGTTCTATTTAATAACTGTGAGCATAGCCTGTACCACAAGACTGCAAAGTGATCATTCATCTTCTAGTCTATTCAAGCATACTGACATATAATCTAGCAGCATAATCTTTGAAAAGGCAAACGTAAAACCAAACTACACTAATTCTTTTTTATTTGAAAGACAGGTCTGATGAAATACATGATTTATACTACATTAGGAGCCAACGTTTTAATATGGCGCTCCACTAACCRAGGAGAGTAAGAACTGCAGCTACTGAGATTTGCTGAAAAAGGCAGGCTATGCACATACACATGTTCAGATGTAGGTTTAGTTGCCTTACTCAAAGAACTGAAGCCTGAGGGTTTCAGCTTATATCTTCTGCTATCACAGATAATGATGGTAGCTAATTCCCATGCCTTCTGGAATCCTGGAGATAAAGCAACCAGAAACACCGAATCTCTAAAATTGGTATTGGGAATTCCTGGTCCCAAGGCATTAATACGGTATCCTCGTTCTGTGCAGAAAACTGAACCCCGGCAGCCATTTTTTCACTTTTAGTCACAGTGCATAACAACTGCCACATCTTTACTTACATCTCATTTACATCCATTCAAAAAAAAGCATCTTACTAGGGATAGTCCTTTAAACTTTTTGAGCAAGTTTTATTGCTAACAGGAAGTTAAGTAGACTGAATTTTTAAAAGCTCCATTTTGTAGAATATTGCAAAACATTGCAGGTTAGGATGTTAAAAGTATGCAAACACTCCTACTTTGGCACCAACTCTTTGAGAGATGAGATACGTCCAATTTAATTTATTTTCCATTGGTAACAGGAGCTWACTTGCATCTGCAGCAGACTTATCTGCTGATCATTTCAAAGTAAGAATGTAGCACTAATTAGGGCCAGCATTTTCCATTAGTTTATGTTGCTTTTAGGAGATACTTGTTCTGAAAAACGTTCTAGTTTTTCACCCAAATTTAGAAAACCTATTGTATGCTAGGGTGAGCCTGATTCCTGCCAGAGACGAACAAATAGGCAATAAAATTTCCTATTTAAATGATGATAATTTTAGTCATAATGATACCATTCAGTAGAATCACAGTTATGCAATACTGTGTTTTCAAAGGTTCTGAAGCTATGGTACAATATTMATTCTTGGCATTGCAGCATAATAATTTTCATTTATTGATTCAGAGAGTGGAGAGAAACCTGTCACAGTAAGACTCAAAGATATCCTTTAGCCTTCTATCTTCAGTCCACTCTTGAACTCTATTATAATCAGGCAGGGGGTAAATCAGATGGATTTGAAAAAATCACTGAACCCTGCCAGGGGTTTTGGATGAAAACCGGGGGAAGGGAGCCCAGGGCTTTGGGGAGCGGTGCCCAAAGCAGATCTGCTTTGGAGGATGCAAAGCAAAGCAAAATGGAAAAAAATCCCCATCTTGTTCTCTTCATCAACTGGAGTTTGTACAGACATCTCTCAACCTAACACCCACCACAAAAATAAGGAAAAATACAGTATGTTTGGCAGCTAGGCTGTCAATAATTTTGTTTAAATTCCTAGACAGCCATGGTTCTGACTCACTCAATTTACTCAGTTTAATAAAATATGACCCTGTGGGAGTAGCCTGTTGCAAAATGCACCATAACCATCTTTGGCTTACAATGTGAGAAATGAACTCTGAATGTCTGGACAATTTCTCCTTCATTTGGTCCATTAACTGCTGAGGAACGTCTRCATAACTTATTTCCTAAGCACTTCAGCTGTATAGAATTTAAGCAATGAAAAAACTTTGATAAGGGTCTCTGAATGAAGRTAAACTTTATTTTGGACTTTTGAAGCAGAATGAAGCAAATGCAAAGAGGCAGGGGGTTGCGGGCAAAGAAGTAACAAACTGAATAATTATGAGATCAATAAACAATTAAGCAACTCGCCAAAGCTATTCAAGGGACCTTTCAAAGCAGAAAGACAAAGACTCTATGTTAAACACAATTCTTAAGAGATATTTAATGTGCCCCAGCAAAAGCAAGCAAGTTGATGATATTGATCTAGATGTCCTAATTGTGGAGCTACCTCCAGAGACAGGTCTCAAGCAGAAAAGGAAAAAAGTAAGGCAAGGATGGAAGTRGCAAACGCAATGGAGCTGCACTTGTAGAGCCCTGAACTCAGACCTACATTTTTGCCCTACTAGACTGTTTAGTGAATTTTCTTCTACTGAATGTGTGGTCTTCAGGYAGTGATTTTAGCACAGAAACAGTAACACAAGAAACTGCAATGAGAACATGAACTTTGACCAAACATCTACTTCCAAAAAAACTTGCTGGAAGATGGGGTTTTTACTCTCTAGAGTATTCCCGTAATTCCCACAGCAGCAGACGGGAGCCGACCTAAGCTGGGAAACGCAGACACCGGCGGGCCCTGGTGCGGCRGGAGGCCTCGCGAGGGCAGGGTGCTCCTCCTGAGCTGCCAACTTCGCTCCTCGCCCGCCAGCTGGCTGCTACCGACCCCGAGGTGCCGGCGCCTCCGCCCCGGCTCCCGCGCTGGAGCGAGGGGGCGAGCGCGAGGCCGAGGGCAGAGCGCAGCCGGGAAGGCGCTGATCCAACACCGGCGAATCCCCCACTTGCTCAGAAAGGATGCGTAACACCAGAGACCATCTGTACAGCTTTCCATACACCTTCGTGAAGGGTTAGGTAAGCAAATTCGAAAGAGAAGCAAAGCAAGTGCTGCGGTGGCTGCACCCCTCTCACCCCAAGGCAGGAGAAGCTGTCTCAGGTCCCGGCCCCTCACACAGMCAAAAATCCTTCTAATCACTTCAGACACCATCACTCCGCAATTAGCTGCCTGCAGCTTCGAGACCAAATTGCTCATAACCTGCCTCTGAAACAAACTAAAGGGATCAGCTCCCCGAGCTCCCTGGCAAAAGCAAACCTACCACCAAAGGTAGAGCAAAGGCCGAGCAAGCTGCCGTAGGGAGCCGGGCAACTGCGGCCGGCGAAGTCGGGATTTATGGCACAGAGAACTTTTCACACGCGAAGCCTGCAAGCTGCCGCAGCCTYGACGAACACGCTGCGATTCCACGGCGCCCAGGGAAAACTGAGCCTGGGCATCGTGCTTTCCGATCAGCCCTCCTTGTAAGTGGAAAATGAATGAATAATAATTTCTGTGTAACGTGGGTAGAAAGCCCGGATATCTTTTACTCAAATACTCCTTATTCACTTAGAGCTAGAAAGTCAAAGCGATATTTGAATAAGCTCATGTTTGCAAGTATTTACTCTCACAAGCAGGAAYTGGCAGGCTTGCAATGCTGCTTAACTTTCGGGAAGGGATTATTTTCTGTTTGTTTGTGCAACTCAATTTATGCCTGAGGCAAAATGCGTCAGGAGAAAAAGATCACTAAGAGTCTGAATATAAAATAGTTAGTGGTATCACAAAATTGCTGGTAAATTGGGGGAAAAAAAGTCTTTCTTATGGATGAAATCMTAAGCAAAAAAAGATTTTGACCTGCACCTCTGGAAGTGTTTCACTACTGGATACTTAAGGATAAAAGATGTACACATTCCTCTGTTTTCCCCTCTCATCCTGCCCTCAAATGCTATGTATTATGTGTGGTGCTACTGATTGCAATAAAAATTTCACTTATGAAATGCCTTTCACTCAAGGACCTTTCATGCAACTGTGAACTAAGCTCACAAAAGCTCTTCTTAAATCCACTCTCGCTTCTTAAATCACATTAAATTGTCTTTGATGTCTAAACTCTCTTACACAAGGAATTTTGGCCATATAAAGTGCGGAAGGATCTGTCCCGCAATAGGGAAAACTATTTTCTCTTAACGTAGGGAGAGGTAAAATTGAGTGCCGGGTCTTGTCAGATTTGTTCCATACAACGCACCAAAGACCGCACAAAGTCAAGTCAAGGACCCTCAGGTGGCASCACTAGAGCTAGGAACCAACCACTACCGTACACAGCAGTGTCCATTCGACTACATCTAGGTGTTTCTGCTCAYCGCGTTTTCTCCAGCAGACATGAGAATCTGTGATACAAGATTTTCTCTTTCCATAGTTGCTTCTTTTCTGGGGAAGAGGGGGTTAAATGCTTCTTCTGAAAACTTTGCACTTTTTTTTTTTCCTTCTGGAAAAGTTGCTTCTCTACCTAGTTGCCAAGTAGTCAATGTTATAATTCTTCTGACAACTACATGACTAATGTGTGGAAATGTCTTACCCCCTCCTACACAGCGAGATCTATGAAAGTAGGTGCTTTGCTAAATATATCCCCCCRAAAGATTATTTCTCTGCTATTTTTCTATTATGTGACTACCTGTGCATAGGCTTCTTTCCTATCTGCAGGCCCATCACCTGCACAGAAGAGCTGGCAAGAAGAGCACCATCTCTTACAAGTTTTTAACCCTTCACTAAACAGAGCTGCAGAAAAACTCAGGAACAGGTAACTCCTTCAAAAAAATCACCAAAAGAATGACCTTTTGAGTYCTTATGCTTTAATACTGTGTCATTTTCCTCAAGAGCTACCAATCTTGTCCCCCTTTTGCTATCATTACAGCCTCAGCCCCTGTACTTTGCAATCTGAGTATTTTTAGCTCCTTGGGCAGGAGAAGCCAGCAGAGCCGCCTTTTGTTCACGGGCCCCCTTCCAGGCCCAGCATCGCGGAGGCTACACAAAAGAATACACAATGCTGCAAATACTGGTGACTCCTGAAGAAACAGAGCAGGGGACAAAAGGATGTCTTAAGCACAAGGGAAGCCTTTAAGGGAAGCCTTAAAGTATTCTGCAAAGATGGGTATATTAAATATTTTATAGATTTCACTTGTGTATAAACKACTCTCATTCAACTTTGATGAAAATACCAATTAAAAGTGGAGGGCAAAACAAGGCCCAAACCACCACAATATCCCAATTTCTGTCTGACACAGGAGAATCCGCAAACATCATGTCAAACACATGAAATGAAGTAGCATACAAAATACAACATAGCCTGCACAAAGTCTTCAAGCTCTCTTACGTAGGATGCTACAGCACAGGTCTGCTACACAACCTCACCATGTTACTGWATTTATATAATATATTTATATATCTGAGATTCAAATAAATATTCTTTTCATAATGTATCAAAACTTACTTGTTGCAAACCTGTTAGGAAAGGTCCTGTGTACATACAGGAATCTGAATGACGCCATCACGGCAGCACATCTCCATTTTGCAGATAAAGGCCTAAAGCTTCCTATGAAGTCCATTTAAGGCCATTATATATTTACCTGTGTGACTTAAACATAAATTGCCATACGTGCCAGGTTTTCTCACATGCCAAGTATCTACTTGTTTATAAACTTAACTTACACGCTAACAAAGCCTTGRACGGTTACTGGTAGTGGCTGAATTTAACCACAGGGCAATCTCTGGCAGAAGCAGAATATTTGTTTCCTAAGAGCAATCCAATTCTAACTGATAGAATGTTTTTATTTGCAGATAAACTAACAATTTAATCATGCAGAAGAGCTCAGTGGAACAGACAAACAACATCTAGTTTTGCAGAATAAAAAAAATGTAGCTTGAGGTCTGCAGAACAGAAATGATCACAAGACATATAGAGAAAGTGATATTAAAAGACAGAATTTCCTAGTTGTCACACTATTCCTTTGTGTATTAGAACAAACTATMGGATTAAAAGAGCTTCTTCAACGTTTGTCTTTACTACAGAACGTTTATGAAAGCAACTTTGYAGACACTACAAAATGCCTTCCACAAAATCACTCTAATGGGGCAACAAGATTTTTCTTAGTGCAGATCATCTTCCAAAACACTTTGGTGAAAGTTAATTAGATAAATTGTATTGGTTTTAGTTAAAATTTGAAATATTTCCACATTCTTTTATTAAAAAACACAATATTAGGAAGGTCTGGAACTGAAGCCATTTTTTTTTTTATATCTTTTTAGACAAATGCTGAGTTATTTTGTATTGCTGGATACTGAGTAAGCTTTTCTTGATAACAGTTTCATAGATGATAGAAATACAGTTGAAAAAGTCTAGCTTTTCCCACATCTCCCCCTGGTCGCCAGTAATCTGAAAAAAAATAGTCATCTGCTGTTTATGGGGCTGTCAGGATTAACTCTGGGGATCTTATAAGGAGGACAGTAGTATAATGGGACATTTAAATTCYATTGTTTGCCATCACTTTGATTACTAGTCTATATAATTTGATACTAAGAAATACATATAATATTAACCTATAACATGTTATATAAATGATTCTGTACAAATACCATTGTAACACTTCTGCTTTAGTAATTAATTTAGTTTAGTATTACAATTGAGTAAAAAACCACACATGAAAAAACAGCATCTAGGTTGTATCATATTTCCTTTCAACAACTTTTCTTCAAACTATTTATCAATTTACTTTGCACAGTATATGTATTTCCACAATAGCACTGATATAGCACATACCTTGTTTTCCACTGATTCAGTTACAATGATTCATTCTAACTCACAGATATTCAAAACAGCAGACACAACTTAGGAGGTTGTGTTCCTCCTTCCTATACATTCTTGTGCAAAACTGCCCCAAATAGGAAGTTCTGATCTAAAAAATCCCCAGTTGTTCTTTTCAAGAGCTCTGGTAAAGGGAATGCAATGTCACTGGAGAGTATTACTTCGCAGTGAAAATTGGGGAGAAAAATTTAAGTTTGACTTCTAAAACTAGGGAAGTGAATCATGAGTGAAACAAGAAAAAAGAAAACGTAGGGATCCCCATCAACACAGGCCAATCCACTGTTTCAAAACTTATCAGTCTGTGGACTACCATAGCCTAGTCTGCAAGATATCTCTAATCACTTCCCAAGCTTCCTAAAATCAGGAAAATTTCTAACATCAGCAGGTTTTCAGCTATCCTTGCTGTACTGACAATGCAGGGTAGTTAATTCCTCTGGGAGGAATTAACCTGTTCCCCCTGCCTTACATATGGTCATTTCTACCTACATTGGGACAGCAGAAATATCCCCCTTCTGATTTTGTAGCTCACAGCATTGCTCAGTGATAAGTGACAATACAAATGGAAATTCAGGCTTTTTAAGTCTTAGTTTTCCTTTGGATACATTGACACAGTAACACTGAATAGAACCTCATGAAGCATATACTAGAAGAATATGTCCTATAATCTTATTCAGTGCCTGCCTAAAAAACAGCAATGAGCAGACAATTAAATTTAGTATCAAAGAATACCCTATTGTTTTTCATTTTCATTAGCTGCAATTGATGTATACTGCATGGGTGGAGAATGACAAGCAGGGAAGGAAGGTCAAAGAGGCAAAAGAAAGCAGGGCTGTTTCAATCTGTCACTGCAAAATGCGCCTCCTTGCACACAGGTGCTGATGCAGCATCACAGGCAGAGTGTGCACACCGTTTACATTAATTAGGTCAGGACCTCCCAAGATGTACAAATTTGGCAGTTGTTTCTGAAAAAGGAGAAAGAAACGAGGGCCAGATATCTCAGGACACAGAACCTCTTGGCTGTTTGTGACTATCGTTGCCTACAAAGGAACGCCCTTTGCTATTTGAGAAGAGGCTTTTTCTGGTTTGGACTATGAGATACACTATGAAACTCAAAACTAAAATGAGAGTGACCATGGATCTCAGCTCTATGAAGGGTATACCTTCGTTTTAGATTTCCATCAGCAATTTCTCCACAAGGGTTTAGAACACATCCTGTCCCAGAAATTAGAAGAGTAACTGTAAACACTAGAAGCCAGCCCAGTCAGACCACACACAGCTGCAACCTACATCATCCAGTGCAAATACATGCAGGTGTAGGTCAAGTTGTTCTTGTTCTTTTCTCTTCTCTGCCTTGCCCTTTAACCCATGTACACACACTAGCAAAACAAACAAATAAAAATCAAGTCCACAAATGAAATTATTTTATGAAGACAGAAAAATAGATTTTGTCTAAAATGTTTAACAGCTGTTGACATGTGTGATAGCTTGAGAAAAATATAAATAGAGCACTCCTTAGCTACTTATTAAGTATGTAGTATGGAGAAAACTATACCAACTTTGAAACCTCTGCATATAGTTTCTCTTAGACTTGAAGTGTTGAATATCTTCATGAAAGGGAGCAGGCACCAAAACCAACTATCTCAAAAGCTCCTTCATATTGAGAAATATACACCAGAAAGAGGCTCTGAGCTCATACCTTTGACTCTCCTGGATTTAGCTGTTGAAGTCCTGGGGGAGCTCAAACAAGAAGACTCTTTCAAGCTACAGGCACATGATTTTTTCTTCTCATTCACTAATCACATACGTTCTCAGTTTATGGAGTTTCCTACTCCATAAAATACAGTTTTAACATTTCAAATTTATCATTGTATATTTTCTTCTTTTTCAGCCACAAAGATATTTTGTGTCTCTTTCAACACATTTTTTTTTTAAAACATGGGCAAACTGAAATTTACACAGAATCCTAGTTTCCCTACTGATGTTAAAGATCACTATGCTTTTTCTTATTTATTCACTGGCATGACACTGTCTTTTTTTGCACAGTATTACTGTGGGAACTTCCTGCTTTGCTGTTTTGATCTCAGAGCCTTTCAGATTCTCTTTTACAGAGGAATACCTTCAGGATGAGAGACAGACTGTATTTGTCATTCTTAAACATACCATTTTGCACCCAATATCACCCTGTATATCTGCCTTATTTATCATGCTGCTACTACTTGCTGTTGCAGGAAGAAAATGCTCAGTTCACATACTTCAAATCAAATCAGGATCAAAGCGGAGTATTGATTTATCAACAACAYGCAATTAACCAGCAATCACTGAGCTATACATGCTATACATACTATATAGAACCAGGATCCGCAGTAGAAGAGATAAACCACAATATTACGCACTTATAAAATGAAAATAAATATTTTAAAATGTCTTAAAAAAACATATAATGAATCTTCAGAAATGGCATCACCCATATCCTCATAAGCCACGTGCTTTAGAGCAGGCCATTTTGCTGGTAGGGTTGGCTGAAGGGGTCTTCTCTCCTCTTGGGACACGGAGGCTCTAGCTGCTCTCTGCTCCCTGCAGGTGGCCAGGCCAGGCAGAAAGCAGCGCACAGTTCACACGTGCCCACACACACTGAACRATCCTGCCGTTGCATCCCCTATTGCCACTCTAGTGGCTGGATGCAGGGTCCTCACAGCACCCAGTGGCACCTTGGTCAGGTCAAGCCAAGGGTTGCAGTGACACGGGGMAACTTCTGGCAACATGAAAGCAGTTTCTTGCTACGTCATTCCTTCTCTCCCCCACTACAACTTTTCAGGATTCTTTTATATATCTCTCCAAGCTGACTAAAATGTTCTTGAATTTCTTCTCCTCTTCAGCATTATCATTYTGGAGCTTGTCCTCTCAGTTTCGGGCATGTCATTCACACACATACAGTCTGCACTCACCTTCCCATCCTAGCATGTTATCATTTATGTATCACTATATATCACTGATAGGCTGAATACTGAAAGTATTGTAAAGAATTATTGTATTCGGTATCTGCATAATTCCCCTGGAAAAATCCTATGCCAAGATATTCCACATAATAATTATTTTTATAAATAGCTGGCAGGTTCTTCCAAACTATTAAATAAGTACCCTACGCAGTTCAAATTTCAATTGCACAGTTTTCCATGACAACTTTTATCGACCAATCTTGCAATGTCATTACAGCCAAATCATCTGCTTAATAAAAAATGCTTTCCATAAAGCCATACTGATTGCCATTAATCATTTTCTTTGCTTTAGTTCTCTCTCAGCAGGAGCACGTGCTGCATTCCCTGTTATTTTGCCTAAAACGTATATCAGATTGATTGGTCAGTGACTAACAAGGTCATTGCACTTGCATTGTTTGAATATTTTCCAGAGATATAATTTGTAGTACTCTTAGRAAAAAAGATAGAAGGATTATTGATTTTAAAATGTTTATTCCTAAAAGTTGTTGCCCAATATCCTTTCTTCGTTTATCTTTTCATGGTAAATATCCTTAATCTTGATTTTTCCAGCTACAGAATTACTTACTGAATATTTCTATCATTTCTGCATCACTACTGGTATAAACTATACGTGGGATATCTGCAACAACAAGAGACCCCCATTCATGGCATATTCTAACTTCCATCTCCTTACCCCACCACTCCTTTCCTATCAAGATTTCTTTTAAAGGTCTTTGGGAAATTATCTTTCTCTTACCAGTTGTACACATTGTACAGTTTGTAATTTATACTGGCAATCATTTTTTTCCTCCTATATCCTAATTTGTTTCGATCTTGGTTTAATTTTTAATTTTTTACTTCATATTCCCTCACATCAAAGACAGCCCCATAGTAGAACAGGAACTCTTTCATGATTTGGATTTTTCTCTGGCAAAATAATATATTCTCCTTAGAAGCCTTTCAGTTTTTCTTCACACTCTTCCATCTATATTTCTCTCCAATCAATTTTTCTCATAATTTTTCTCAGCTTTAGAAGACAGGTCCTTTCAAAGTAGCATTATTGGCTGCATTTTATCTTTCATTTGCTATAGGCAACCATCAACTTCATCTTTCTTTGCCACAATAAAATCTGATAGAGATGATACTTGATAACTGATGCAATATCTTGTGAAAGAAGATTATTATCTATAGTTCCCTGCAACTCTTAATGATATTTTATTACCACTGCATGAGATTTTCATATATATCCCAAAACTGAAATCTCCCATAAAAAGACAATTATTTTTCCACACACTTCAGAAAGGTACTTAAGGAGTAACTCATCCTAAGCTATGGCTTGATTCAGTAGCCTGTAACAGATACCTCCAGTCCATCACTTAACGTATATTCAGGCCTGGCCTATTCAATGAAATGTGTGTTACAGAAAGAGGAATATCAACAAGAATATTGGCTAAAAGTGAGGGTTTTTGACCTCTTTCCAGTCCAAAAGAGAAATCCATTATGGTTTTAATTTCCTGCACCATATACAGTCAAAATTCACATGAGCGTTAAATGCAGTAAAAAATCATATTGAAGTAGGAGACTGCRCACTACATCTGAGCAACCTGAAAGGCTAATGGGGTCACCGTCCTCTCCCTGTAGTAGCTGGGCCATCAGCAAGCCCTAGAGAAATGAACCTCAGTTCTTTAAATGATGTAAGCAATATAAAAGTTTGCCTCTGGAAAAATAATATATAATCACTTGTAGAAGACCTTGCCTCTCAAAGAAGGCCTCACAAATAGTGTACCGGCAAAGAAAACTCTTGTAAAACCAAACAGCTAAGTAAAAAACCCATAGCACAGCATGTATGCCCTTTGGCAATGAAGCTCATAGTATCTAATATATTTTTGCGCACTTCATTTGAAAGTTGTATGCATTGATGGAGGAAAGGCTGTGCTTCCTTCAGTTAACCCTTCTCTTCCTGCAGATCCTCTTCTGTAGCCTTTAAAAGACGAACTTCAAAACTTTTTGTTAAAGCAATTATATCATAATATTCAGATACTTATGTGAGTGAACACAGGCGATGCAGAGAATTACACCACTATGAAACTCTCAGGCATGACTGAGCACTGAGCTGAAAAATATGACATTTCATAAAATACTGAGTTGGTGTTATAGCAGCAATGAGGACCAGATTATTTTAATAACCCACTGGTTATTACATTACACATTGATGAAAAAGACTCATTATTATCTGGAAGGTCATTAAAAACTGCAAAGGAAACATGGAATATTTAGAAACTTAGAGAGACAGAAATGTGGACTTTGTGGCATATTGATTCAAAATGACATTCAGAGTTCCTTTTCTCTGTCTATAAACGCAAGCATTTTTCCTACTGTTGACTTCTGGAACTGAAGAAAGCTTTGTGCTTCTTTTAGGAGAAGAAACAAAAACTAAAACCACAGAGCAGGAACAATCCACAACTGAAGTCATCAACACAGCTCCGACTGAGACTAGCTGGAGCAGAACTGGGTTTCATCATTACTCAGTGATAAAAGAGAAGGTGGATAAGATTAGTGGATTGCATGGAAAAGTTACTTTATAACAGACTGATACCTCCATATTATTGGGTGCATTAGAACATAAAAATAGGCATTAGTGAATAAAAATCTAAAGAATTCTTTCAGTTCATACTCTGCAAGACAAAATACCCACTTTGTACCAGTGAAGGGACCATCAACTCTGTATCGTCTCATGAAGAAACTTTCATGTCTTGCTTCCTATTTCAAATTCCATCATTCCAACATCTGATGGGTTTCTCTGCACTGACTGCAAGCGTTAGGTCTGACCCTTAAAGCAACCATCCTTACACAGAGAGCAATGGGGAAGCAGTGTCTACTGTACTGCAGGGAGCCAGTTCATGTCACTGTCCACATCAGTACAAAAGGAAACCATTCCCATATTTCTGAGGATTATTTTGATGCACAGGTCAGCATGGATTCCACAGTAGCAGAATAATTGAAAKAAGTGCCTTCATATATAAAGGGTATTTTAAATGCTTCGAATTACAACTGGATTTGCAGACAAAATCTCAATCATTTTATTCATTTTGCTGTGATGTTGCTGAGCAAGGTTTACCCAGGTGCATGTGAAGGCATCATTGATGGAATTTCTTRCCTTATTTTGGGGCTGCTTTGCTTCCTTTATAAGTCCCCTGATTTTCCTGCTACACTGCCCCCCCTCAGTCCCAATACAGCAAGCACAAGCTCTGCAGCAAATCCTATGGGAGACTTTATCCGCTGAGCCAAAGCTGCCTCTCTCCCTTTCAGAAGCAGCAATGGCAAATCTCATTCCTTGCTTTGCAAAAAGAGAATTTCAAGAGCTCTTACTGCAGGGCGAGTATTCAAGTTTAGAAAAGCTCTGGAATATACTTGAAATGCCTTTTAATCTTCCCAAGGAATAAATTCAGTCCTGGCAAGTTTATTGTTGTTTCTAATTGTCAGCGACTGCTACACTTCACTTGCCTGCAGCTATCTAATTAACATATCACCACTACACCAAATATTGTAATATGCTCAATGTCCTAACAACAAGAGCCTCACACTTCACTTCCATCCAACAATTTTCTCCTAATTGGGTTTCCAACATATTAGCAGATGACAAGGAAGAAGAGACAAATAGACACAGGCGGACAGACACCGCAGCCATCGAGCCGCTTGGCTCATCGCTGTGCRAAGTTGTGTGGCGAGATCCCTCGTTTGGCGAGGAGAGAGACAGCGAGGCAGGGAGGGAAAAAAAGCTCAACTCGAGCAGTGGAAAACACGTAACTTGTGCCCTGCGCAATCGCTATGGCAACATTTAAACAAAGMGCAGAAACCCTGCAGGATTCTGCTCGCGCTTCCTTGGATACCAAATGTAAATCCTCGCTCGCTTTTATTGTGTGCGTGCACAGGCGTCTGATTCTCACCTTTCCCTCTAACAGATAGCAAAATACCCAGGCCCCCTACCAGGAGCGCTGTGCTAATTCATTTCCAGGTATTGCAGCCTGTGTGGTTGAGGCTAAACACACCACTCGTGTCCTCATCTCCCTCTTCTCGCAAGGTAAGAAATTACACAGTGATAGTAAATACCAGGGASCCTTCTTTTCTGTATACCGTGCTTAAATAAGTCTCCCTAGAATGCCACAAGTCAGCTCCAGCGCGTCCTGCTGTAAGTGGCCCAGGGCAGCTGAGGCAGGATCCCTCCCCATGGCAGCTCTCCAGGACAGCGCTTTGCCCAAGCTACCAGAATTAGGGGAGGCTTCAAAGCAGGATTCCAGAYCACCGTGGCTACTGCCACCACTAACTCCTCCTCATCTTGCTTGTCCTGGGGGCACAGCCCTTTGCAGCTGATGGAGACGTGCTTTCCATTACGCTTTTCATAGACCCACTGGCAAGGGGACAAGTGGGGATGCAGATCGAGGAGCTCTCCTAGTCGTAATCCTAARTCCAGCCAGTTGAACTACTCTGGAAATACCCTGGTGGACACAAATYGCATTTCTTTGGAGCCACTTTTCTCCCAGACTTAAACCTCTCCCCTTTCCCTCACAGGCACCAGAAGCAAAGGGAGACCTSCAGGCAAAGCCAAGGCCGTATTGCACGGTGCCTTCCCTCAGCAAACCTGCCTAGACTSCTCGTGCTCTGCACCTGCACCCGGCTCACCCAGCGCTCAGCATAAATCCGTCCTGGGCGCCGCGGAAAACACTCCTGCCTCACAGTGCAACAGCAAGCGTTTTCACGTGAACTGGACACAGCTCTTTAGGTCACGCGTAAGATATTTTAAAGCCTAGATGATGGAAGCCATGGCAGTATCTTTGGAATCCCTATCTCTAATGTCACGTGTTTGCTTTTATCCATTTACATCCCAAACATCCGTTTTTGGTTCTCACTGACTTCCRAAAAAAAGATTTTTCACTTGCTATTGCTGCCTGGGTGGGAGATACCCTGACAGGGCTGACAGAAAATTTGTTTGTCCAGCAACCTGAACCTGTTCCTATTTTAGATCAGTGCAAATCATTCCTGAGGTGTGAAGAGACATGCACAAGCTAACCCCTTGCAACACTGAACAACGGCATGCCAATAAAACTTGAAGTTTGAGATAAATGAGCTCTGACTTTCTGGAAAACAACTACAGCAAATAGAGGAGGACTCGTCAAACACTGCTCCCCTCCTGTATTAGCACTTGGCACCTAGGTACATGCAGAATAGGTCAGCATGCAGCCAGATTCCCAGCTGCTCGAGGTCATTCCTGAGTGGGTTGCCCACACTTGGGAAGATCCTGCCCACAGGATCAGCATATGCTCCTCAGTGACACACCTGTGCTCAGGCACAAGCAAAGACCGCGAGCTCCTGCCTCCGCTCAAGATCTGTTGCTTCTCGTTTAGGTTCGTGTTTGGATGGCCGTGTTTGCCATTTCCTTAAAGAGCAGCTCCTGGAGCTCTGGATAAGCCCCTGCACAAGCTCTGAGAAACTGAGCCCCAGCAGCAGACTGAATGAGTTAAAGCCCGAGCTGCTGCCTGTGTCTTTGGCTACCGTGGTAAGTGAATGATTCACTCAAGTGTGAAACTGTTGCCTCTTTAAAAGCAGACATGCATCCCCAGATTTTTAATGCTGACAAAGTTTGCCTATTTCAGCCCAAGCTGTGGCTAAATTTTCCCAGTGCTTCTTCATCACATCAAGAAAATTCTCCTGCTAGCTATTGCACAAAACGCATGAGGCACCTATAGCAGCTTTCTATTGTCAAAAAGTAGACGTGCTCTCTGAGACTTTCTGTTTATGAGCTCACTTGACAGCAATCCAGAGAAAAGCTCGGAGATGCCTTTTCCTTAGCCAGCTTCTTTTTCCTTCAGTAATTACTGAGCAGCAGCTTAACATAAATTTAGCTGCTCTCTTACTGCAACTGCTGATTTAAGTGTAGCCCACAATAGGGCACAGGCTTATAATAATACATGAAGGAATGGAGAGCAGAATTTTATGCTTATTTTCAGATGCTGGTAAACTTATTACCCACTTAGTGTCCCACCAGGAAACATGTGCCCAGAGAAATAAATGAGGCAAAAGCATTTTGTACTAAACCCATTTAGCTTTAGAGAAGGATGAGAGTGCCTGGAGCTGGAAGGAAGAATTCTTGCTGGACCTGTTTCCTTCTTTATCTAAACACAACAGCACAAAAGGTCTAGTTTGTTTGTATGACAAAACAAAAACTTCCAGGGATTTCCTTAAGAGCAGAATTGGATCCTAAATTGTAATCCTTTATGAGTAACCAATGCTTAGGAGGCATGACCTCCAAACAGAAGCACTTGGGACACATTTGAAAGGTAGGAGATCTCATTTCCTTTGCAGAAAGGAATACAAGAGGCTTACATGAAATAACAGTGGTGATGGTGACATGAGAGAAGTCAGAAATGGGGAAGAAAGAAAGAAAGAAAAAAAAAAAAAGAGGTTGTTATTTATTTATTTATCCAGGGAAGTTAAGAGCTCTGATTTGTGTTGCTTCATGCTGGAAGCTTGTGAAAAGGGAAACACTGCCAGGAAAAAAAATGTTAAAAATCACAATCTGACTCTACCAACACCTTTCCCATCTTTGCTTCTTTCCCCTCCTTCAGMATATTGCAGCTACAGAAAAGTAAAATGAAAAATAAAGCTAGTTCTATACCCTGCCTGCCAAAAAATATCCATATCTGTCCAGTGGTTCATTAATTTACCTGTTTCTTTCCCTCCTTCTCCTCCTAATTCGGCCTAGTTATGAGTTTCAGTTGGAGCCTATATGCAAAGGCCAAGGTTGAGGAGGGTGGAGGTGAGAGAAGACAGGAAGGAAAAAAAAATAAAAAAAGAAGGAAGAATATTCCAATGTACCAGGTAAGCAGTCGTGCCAGGACGGAAGTGGCACTCCTCCCCACAGGCACACAAGGACCTCTATTTTAAACACCATCTTATCCTGCCTTATTCCACACCCCCACATCACATTTCTCGGGAAAAAAGAGAGAGAGATTTGCTGATCTGTTACTTACACATCTTTGCTAATCCCTGAACCCCACAAGCTACAAGCTATTCTTTAATCTATTTTTTTCCCTTAAATCAACGTAATAACAAAAACCTCCTAATACCATAGTAACCTTACTGCTTGTCAATCACAGCAAATCTCCTTCAACTGCCACTGAAGTCCTAGGGGAGCCCGGATTCACCACCAAAATCACAAAGAATTTCCTAGGAGATCTGGAGGGCATGAGTGCCTTGTACAGCAGTTTTCAAAACTCCCCTTCAACAGCAGAAGGTCCTTCCCCTGCCTGCTACTATCTGCTTGTTGCAATGGAGTGTAAAACACACCATTTCTCTCAGTGCTGCTGCCTCAAAATCCACCGCCACCTCCTGTCCTCCCCCCCCMGACACCAAAAGCCATCCTTCATCTCCCTGCCCGATTATAAAATTTTCCTGCTAATACACCAYATCGATTTGCAACGTCAGACTGGATGCCAGGCTTTAAATTGGAGCCCTTATGTTTTAAGTGCCTGCAAAATAAATAAATAAACCCCTGCCATGCATCCAGTTCTATGCAAGTTGCAGCAGTTTCACAGACTGGGCAATCATGCAGCACAGCACCACTCGCTGCAGCGGTTTCACAAAAAGCCCTCTTTGCTAGGGAGCGTTTACGGATGCCAYGGAGCAGCATCTGCAACATCCTGCAAGGCTGGAGTTTCACAGACACCAGCGTTCCAGCTACTGTGCGATTCCGGTGCTGTCCTCATTCCGTGCTGACCTCCCCCCTGGCCATCAGCAAAACGCAGCTCTTGGAATTCATCAGATTTCTCTTTTCTTATAGGTAGGGGAATCAAACCAAGCGACAAGGGAGAAGGGAGAGAGAGGAGAGGCAATGGGGCATACTGTCCTTTCCAACCAATAGTAAAATGGAAAGGGTACTTACTGTATCCTCAAAGAGTATCCAGCTGGAAATCCGAGCGGTTACGAAAAGCCAGGGTGGGGGAAGGGGCAGGAAAACTATTTCATTTCAGCAACGCAACCAAAATTAAAAGTAAGAAAGGAAAATAAAAATAATATATCCAACTGCAATTTCCAATCACTTTGAGTCCATACAGGTGCCAATCCAACCCAACACTGCCGAATTCTCCCYCTCCGGCAATTTCTCTGTCTTCTTCTCTGTCCTTTTTTTTCCTCTGTAGCTTTCAACTTTYCTGCTTTAAATTGCTGTAGTGGCAGCACTGACGTTTGCCTTTGCTGGAGAAGAGGGGTTTAAAATAACAGGAAAAAAMCAAAACCCTTGCAGAGGATGAACGGTCCTTCTCCTTTCCAAAACTTTTTCATTCCACTATGGATCYTTCGCCTAGTTTCCTTTTTCTGAGGTTCTCTCTGTCTCCTCTGCTCTCCATGGCTCACTACGTAGTTTTTCTYTGGAGCACAGAAAGGGCTGTATTTCTTTTCAAGGAACCTTCCATCTGTATTCTTTTAACGTGATTTTGTTGTGACTGTTAAGATCCAGGTCTCGCCAGGCAATTTTCTTCTTCCCCCTTCTTTGCTGCGCTATCAATTATCCAATCCGTGCGTCTCCACATTGGAGCGGAGGTTCCCATTCTTCTCTCTGCCCCTCGCCCCCCACGCTCCTTCAGCAGAGGACTTCCTTTCGCATCTAGGGTCGTGCCTGTGCGTACCRGAGCGATAAACTTTTAGCGTCTCTCCCCCCCTCCGAAGATCTGATTAGATTTCCAATCACAACCCAGTGCGCAATTGGATTTTTGATTTCCGCGAGAAGCCGGCAATCCACAGCATCAGCAGCCTCTCCTCGCTCCAAACTCCGCGTCAGATCCCTTCGCCTTCCCTCCGACTCCTCTGCGTTCTCATAATCTCACATTAAATGGAGTGAGGAGAGAGGGAGGGGAGAGAAATTCAAGGTTCCCACCGGCTGTCAAGAATAAATCCATCCCCTCGTTATTTTTTAAACACTTGGGACGTGTGTTTTCAACGCCCACTCTCCCCTTTGCCCCCCCACACTTCTCAAGATCTCTCTGATGTTAAAACTCCCCCGATGGGGCGCGGAGGGGTCCTGGGGGGGAGGCAGATTTGTCCTCTCAGCTGCGAATTTCACGCGCGCCGGCTGCCCTCGCTCTCCGTCTCGGGCTCCTCTCCATCTTTAGTCCAGCAGCCACCGAGATGCAGCAGCGCGGAGCCGCGGGAACTTCTGCCTCCCCTCGGGGCAGCGCCGGGGAGGGCGGGGAGCCTCCGGCCCGCGCCCCTCGCTCCTCGCCCCCCGCGCGCTCTTCGGGCAGCGGCTCCGCGCTCACCTCCCGGCGCCGCGTTTGTCACATCCACAAGTTGGCTCTCGCCGCGGCCCCGCGCCCGCTTAGGCTCCCATCCTCCTCCTCCTCGTCCTGCGCTCCACTCCGCGCGGCCCCCGCGCCGCCTCCCCGCCGCGCAGGC
>PTEX01000007.1:8517150-8553325 GCA_003342815.1 Eudromia elegans | reverse complement strand
CCGCCCGCAGCCGGAGCCGCCCGCAGCCGCAGCCCGCGCGGCCGCCGAGGAAGGGGATTAAGGACAACAACAACGACCACCACGACGATAAAAGAGCAGCACGCGGCCTGTGCAACTCCTTTCCCAGGTGCTGAGCGCCAGTCTTCATCAGAAGGCCTCTTCACAGACACGTTACCTGAAGCTCCTGCCGGCAGATGGTGTAGGCCAAGCCCCGCAAAGAGCCTGAGCCCGCGGAGGGCTGAGGAGGCCGTTCCAGGGATCTGTGAAGTGCCCGGCCCGCAGGGATGTATCCACATCTGCCACTGTTGCCACTTCTCGATTAGGAAGCCCCCGGACCACGATTTTTCAGTTGGGAGGGAAAACAGAGCAGGGATGCTGTGAGGCCCAGGGATCTTCCTGGCCTCTTGAACTCGGTCCGGTTTCATGAGTTCCTACAATCGCTACCTGTTTCTTAGGTGCTTATATAAACATACGYCAGGCGTCCTTCCGTAGAGGTACACTAGGTAAAACGCTCCGAATCAGCTCTGTGCTTTGCCTTTCCAGAGACCTGGATTCAAGGGAAATGTTACAGAAAACTTTGCATGTATGAAGTTACTGTAGGATCAAGGGAAACAGAACATGGATGATGCATGCCGGCATTTGTCTCTCCCAAAATCAGAAAGCAATTATTTATAGATCCAACTCCTCCACACAAACCCAAAAAAGAATTAGTCAGGCACTTTAATATATGAAGAGTGCTATAATTACCATGAAAGAGTGAGCTGCTCTTTGCATGCAACACTGTGGTTTGCGCTTTGCTCCGTCCTCTCTGGAGAAGCCAAAACGTTTGCCATCCTCAGCCTCAATCTTGGTGTGAAACTGACATACTTGAAAATGAAACATCAAGTTATATATCATAAGCGTTCTCTAAAATTATAAAATATATGAGCTAGATGAATTCAATCAAGTGACAGCTACTGAATCATGAACATTGACTTTCAGATTTATCCCACTGACTCAGCAGGGTTTCTGGCGAGAGCGGTTCTACCACACACAAGCCATAGACCTGGGAGAGGGTCCTTCATCCAGGTTATATCCACCAGCACCTCATCCTACTCTCCCTCAACACAACAGCAAAGACAACTGCCTAGAACGGCTAAAGGACCCAATGTGCAGCCCAATGTCTCCCAAAGAGCCCAAAAGTCGCCGTCTTTCAAGAATGCTAAAAAAGACTCTGGGGATTTTGGAGATGGTTGCTGGTACAATATGGGATGAAGTTGCAGACAAGTAACAACTTGCTTTTCTTGGTTAGTGAGCTCATTTTCTTCCTGGTTCATTTATGCCACTGGTGTATTTTGAGTCTACAGAGTTTTTGAGTCTTTTACTTTTTCACTTAAAACCAGTGAGTTGTTCTTTTTAAAAAAAAAAAAGAAAAAAAAAATCTTTTCCTAGATGCATAAAAACACGACTGCCTAATGCTGCCTAAGGAATGTCTACTCAACTGTTTCTTTAAAAATGTTCATGAACACTTTGCCCCTGATATTAGAGAGCCTGTGAGCAAATGCAMAGGTTTCTCCAACTGATTTAGATAAACAGGCTTTAGATGATCCTCAGACTTCGCCAGTTCAATCAGACTCCGAGGCACAAGCACCAGAAAGAGTTACCGCATCTCTGCGGATACAAACTAATATTCATTTACACCTTTTCAAGAAATTTGCACGTTTTGTAGTTCTTATGTCCTTCARAAGTCATCAGAATATGTTTCTAACAGATGCTAATACCTAATGTGTATGCATATACATGAAGATAATATATCTGACATCAATATGATCAAACATGAAATTAGTATCAAGATTGTGATGTGCTGTAGGCTATGATAKAATTTTCTCTTACACAGAAAACGGAGTGATAAGTTACCTGGAGCATAAATTTAAAGTCATCCAATTTGTGACACCAGTGAGATGACACCACATGCTAAATGAAAAGGCAAAATTTCTTCTATTAAACAAAATGCAATATAAAATTGTATTATCTGATTTTCAAGTATTAGTCTCAGCTATGTGTCAAATATCCTTAAAATATAAATATTTTMGTCTAATCACAATAATATCCACTATTCATCATACTCTTAAAAGAGCATGGTTATAGCTGGACTGTTTGGGTGACTGTTCTGCATCACACCGTACGCTGCTGAGCAGCCTTGAACTTCTTTGGCAGGTTTTCTAGGCAAAAATTGTAATTCCCAACAAGACAGACAACAAGAGTTTGGACTAATGCACCTTTTCCTAACTGACAGACAATGCAAGTTAAAGAACTTGTGTGTATTTGTGATTAGCCAGAAAAAAAAAGCTAATGTAAAAGACTAGACAGAACTGTCAGTCACTTGCTGTAAGAGAAATACAATTAAACTCTAAGAGAAACAAATTCTGACTTGTAGATAAGGGAGTAGAGGTCTATTGCACAGAGAAAGCTTAAAATTGAATAAACACTAACAAAGTTTGAAGGAGAGAATGAAAGCAGATCATTTTGATAATACAAAGTAAGAAACAGTTTCAGAGTTATTTATTTTGAACTAGTGACAGTCTTTTAAAAGACTGCCTGTCTTTTAAAATAAACAGGAAGAAATCATAAAGGAAGCTGTGGAGCAGATTATTCTTTCTACTTTATTAAACATTGCTGACAAGAAGTATTTGCATACGGAAACGATACTTGAATCCTTTTATAGCTTACTACTTTCAGAAAGGAACAAAAAATGCAACACACTTATTGTGTCTACATGGATCAAGCTCACTAATAAATTTAAGGATTCAAGAGAAATGCTAAAAATCTCAGTGTGTGTATAATATATTACATATTATGTATATTCTCACAGAGAAACTGACTTTCATAATGCAATCAAGCTCATACAGTTTTATGTTCATGTGATTTTGCTGATTATTGAACCTTTCTTGTAGTATTATGAATAAACTTAAAAGCAGGTGCATAAGCATAGCCTTTGAAATTAGCAGCTATAATGCTTCCTTATTTATTCATTCTACATATTTTTCTTCTGAGGTTTACCATACTCATGTGAAGCTTTGTTATAGAAGTAACTTCAGCCTGGTCACAGAGGCTTGCAAGAAGTTAAATATTTCAGAATTGCAAAATGGTTGGATGGAAGGGACTTTTAGAGATCCATCCTCCTCAAAGATTATCCTCCTTTCAGGACGATGTGGATTAAATAAAGCACATCTRGTTTTGGCCTTTGGAAAACTCAAATGACTTCTCAATGAATCCATCATAACCCAACCTATAATATCAGAAACCCATTTCGTTTGGTAAAGATGGAACCGATTGTTGGGTTTTGTTGATTTGTTTCTATCTGGAAGAAAGTATATGCTCTGCAGTTTTGTATTTTCATTGTCCAGTTGGCTTAACAGAAGAAGTTTAGAAAAAAGTACCACGAATTTCAGTTAAGAACGCCTTTAATGGCAACAATCTAGCACTGAAAGCAATTTGCTGTCTAGAAAGACCCGCTGTTCTATGGAACTGAAGTCAACATTGTCCACTTCCATCATAACAGACACAGCCAATTCATAATGGAAAGGCTTTTACAAGTATTCTTCCTAAAAGGAAAGGCTTTTACAAGTATTCTTCCTAAAAGGAAAGAAACCTTATACTTATTTGATAAAAACATCTCTTCTAGTGTGCATTAAGATTCTTCTCCACATGCATGCCTTGGAGAGCTATGTTCCTTACATCCACAAAGAATTAGCAGAGGAGTTTAAACTACTACRTTTATTCTAGCAGGACTTCAGGATACCTAAACCTTAAGTGTTAAACTTTAAGAATACATACAACTTTGAAAGAGCAACTACACATCGGAGTGGGGGGTGGGTGGAAAAAGTAAAATTTTCCTCTGTACCCAACAGAGGAAGTCTGGKTCCACTGGAGTCAATGGCAAAACTTACTGACTTGAATAACACAATGATTATACAGAGTATCTTTTTTTCATGTGATTTTAAATTTTAACTTCCACTCCAAATCTGTCTGTAAAGATGCTGTCTGCTCAGCAGCTTCATCCAAGATGAACATTCATGCTAACTTGAACTCCAGCTACTCCCAAGAGAACAAAAGACAAGTATTTCCTGCTTGTGTTACCAAAAAAAAAAAAAAAAAAAAATCCCTCCTCATAATACACATGCACATACATACGCTTGCTTTTATTCAAAATCACTCAATCCATATCCTTCCAGCTAGAAATAGGCTCTGGTTGTGTATGTTGTACAGCACACAATCTCTCCTACAATGATAGCACTAAAGTCACTTCCAATATTTTTTTCCCCCACAATTTAGTCTAATGTTAGAGCAATTAGTCTAGATTAAGAAGTGCAGGGCAAAATGCTTCTACGATAAAAAACAAAAAAAACCCCTGCAAATTGTTATCTTCTTTTCCAGTAGCAATCCTACCAGAGATCAGAAGCTGTGTAATACTACTGCCAATAACAGCAGAAAGCTCCATATTTCTATACTTATTCAAAAATTTGAAATGGCCTTTTTTTAAAAACTTCCTTTAAAATATGAAAAAAAAGTTTGAATGAACACCAGCTAATTTCCATTTACAATAAAATCCATTACATAAAATCACTAGCTCGCAAAGCAGTTTTGAATAAAATGTCCAAAGCTTTCACTGCCGATCAGCTCTGAAAAATAGTCCTACACCTGCCATTTTTCCTTAACATTCTTTTCAGGCTTGGAAGTTGGTCCTAGACAAATTCCCTTGTATCCAGGACAGACTGCTACCAGAAAAGCACTGGAATTTCACTCCACACTCAGGAATAACTTAGATAACCTCAGTGGACTCTCTCTAGATTAATGTAGGTGCAAATGAGAACAGATCATGATCCTTCATTTTATATTCATGTCCCATCCAATATGTATTTTGTAAAGTCACTAAAATAAAAAATAAAGAAGACTATCTTTCTGTTATTTTTAAATTGAATTTTTAAGAAGGTAAAATTTAAGAACATGGAAAACTAGACTCAAACATGAATGATGCATTATATTGGAAATATTATCTTTACAATATTACAGCATTTTTGGGTAAAAATCTTAAATAGAAAGAATATGATATTCTGACATAGAGATGAAATCAGAGGTGTAGCAGACATGTTAATTTCTTCTCCTAGTGAGTTATTTTGACTGGAATATACAATTTGCACTTACAGAGAACAAAATCTTTACTAYATGTGCTTCAAAACATTAATGAGAAACGACCTAGCAACCATAATGCTCTGCCTTGTTCTCGTGTTTACTGCAAGGACCGTGTGAAAAGCAGTTTTGAGAAAGCCACCTTCAAACAGTTTAGTCTCTTAGCAAAGGAATAAGCAACATATTTCTAAATTTTGATCCAAAGACAATGATAACACATTGCTTTAACTAAGCAAGATGCCAAGGAGCTCTAGCTTTCTACAGAGTGGAGAAAGAGAGAATGGGTGTATGCAAAGCACTCATTGACAGACAGCACCGCCAAAATGAGAAAAAAAAAAAAAAGAAAAATAGTTCACCGCATAAATAACCGTTCCTCACAGCTCTGCAYTAGGTGCTATGTTGCATATTCTTTTTACATTTTCACAGCTGAAAGCTTTTAGAAATTACAGTAGTTAAGAAAATAACTTCAATTTTCAACACCTATTTTCCAGCACTTATAACTTTCCAAAAAAGTTCCTTTCAACCATATATCTTGAGCTTGTTCTGATACCAAAATCTGATCGTAATTTCTACATGTCAGACAAATCTCCACTTAACCATTTTTGGTCAATATGAGAAAAAAAAAAAATGCATTTTATAGAAATTTCCTCTTTTTTCTTTTAATAACAATTGGCTCATGCTTGATCCCTTGAAAACAACAGAATCTTCTTTTTTTTTTTTTTTAATCCAAATTCAAACAGATGGCAATACTCTTAATACCCATGATATATACATAATGCTTTTTCTTACAGTCAGTTCTTGCAGGAGCGTGTCCAGCGATGAGAACATCCAAGTTACAGCCAGGATTCAAAGGGATAATACTTCCAGAGTGCTTGTATGACTTCAATCATATGATTTCTCTATGCACCAGTCACCTTTCCTGCATAATGGAAATAATACTTACTGTGTTAAATAGAAAATAGCATTAGTGTGGCAAGGGAGTGTAAGCAGTTTCACAACCGTGTGAGTGCATGATGCGATGTCCCACATCATGCAATGCAAATAAGAAGAAAATAAGGTAGCTATAGGGCGAGAAAAAAGAAGCTTATTGTCATTCTTCTCTGTGTCCTAGCAGTCCATACGTAATATTAAATAATTTAAGATCTCCAAATGCTGTATGACATAATTGTATTTTGATTGATGTCAGCCTGAATAAGGACAGATTAAAAACCGAGGGAACAGTTTAGGACCTAGCAATGAATTAAGCCAGGAGGTACCATATTTATGCACGCAAGCTCATTGAAATGCAGTATAAGATAGTTAAATACCAACCTTCACCTTGATGTCTCTCGATTTTCCAGTCCACTATTCAGATCTCCCTTCTATCTCCACGTTCTCATTAATATCACATATAGTTTAAAGAACATATGACACCTGAAATACCTAATCTTCTTTCAGTATCATCTTAAAGAGCGATGAAAACAGGCAAAACTTCAGTGAGCTGCTTGTCATTGTTTGGCATCAATTCAGATACTGCTGCTGCAGCCTGGTCCAGTGTCACTTCTAAAGAGGGTCTAGGACCACCCCAGAGCAAGCAGTTCTACAGCAAGCATCTCATAAAGCAGTGTAAGAAGAACAGTCCAGACACCCTTGCACTACACAACRGTCTTTGCACATAAATACAGTTGAAAAATGCTTGTCCTTCAGGGGAAGAATTAAGGACCCAGCTTTTCCAAAATAAGATGTTTTCCTTTCTTTTCTCCATATATAGAAGAAAAAGAGATTGATAAGTAGATAGATAATCTGTGTGCATGTTGCAGTTTTCTAGTGCTCAGAAATGACATTAGCAGTGCAATGTTACTGAGACTTATTCTGGGAATTGCGCTATACTTAAATCACCTTAGCTCTGGAAAGATTCCTAGCAGCAGAAAATGTAAATCTATACTTTGGAGGCATTAAGGTGAAACATTTAATACAGATCTGTATTTTCCCCCTCATTAGGAAAGTATTTTTGGAGAAGTTCTGTGGACAAGATTAATTCGTTCTTTATTGACTCTATGTTAGAACTTCTACTAAGAATGTAAAAAATCCTGCAACTGGCAAAAATGATGCTGATAATATTGATTATTTAAAGTGTATATTGAAGCTTCGGTATATTTACGTAAAACATTAAATGCATGTATATATAGTAAATTATACTTACACACTTGATATTAAGTATTCATTTATGTTAATTTTATATTTTAATAGTTACATATTAAATGTACACTTTTTTAAAATCAACAATATTTTTACAATCAGATTTCCTTCCTGCTCTGCAAACTTTTTTTCCAGTCTACACGGTACAGTTTGACACTGAAACCTAACTTACAGGATCAGATCTAAAATGCTTCACGTAAGTTTGACTTTTAAATGCAGGCCTAGTAATCAGTGATGTTAAAACCCTGTTTCAAATGGGCTATCCAAAGATGAGGCAACTAAAACTAATTATTGGTTTTGGAAAACCTGTTTTATAAATGTGCATCTGGAAGCAGGGAGCCAGGGTCAGGAATCAACCATTCATGTTACTAAAGTAAATCCACTACATTTTTTAGAGTTGCTTTTCCAGAAAAGATTGAGATAGTTTTGGGGTTCATAGTACAAAGTTAATGCAATCTCTCTTATCTGTAAGGGTTTATCTTCAACACCATTAGAGTATGGGCTATTTCCATGAAAGAATTTTTCAAATAGCAATGACCTTTAAGACACAAATAKAAYKAATTTCTTATATATCTWTTAAAAACAAAGTGCTTGTGGTTAYCMCAGAGTATATGCTTATGAAAGAYGYWAAAGAACATACTGGGATGATAGACAGATGTGGCCTGGTGATTGAATTTGATGTCACAAGACTTCCCACTRTAGACCCAGGGGCTCTGTTTCCGTTCAGCTGACGTATTTCACACATCAGAAGTTGATTTTGCTGGAATTGTTCAACATAAATTCTTCTTTTGCTAAAGTACAAAGACTCAACAACATCAAAACTGAATTCATTCTAAAAATAAGGCCRCCAGTATAGACTAGAAATTGTATTCAGGTGCCTAAACATGTGGGTTGGAAGCCTCCGTGCTTTACAAATTTTGTCTGAGTTAATCACAGAACTCCCTATCAATCCATCTTTACAACCCTTTCCAGTAGGAACACTGTTAAAAGCGAATAATCTGTGCTAAACGTGTGTCCTTCAGAGGATTCTTTACAGGTGGTCAGCAGCATTCATGTCAGCTTAATCACACCAAGATATTTGTGGCTCTACCACTTGCAGGAGACCTATTTGCATTTCTTACTTGCTTTGAAAAGAAGAAAAGCAGCAGCTTGTCACTATGGCATTAGGTGGGAGGCAGTGTGTAGCAGGATTATGAGTCAGTTGGAAAGCCTGGTCAGAAAAAAATAATAATAATAGAAAAATGGCTAGGGCAAGTCTATGCAGACAGAAAATACACTAAGTATCACATTCACATATTCAAATTAATCTGAAGAATATATTAATATAGACAGACTGAGATACCTCCCTATCRTGCTCCTGAAAAATGTCGAATGCCTGCCCCTTACCTACTCCCATCTTCAATATACTGACTGCTGTTTGTCCTGGATTAGTTCAGCAGTATATCCATGCCAATCTTTGGGATCTAATTGGGCAAGGTGTGCAGATGGAGTATTTATAGGGCAATCATGCAGACGAAGACCCTGCTCTAGACTGGCAAGGATCTCTGCTTTGGTTACAGGGGTAYATAAACACCTYGCAGCCTTTGTCACCCAACAGTGCRGGAGTAGACGAGTTAGCTCGCAAGAAGCCAGAAGYGAGAGGGAAGCGCTACCCACTGGAGGCTGTGGCACATTATTACTCCTTGTGTGCTGTATCAGGCAGGCTGGCCCGGTGCTCCATGGGGCCCCGGGCGCTGCTCTGCCTCCCTTTGAGCAGCAGATCTGCAACATCAGCTGGTTACTGACCACCAAAAATACTCATTCATTATCAGGACCTATTTGAAAAGGCTCCACAAAAAATGTCCAAATTCAACATGTTTGGTATTGACTTGCTATTACTCAACCATGTAYATCAGCCTTTGAGAGAGGGATCTGCACAAGCAGCACACTGGAAGTGCACAGAGGTATCTGAGCAGGGGTGTCAGCCCAATCCTACAGCCCTATGTGGAGTGAGGAGTACACAAAATAAGTATGAAAATTTAAAATCACCCAAGAACAACATAAAGCAATAAGGCATAGGAGGTGAGGTCAGACATGGGTAGGCATGAGGTCGACCCACAAGTACACATCTACAAAGCCAGAAGGGGTGTTAAGTGAAGAAGAAGGAGGACATGTGAATTCGTATAAATAATTWAAAAAGAGCTTTTACAGCTTTGAAAATGAGCTTGTATGAACAAAGCTTTATATGTTTTTTTTCCATTAAAATTTGCTTTCTCAAGTATTTGCAGAAAATGTAATCACAATGAGCAAATTCACTTTCCTCCCTCAGTGCTTAAGCAGATTGCTATGCTAACAGAGCTTCTCCAATTTTTCTGCTTCTCCTYTCCTCATCATACAGCAGCTGTCTCTGTTTAGGGTAATTTTTTTTTCTTATAATCTTCTGATTGGGAGTAAGGGATAGAAAGTCTCAAAGTCAGAGTTTAGCAGCAATTCAGAGAAATAATTCTCAAACATAATTATCAGGTCAGGAAGCATTATTGCAATGCCACTGCAACCAGCCCGGCATGAGACCTTCTTGCTTCTAGCAGCTGCTGTCTGTGCTTTCTAACCTCATCTACGCTTCACTCATTCTAATGTGCTTCTTTTAGAATACTGTGGATAACGGGATACAAGAGAAATTACATTAAATCACACTGTAATCCCCCTTGTTAGAGCAACATTTAAACAAYGATGACTGAGGTTCAGAGCATTTCCTGGGGAGCTACCGGCTAAAAAGGAGCTAACAATCATGGTSCCCTATCAATAATATATTTTTAAAYTAATATTATAATAAYTTAAAAGTATCATGTTACTTTCATTAAATTAACAGTAGCAACAAAMCCAAAAAGCTCTATTTATGCAAGTCACATTATCGCACTGCATTTAAGGTGATCAAGTCACCATTTCACAGAACATTGAAATGTGCCCACCTGTAAGTCCAAGTTCTGCTAAAGATTYACAGCAGTAGCACAAAAGCATTTCACCCCCAAACCAACAACTTGTATTGCTATTAAATCTGCTTTAAAATTTTAGTAGGCAAAAAAGTAAGTGGAATTCAACCAMAATATGTTGTCATCATACAGAAGACAGTGATACAAAGGGACCAGAACTAAGCTATTTAATTTGATCAGGAACTTAATCATCTGAGCAGCTGGAAGCCGCTCCGCTTCATACCTCACTGACTGCCTCACAGTCCTACCTACTGCAACAGTAGGAGAACAATTTAAGACGGTCTCGCTGCTGGCAAAGATGGAGTAGGAAGGAACGACAAGATCCATGTCAAATCAAAAATGAGAAGATATTTACACATTAATATCTGCATCAACAAACCCAGTTCTTGCTGAACCATGTATCATCTATGCTTATTTTTTCATAACATTCACAACTGTTATCCAATGCTTTGGAGCAAAACTTGGCATGATAGAAAAACAGCTTCACATGTTTCATGAAAAAAATAAATGAGTAATAACCATTTGGAATTTAACGCTTGTCACTGCATGGAAACTGGATATCAGTGTTGCCAATAGGAAACAATATGCACATGCTTACAGAAATGGCATGACCACTGGAGGAAGAAAAGCAGTGAAAGCTATATGCGAAAATGCCTGTTCCTCACAGGCAGGATTAATTCTGTCTACCACAGGTGCTCATTATGGATTCTGTTAATGATACAAGAAAAGCCAAAATAACACTTAGTCCAACATGGACTGTTAAAGGGCCAAAGTTTAATTAAACCTGATTCAGTTTGAGCACTAAGTAGCTACACCATCAGGTTAAAGAACAAAAGAGAAATTAAATTATTCCTGCAAGTGATGCTGTCTACAGGATTCTTGTTTATTCTTTTTTTATTTCTCTTTACAAGCCACAAACTAACTCAGTGATGGAACTATAATTTAGGTTGGACAGGACCTCCAAGGGTCACGTGGTCTAATGTTCTCCTCAAAACAGGTCTAATTAAATCAGGAAGCTCTGGGCCATGTCCAGTCAAGCCTCGAACCTCAGAGATCCTATAGCGCCTCTCTGCAACTCCTACCTAACCGCTTTTATAGCATTTCTTCATTAGCACTGCTGCTAGCGTGAAGTATATGAGCTAATTCTGAGACATGAATGTTGCAGGAAAGCACTAGCTTGCAACAGCTGCTCCTTGCTGCAGAATKTGCAAGGCTGCAATGCCTATACAGGGTCTATAAAAAAGGAATCTGTTACATATCAGAGGAAAAAGCAGCACCAACCMCGCTAACCTATGCACTAGAAATGTTTCATGAGGAAAAATATCTTACAAGTGTCAACCTAGAATGAAAATGCTAAAGAGGCAACTCTAAAAACAGTAAGTGAGGGAGGAAGGAACCGAGAATGAAAAGTTAACATCTTCATCAGCATCGGCATGCCTAATAGAAGTGATGAGCATGATRCAAAATTATTGACTGGCCATTGACAGACATCTGTTTACTTTCTGAGAGTTTTATTGATAATGTGCTCTCCCTTGTGATGGCTTGGAGTCCCATCCACATTTAGTACTGCAAATGCAGTTACCAAGGAAAGGAATTACTGAATTAGAAAAATTCAAATTCCAGTCTTTAAAATACACATACACTATAATTGGTACCACAAAAGTGTTACTTAGCCATGTCAAAGTAGTTGTATTCCCAGCTTTGGACTACCTTGGATCATTCTAGATGAATAMGGTCTAACCTAGTGCACACAAATTTATGCTGTTATCATATATGACCTAGGTTTCTGAATTAGGAGAAGCTTTTTTACCTTGATAAGAATCACTAAAGGTTTCTCTAACATACTGATACTCAAGATATAGTGAGTTACTTTTGTATTGAGAAAGCCACAGATTCAGTACAAAGAAGATGAGAGAAGCTATGATATTTAGCCATAGGCAATTCTAGACTATTCTAAGGATTAAGATTTATGGAGATTATCTTGAATATTCTGCTTTTTGGTGACACATGAATGCAGGGCCACAGAGYCTCCTGTCATGCTGAGCTAATCAGYGTGATGTCTCTTTAACAGAAGAGGAGGCCAAACACATCCTATTTTATTCCCTTGCACAAACTCACTGTTAGCTATGCTTATGCCTACTTCTTTTAYRTATACATACATATTTGTCTGCTCTTTACAAGCAGAATTAGACTTTTTTCTCCTGAAAAGTGTTTCTGACAATATGGTTCTCAATATTGACTTAGAGAAAGTAACTTTGAAATGCTGATAAAATTTAACAGGTTTCACATGAAGAAATGAGATTATCAGAAGACGTGAAAACTGTATTAGGGATCAGCATCTGCATCCAGGTATTTCCCGACAACTGTCATTCTTGTGCCAAAGCTCAGACAAGCACTAGAGACGTCTCACTCTGCCAAACTCTTTCCGTGCTGCCTGCCAGAGTCATCACAGCATTATGGAAGCTGTTTAGAAACCAAGAGCAAAGGGAGCCCTGGTTGTTTCCTTTTCAGCCGCCTGTTTACAAGAACAACTGTGGATTGTCAAGACCTCCCAAAGGTTCTTCGATTTACTGTTGTCTCATCAAGGGATTTTCTCTGTACAGGCTGCGCTACAGTTGACACTGATGGAAACTACAGCAGAAAACACTTCTGGCTATTTGCTTTTTTTTCCTACTCACCCGTGTATATAATCCATGGAAGAGCAGCTGTGAGACTGCAGAATGGGGTTTTGACTTGTGCCTGCCTCTTATRCCAAATGGCTTACTTGAAGTGTTAGGATGCATTGTTTTCAGCAATCAAAATGCTAACTTTGAAAATTTAATGTAATTACAATTATCAGAGGAAGCTGGAAAACAAACAAACAAAACACCAGATTTGATTATTAATTGTTCCATACAAAAAAACAGATTCACTAACTCTAAAACACTGTCCTAGACCTCCTCCAGAATACAGCTGGTCAGGGAAAATAGGCAMGAAAAACTTGCATGAATATTATTAAAAATGGACCTATGTTAACCTTTTTTTTTTTTTCACATTGACAAGTCCTAAAGCAAGAAGTGGGTTTCATTCAAAGCAGCAAGGTAGAAAGATAGGTTATAATGAGAAGAAGAAGAAGAAAAAASTTAACTTTCAGGATATATATGCAATAACTTATAAAAACTGTGCAGTAACCTTGAATGTGATTCAAGTTCGCAGCCCAACAGCTGTGAGTCTATTCAGCTAATTCAGAAATAGTTGAGTGTGCGTGTCCTTTATTGCAGGTAAACTCAGAAAATGAATGAGTCAACTCTTGACTTCATCCTTGTCCCCAGTAGCGTTGTCAAAGTAATTTCTATGAAAACCAATGTGCTTCTATGAAATAGCATTTTGCAGCAAAAACAAGGGTTATAGACAAACTTTTCCAATCATGTCAATTTGTATGACCTGAACTAAAAAAGGATATTCACTATATGCATGCATTTCCTGTTTTTTCCATCTTTACCGTGTCTCAGATTCCCATACCCACAAACCAGTTCATCCTGGCATCATCCTCATGCTCCRAGAAAGGTGGAAGACAACATGAAGAAATACAAATGCCATATGAATTTGCTACAAATCCAGAGACTGAGAACAAAGCAGTCACACCAGTGACACTGTTAAGAGCTGCACCGTTGTTCCACGGGGTCACAGAGCCCCATCTTGTTAGGGTAAAACAGATCACAGTCGCTCTCTCTGCTCACAAGGAACTGAGCCCCTTAAAGACTACACCTCCCAGCACACACCTTCCTGCATCCCTGCACACACRCTGGCCTGTCTATCAAATAGGAGCCTCTGCAATCTGTACCTCTGCAACACAAAGTTGCCCTCCAAAACCCTGTTCCTGGGATATATTTGTTTTGACTGAAGCATTTRGGTACAAACCTGCCTGCTTCTTTAGAGTCAAGAAGGCAGCAGAATTCAGCCATGAAATGGGGCCGTGGAAACCTGTGCTCTGCTAGTTTCACAGGCTCTGGTCTAGGCGAGATGCTCTTGCAGCTGCCTGCAAAGCAAAGTCCTCTCACACGCACACCAAAATAGGAAGCACGGTCATGAATCTTGTAACAGTCATGAAGCTTGGTAGCAATCTCCGTATAACACCGCTATGCAGGCAAGAACAAGTCTTTCCTAGGCTCCCCGGACTTCCCAATGGGAAATGCAGATGGGGAAGTTACATGCATTTGCATAATACAAGCTGAAGGGGCTGGAAAAAGGAGCAGAGATAAGAGTGCTGTGATCACAGTTGCTTCTCCTGCTCTGACTCACGTATAGAAAAGGACCAAGAGTGAGCTCCTCTAAACTGTGCTTGGCACCACCATTGTCAAGAAAAGAACAGATGTAATTGCTTCATTTAGCCCTTCACTTCATTCACCATATTGTTGTGCACTTCAGCTGCCACTCAAACAAACAAGATACGGTGCTGGGGGGAAAACATCTCTTGGATATCTCATAAATGTGTAGTTTTTGTGAAATATAAATGTGTTTATGCAAAACAATAACCTACCTTTGAATGTATGGATCTTAGGGATGGCTTCCTCAGCACTAGAAGAGGTGAAACGAGCTGCTTCAGCCCTGATCCGCACGCGCCTACCGGTCACGCTCTAATGATTTGCCTAAACTAAATCACAAGGGAAAATCAATTCATTTCCTTTGGCAAAAATGTCAGAATTTCTCTCAGAGCAGCACTGTGCTATTCTTGCACTTCATTCTTGTGGACTGGTTCCCACATGACCGTAAACAGTTTATTTGCCTCTTGAAAGCGATCATCATTAGTTTAAGCCGCCAGTTTAATTAATTCACCCTATTATTGCCACTCTTTAAGGAAAACAAGTTGATCTTGCCCTCTATGGGAAAACAGCTAGTTTTACACGGTAACAGCCAGATCAAGCAAAACGCACTGCTGCTGCTAAAACGTTTTTTTTTTCTCAGGTTTGGTTTTAGTAAGAATATTAGAAAAAAATGTATTTTCATTTGACCCCAAGTTACTTTGAATTTCTCATTTTGTGATTAAACAGATGAACTAAAGTATCACTTAGGTTTATATCTCTACTTAAAAAGACTGTGAATTCATGTTTTGTACCTTTCAAAGCCATGAAGCTTTGGAAAATGTAAAGCCTTTCAATAAATTCAATACTCATATTATCAGCAGACATACAATCTGCACTTAAAAAGGAATGCATTCATACGAACTAGAGTGCCATGCACACCTTTAAAAACTTCTTTTGAAAACGTAAATCATTTTGTTAATGTTTTGTCCATATCTTCAAGTACTTCAGGATTAACCCTATAATATATTTTGCAATGCTTTGTCAGACTGAGTCAAATAACTGACAGGTCATTCAGTCAATATTGCTGCTGCTAGGTCCTTCAGAGGGTTCTCCATACTATCACATTAAGAATTTCCATTTCAATTTTGTTTGGTTTCCTTCTCCCTTTTTTCCCCCCTCATTTGAAGCAACTGCATTAAACACAGTGCTGTGTTTTATGAGAGCCCACATACTACCCTTCAAATCGTTCTTACTTAATTCAATCTCCTTCCTCTCAATCTTCTGACCAATACATTCCAGATGCTCAGTGCTCTTAATAGTAATAATTTTGATGGGCAATTTAGGAAGGAAAGAATGAAACAGAAGATATATTATAGCAAAATATGAAGAGAAGAGGTAAAAAAAAGTCATCATATGTGACTCAGACTGATGTTTTTAGCTCTTCATGCTACATTCGAAAGTGACAATATTGATGCATGACAAGGTACAAATAACCATTACTTGCAGTAATCTCTTCGTCATTCCCTTGAAAATGCTTGTGTGGGTTTTCTGGCAGGGGGGTAAAGAAGAAGAAAAAAAAAACTTTGAAAATCTCTACAAGTGCATTGCTGGGTTTAATAAAAGTCTTCGTACTGAGCGCCCTGCTACAGCATAACTTTTTCACCACTTAAATGAAACTTCTAATCATAACTAGAAAGAAGAGTTCACCCTTTAAAACTGAACTTCAATAACTAAGATATCTACAGGGAGAGAATGGAAACTATAGAGAGCCTTAATCTACTATTATCCACTATGCTATATCATCTTTGATGCAAAGTAACTAGAAACAACTGAATCTGTTGGATCACACATCTGAATGCGCACACATAGGAAAATGAGATGCAACATTAAACTGTGTGATGTTGGTATTAGCTGAGTAAGCAAGATCTATACCTCCTCATGCTTACGCATACGCCAGACTTTATTCCACCTTGTAACTTTTAAGAGGAGATTAATGAAAACAAATATATCCCCATAACTCAATCATTTTAGATGCTTCTGAGCAGTCATGAAAAAACTTTTTATATCATCTGGATATAAAGCATAAAAGAATATTTAGCACTTGGATGCTTAATAATGGATCACTTGGATGCTTAATATTAGAAAACAGAAATGCCATTTTGCTATAGAGCACAGAAGAGAAGAACGATGAAGATTTTATGGTCCAGATAATTAAAAAAAAAAAAGTTTTAATCAGTACTTTCAACACTCATAATGTCCAACAACAAATTTACTAGAAGATCAGCAAGTTCATCCTAATGACTCTTATTGAATAGTGTTCTTCAACGAGGAGGTAAAGCTATGCCAAAGTCATCTTTCATACTGCAGGTCAGCCAGGGCAATGAGAGCTCTCACATTCAAAGGATACGATTGAGTATCCTCGGTCTGCTCTGGAAGCGCTTCATTTTCCTGTTCCACCCCAGACTGTGCCACCGGTTAGCCTGTTTAGGCTGCAGTTCTCCACTGCCTCTAGGCATCATGAACACTTCACAGCCTCAAGTGGAGCCATGAAATAAATAGTTAAAATTTTTATTTTTATTCAATTAATGTGTTAATGTTAAGGTGATAGACTATTTTTGTTTTAACTAGGATGGAAAAAAACTATGAGAAAAGTTTTTCTAAGTTTCACATTTTCCCACTTTTTATATAAAATTAAACTAATCTACTTCAGAGTTTTAAAGCTATGTGAGTCATAGCTAATTGCAAATGTACATTCACTTTTGGAAAAATCTAGTCCAAATACAACCTTCACACAATGAGACATTTAGGTTCATAGGAGGTCTGTTTCATATTCAAAAAGATTTCTATAGAAAATATTCATATTAGATGCAGTTCCTCACACATACAAAAATTCTAGGCATGCGAATTAATGATCTCAGTGAAAAGCAAGGAGATACTGAAGTACTAAAAACAGTAGTATGAGAATTTTTTATTTCTCTAATTTTAGGATCCTTTGTTCACACTTTAATTTTAAAACCAAAGCAACTAAGATTGCTGTGTGCTGTACACTGCAGTACAGTATGCATTTCAGAAGCTATATAATAAGTTCAACCTGAACTTATTATGTCATACATACATTGTTCCTTGACAGAATTACTGTGTTTGTATTTCATTGTGTGGCAAGAATAAAAAGCAATAAACTGCAACCAAGACTTGCTATGAAACCATCAGTCTGTACAAAGCGTACAGCATTACAATTACTAAGTCAGGGAGCAAAAGGTACCAATGCAAGAGGTAAGTGTTTCACTTGTCAACTATTTGAGGAGTACCTCAAGGTAAATAAATTAAGCAGAGAAGTGTGGGGGCAGAAGGACAGAATGAGTTTCCCATAATATTCCATCAGTGTTAACCTGAGCTATTAAGGCATTTTTGTCTTCCTCTCATACCCATAATTAAGAGATATTTAAATCCATACAATGCAGATATTTAAATTTAAAGCAATACTGTCTACAAAAAAAATAGGAAAATTGATGTCAAAACCCACTGCATTATTTTATAAACGTCACTAAGAAATAGCTATTTTAGGCCATGTAAATGAATCAACAAATCCAGCTGACTTCACATACTCATCTGAAACACCTCATGTCTGCTCCAGATTTTTGTTTTCTCTGTTGATATACTTTTTATTTTACTAACTAGCTAACAGATAGTAAGGAAAAAAAACAGCAATGAGAAACAAACAAGATTCAAAAGCTTACCACTTTAGTAAGTAAGTTTAGTAAGTAATCTTCAAGTAATTTACAAAATCATAGAAAGCAAACTAGCATAAGTTATAATGAAACATAACACCAAAAGAAAAAATGAACATGTTTTCCTCCATTCAATACTGAATGATTAAAAAAAAATTAATCAGAAATAAAAATGCAATTCTTGTTTCTGCATCTGCATGTATGAAATGGATATGAGTCACTTAAAAGGCACATTAGTCAGCGAAAGTACATGTGGAAAGACCATCATTATAAAGTATTCTTAAACTTTGCAAAATGTGATACATCTCAGCACCTATCAATAGTAAGTAGAAGAAGTATTTTCTAGAAATCATTGGGTGACAAAGGGCTGGCTAAATACAGTGAGAGGTTCTTGCTATGATTTAGAAACAATTTTGGCTTGTCTGAGGCTTCCCAAATGTATTCTACGTATCTAGCTAATGAGGCAGGACAATCATTAAACTTGGCTGAATTAATATGACATGAAAAGAAGAATCTGCAGTGGTAGAGACGAAAGTAGGTCACATTCTCACAATTTAAATAGAAACAGTCTAGAAAGAATAAGCATGAACCTTCTAAGTCATGTATTAAAGCCCACAACCAGAATCTATAACATCTATAAGGACTGATAAGAAATACAAGTAAAAATAACACAAACATAAAAAGATTATAGCTATACTTAAAATCAGGAAAAAAAAAAGAGACTTTAGCTAGACTTCAGTGAATAAGAATGACTGGAAAGCAAAAGTCAGTAACAATAATATGATTTCCAAAAATATCCAAAATAACTGATTTTACAGCCACTTCRTAGTCATGTCTTTCACTTCTTCAAGCATTGGTAACTGTAACAGAAAATACAGCTCTCCATTAGAATATGAACTCTCTGTACCTTTTAACACGAGAGTGAAAGACACAAAAATATTCAAAATATCCACTTTATCACAAAATTTTGGTAAAAAATACAAATTACTAAATAATTTTAAACCAAAAGGGGTTGGCTTAWGGACCCCTCTGGTCCATTATTCTCCCGGTTCTCACTCTCCATTTTATTTTGAAAGAGATATTAATGTAAATATTCAGAGGACAGGAAAAAGCAAGGAAATGACGAAGACAAATAACTAAAATATGTAATACTATAAATATTTGTGTGTTTAAGAAACATTTCATCTTTACAGAATGTTCTCCATTTTAAAAAGTTTTTTGATTATCATTCTCTGTCTTTTCCTTTATATATATATATGTATATAAATAAGTAATAGATTGTATATATTAATCTTTCTCTCTGTACATATATAATATTTGTTCTGGCCGGTTCTCGGTTGAACTATTTCCATGAAATTGTCTCCTTACTGGAGGCTTTACCTCTCTTGAGGTGAACGTAAGTGACCACCAAATAATTTTCGAAGTCAGGACTTTACGGAGTGTTATATAGGCGGCTGTTGCCATATGAAGGGATTAATGTAGTAATAAGCATATGATCATTTGAATGCTTGACTGACCAGCATGCCAACATTAGGAGCCTTGTACTCATGGGCAGTTTCTGGCATGGCAGTACATTCTACAAGGGGATAGTATTATCTTTCATGATACAACCACATTTTCATTTAGGATAGTTACACTCCACCGAAAACCTGTACATCATCTGTACTCTTTATAGTCTTTCCTGTCTTCACTTTCTTTTTACCTCCCCATCTAATTAGTAAAAAAAAAAAAAAAAAATAAGCTAGAGAATAGGAACATATGCATTCATTAGAATTTGACTTTATTTATTACATCTTCTAAGAGATGGAAGTCAGAACTACCTGTGCATGTTACATGTAAAAGTGAGTAGAGATTTACTTTAGGCCTTAAAATATTTGCAAATCTTTAGTACATAAGGGATAGTATAGGCTGAGGTCACACATCATTTTCTCATTTAATTTAGAGCTACGCATCTATCAAGTGTCCCAGTGGTTTTTTTCTGCACCAAATGGTACTTACTTGCTGTTGATTAAGCATAGAGTAATCACTCGTAAGCAAGAGTAAAAATGTCAAAAATACTTCAGCTTGTTGTAGTAAGGATAGACATGATTTTCTTGAGGTAAAAGTTCAGAAAGGTTACAAAAATCTTGCTTTCAGTTTTGTGAGAATATTCTGTGGGGATCTAGAAATATTTAATTATAATGTCTAAGTATTTAATAATAATGTCCAAATATTTCTGTATTAAATGAATATTTATTCATTTTATTCAGGGAACAGACTTTCTCTAAAAGGGTAAAAGAGCTTTTTTAAACAACTTTTTTTTCCTAACACCTTTGAAAGCAAAAAATTAAAAGCAATTTTGGAAAATAAATGTTATAACAAAACTTTGAATCATGAAGAATAAAGCAGGAAAATATTAGTACTGTTCACATCTCCTATAGGTCATTTCACATTCAAAAATATTTTATCCTATGTTGCTTTTTTCTACCATGCTTTCAATGCCAGAATTAGAAAAAGGCAAYAATGACTAAACAACTAAGACCTTAAAAAAATTTATAGTTTTAGAAATAGAGATTAATATATTTGAAGAACATTTTGTTGCTTTTTTCAAAACTAAATTTCACATAGAAAATTTGAAATTAAAGCAGAAAAAACCACAAAATTCAACTTTTTTAAATCTTCAAAATATCTTCATTTTCCCCCAATCAACTCATAGTTTTTTTCAAATGGAGAACAATTTAGTTTTCCTAGAATTCCTAAATCAACAGCTGTGTCACTCACCATAAGGTAGAAGCTTCTTTGCAGAATTTATGAAAAGGCAAATTGAAATTTTAGCAAATGAACACAATATAGAACAAGTTMAATATTTTAACTTTTTAGATTTTTGTAAGAACTACTCTTAGAGAGCAAGTAAAAGATTGACTGGCTTTATCCTTTGGTTCACCTAAGCAGCTTTGACTATTGCAAATTCATCTATTCAACATAGCCAATATATACGAGATTGTTGTAGTTGCTTTGAATTATCTTCAGAATATATTTATAGTTCTAGCCTCCAAAATCCAAAGTATTCAAACATCAGTATTTTGAAATATCAAAGAACTGAAGCCATAAATCTTGTGTCTCAAAGATCTCAAGTTGACACTGGAGAAATAAGTAGTATTTTCAAAATTTCCTTAAGGTGAAAAAGCCAATTAAATATTTTATCCCATAACTGGCACCCTCATTTTCATAAAGGTTTCGGGGAAGAAAAAGAGAAGAAAAGATTTAGTTGGTAAGTTTTTGAGAAATGGATTGACTACATTATATGCCCCAATATCTAACACTACACAAGTTAAAAGGCATCTGGCTTGGACATATTTTTATATGATTGTTAGTCATGGATTTAAACCAAGAATCTCCCAGGGAGATTAAACAGCTTAACAGCCAGATGCTGCAGAGCAGTGTCTGGCATGTGTAGAGTTGATAAAGTTACCAACGTTGAAGCGAACAGGAGAGACTGTAAATGTTCCCAATCATTACAATCAAAACAGCAGAATGTATAAGCAAAGAAATGTTCATTGAGTAGTATGTGGCTTAAAGAAACAGGAAATACCCACTGGGACAAGGACATTTAGGCTTTATGGGGTACATTTTAGGCAGAGCTATTCTTATATCCAGTATTCTAATGTCACGTATCAAGAATTACACTAGTGTAGTCAGGATAACAGGCACTGTTCACATTGCTTGGAAAGATGGATCTTTTCTTCTTCTTTTTCTTTAATCTTGACAGCTCTCTAGATGGGTCAGTAATAACGCTTTATTTGAAAATATACTTTTATAGAAAGTATTGTGACCAAGAGAGGAGGGAGTTAGGTTGAGTGTTCACCTACTCTCATTTTGCATCTGTAGGCTGATAGAACAGGAAGAAAAGGTTCAGAAATTGTCATCAGTATTAATAATATTGCCAAAATTGTAACATTTCATGAAAAAAAAGTTCAATTTTGATAAAGTTCTAAAGATCCATCTGATATCATGCCTCTGAGAGAAGGATGCCCTGTAGATTTCCAGGGTCACAGGCTGCACATCTTCAGCAGGCAAATTACTTCTCAGACACAGTTACAATTCTTTTGTGTAGGTCACTTTTGAAAAGCGTGGGATTTTGGTTGTTGCAGTCCAATCTCATTCATCACAATCACTCATTTTGTACTAAGTAGTGCAATCTGTAAGAATACATTCATGGTTTTGGGAGCAGGAGACTTCAGCGAAACAACACCTTGTTCGGCTATGCARAATTTCCTTTAAACTAAATCCGTGAAAAAGTTGCTAGTGAAACATTCTTGACACCTTTAAAAAGCATTTAGGCAACTGAAAGTGGCCTGCAAGCAAACCCTTRGCCATTACCCTGTTCTTTTCTTACAACTCCCCTGCCATACTTAGGCTGGAACCTGGGTTTTCCCTTGTTATTTCAACAGGACTGCTTTTCTGTCAAACCAGCCTGACAGGCCAACCATCACATTGTGATAGATGAGAATATGGTATTAGATACATTTGCTACAGGGGTAAAAGTACAAATGTCCTTTTACTGGGAAAGGAGATGCTCCACCGTGGCCAGCGTTTTTACCACCTCTATGAAGYAGAGGAGTAGGTTTATTTTGCCTATCAAGAAAAGAAATCCATCTTTCCCTTGGCATAGGCAACGTCAAGTTCAGAGCACTGGCTTGACATTTTTGGCAGTGAGGCAGAGACCGAGGCCCAGAGCAAAGGAGGAAGTTYGAGCTGAGCTCTGGGTTGAGCTGAGCCCTCTGAGCTGAGGGCTGTCCCACCAGAGCCCCCCCCAGCCTCACTGCTCGCAAGTGAGAGGCTCGGGCCGCCCTGTCTGCTAGGCCTGTACTGCAGACGGGCAGGATTTCAGCATACAGGTTGGCTCTCTTTATCAGCTCCCAAATTCAATTAAAGCTGCCTATGGCACTTCTCTGCTAGGAAAGGAACATTTAGCAMTGCCTCAGACACTCGTTCCGAGAAGGAGCCATTTCAAGGCCCCAGAGTGCTTCTTAAAATCTTTGCTGCATATGCGTGAACGCCAGAGTCCACAAGTACCTGCACACTGTCACTATCAGGAAAAGTTACTAATGGCCTCTATATAGTGACTTAAAGATGACGATAGGAACCAAACACTGCCTGTGGCTGGATTTGATAACAATTCTCTTATTTGGACAAAGTTCCTCTGCCACACAAGACAAACACTCTGGTCTTGCTCAAATTTTACAGAAAACCTTCATCCTCTCAAGGGTTGTGTTTGCCTGCATGTACTAACCGTAACTCAAAAGAAAAAAGTGCAGCCATTTGTTCCACTCTGGACATGTCCCAGGGACACGCAGCTAAATCCTACCTGATATGTCGTTTCAGTTCCAAAGACCCAACTTGTCACTTCACCCATTGACATTTAGGAAAGTCCACAGTCACATCAGACTGCATATTTGGAGGATACATCAAAGACCTCAAAATCACAGGAACATAACAGGGCCATTCTCCATGGCCACAGATCTGCTACAGCTCATACAGCAGAATAAAAATGTAATTTTACATCCTCTCCATGCAAGTTAATTACAGCTGAGTCAGAGCAAGGCAATGAGAATGAAGGTTTGGAATGCTCAAGCAGAGCTCTTTACCCCAGTGTAATCATTAGTGTATTTTTCAAACACACTTAAATCTGCAGGTAAAGTTAAACTTTACCTTTGGTGACTGCAGTTGTCACTGCCTGATATTACTCTTAAGGGAAAGCACATACAGTATCTTAGAGAAATTCTTGCAGAATTTCTCTGACAATCAGTTAAACATCTTTGACATTTTTCTGTTAGGGCTAATTCCACAATTCGCTTTCAAACCCATGATTATGAGTATTAAGAAGGTAAATACAATTAATACAATTTCGGATTGTGAGAGCATTCTAGCAATAGATTAAATTTATTTAGAAGATATATTAGTCTCCAGGTGAAAAGTGCACATCTCTTTCAACACTTAATAGCCTGCTGTACTAGATGTCTTGGAAAAACACACAGGTAATAAAGTCTGATTATTAAGTAGAAACAAGTTTTAATAGATGCACATTTTTTATCAGTCTTATTTATCTTCAAAACAGGATATTTAAATGAGCAAAGACTACTATATATGTAACAAGTTTTAAGAGGATTCCCAGTAGTCCTCCATCATTTAGAGTCTAGTGGCTACCTGTGGACACCACTGCTGAAGACTCTCAAGTCATATGGCTATGATCCTAACTGAACCAAGAAAAAAAAAACATGGTGAGAAATGGTTTAAGTGCTTTAAGACAACACCTATGTTCTTCCCAATTAAAACTATTCAGGTGCTACTCTGGTTCCTGTCATAAATCAAAGCTAAAAAGCATCTGCATTTTCAGTGGCTGCACACCAACGGGTATGGATTGCTAAGATGTAAAAGGATGCTAATATGATGCTTTTCCCTAGAAATATGTTAGCATCAAGAGAAGAAGAATGTTTTAAACAGCTATCGTATTTGCTCATTTTAATATAAAGTAATGCCTTTAAGAGATGGGAAGAAATTGCTAGACCAAAATTTTGCCTGACACCTCCAAGTCTTCCCGTCCCGCTGCAATTATGTAGGAGGCTCACATGAGAGCTCCGCTTGTTTGTAGTGAAAGCAGAGCCACCTGCTCACGTGGCTGGGGAATACGGGCCTAAAGAAAAGGGGAAGGAGTTAGCTCATTTCTGTATCAATCCCTTTCGGCTTCCCACTTAGCTTCTGAGCACAGAGCGCTGCAGAGCTGAGAGCCGTCTGCTGTCTGCGCTTCCACAACTGCCTGACCTTTCCTCTAAGCACATTAGCCGCAGCACATCCAGCCTCGGTGGCCTTTTGGGGCCATGGGTTTCGTTGAGTTTTATCAGACCATCAGTGTTCTGAGCCCCAGGCAAAGCCTTCAGTGGTGCAGTTCTTATCACTAGTAATTACCTGGCTTTTTCAGGCTGGTTAGAATTCATGAGTGGAACTCCCTGAAAAGATTAAGAAGTCCAAAAAAAGTCAAATCAGAACATGTTTTCACTCAGTTTTCCTGACTTTATAGCAGCTGCAGTCAGTAACTGGAGCAGTCTGACAAGCAACCTGACCAAATCTGTCTGTGGTCCAACTGAGCAGTTTCACTTTTGCCAAAGCCTCAAAGTTTGGGGATAACAACAGGTGCGTATATTCTATTGACATTAAAATATCCGGACTAGAGATAGATTTCTGAAATGACACAGGAAAAAGGACAGGAGAATTATTTGCTTTAAAAATAAAGATTTCCCTGCCTAAGCAGTGACTGGTGACTATAGAATTTAAGCACCGTCTCCTGGGACTTTTTAGTTAGGGGAAGCAGTTCATGAAAAACTGTTTAGAAAAATCTCATTTATACAGTCTCAAAAAGATCTGAGCAATAACCTAGGTGGCTACAAACTAAGAAGTCCAGGCATACCTGCATTCTAAGCTCTGCCTTGATCCAAGCACCGTTTTGTTTAGATCAAATTAGATGGGCACTTTAATCAATGCCATTTGCAGGTCACAACTCTCTTCATTTTAAATAGGTTGAAATTGCCAAGCTTCTTGAATTAATTCATGTGAGATGCTGTTTCATACTCAACACATCCATAGGATAATTCAATAGCCTTCTACTGGCTGCTGCACTGTGGGCCTGCTCCCAATTACATCTTTCCTCTTACCAGAAAAAAAGACTTACAAAATAAAAAAGACTTACACAATAAAAAAAAATACAAATAGAATACACTTTCTAACCTCTCCAAATGACATATTAAAAAGCTACATATTCAAAAATAATGGCAGTAAATAGCACAATGGCACAGTGGCTGATTTGACATTTATCCCATTGAATGTGAAATATATTCAACTTCAAAAATCAAAGGACTAACGTTCCAACTGTTGTCATCCCAAATTCTAACAACAAATAGTTTTAAATCTCAGACTTATTCTTCAAAAAATAAAATCTAACTCCATTTTTTTTTTTGGTGCAGATCCTTGGCGAGAAACTTGTCTTTGGTTTAATTTAGAATAATTATTGTTAAGACAGGAAGAAATTTTTCAGACAGCTACAGAAATACATGTCTATTTACTTCATCCCCACCCCTATCTTTTTCAAGAATTAAGTAGGATAATAATTATTTCTTCAGTATTTTTATTTCTTTTTTTTTTWAAAAAAATATAATAACTGAGCTCTTTGTCAGCTTGCTCCATGAGTCTCTCTAAGCTTTCAAATCTTGCAACCTTTTGTCAGTGAGATTTATTAAGAGGTGCAACAGCTTCCCAAGGGAAATAGTAGAAAGGAGGAAAGAAAAAAAAATCATTTCTGAAAGCAAAAAGCCTTCCACATTCAAACACATATAGTTGCTTTCTGAAAGTTCTTCTTCATTTACTTATAGACCATATGTTTTAATTTACACATAGACTGGGTGTGCATTCAGATATATAGTGATGCATATAGCTATTAGCATAAATACATGATTAGTCTTCTATTTGAACAAAAAATAGCAATTATGGACTGTTTATGCAAATATATTAATATTCAATAGTTAACTATTGTCATGTTTTCCCTAAGTGGATATTTGAACAAATAAGCTATTTTGATGTCATGCTCTTTAATAAATTAAAGCATGGCTTCTCTCCTTCTCCTGTGTGGCATGTATTTTAATTGATTAATTCATGTACATTTAAAAATGAGGCTCTGCGATATAAGTAAATAATTTTAACATGGCCATCTGCCCTAGACTAGCCTCTTCAGTATAATACATCTCCAAAGCCATACTCAGCCTTGCTCTCAGGGACATAAGACTTCCCCAGTGGAAGTTTATGAGCACCCAGCAGATGTTCACTCCTGCTGTTTGATAGTGGTGGCATCCAAAACTTTGGATTTTTATTACTCAGAAATCTAAGAATAAAGCAAGTTGCAAGAGCAGCACATAAAATTCTTGCAAACCCACTGCTAGTCAGGTATTTATTAAATGAAACACTGGCAGAAAGAACAGCGGTAGGAACTTCCCTGTGGGAAATAGCAGGATCTTTACTTGCTTGCTTAGGAAAAGCTTCTTTAGCAGCTTACTCCTTATTGTTAACATTCCCTTCACATAGAATGCAATTAGAAAAATTAAGATCTGTTGGGTAAGCCCAATTTAAGAAAACTAAACACCTGATATTGCATAAATTTTGGGGAATTGAGAGATGTCTACATCATCAGAGGATTCTTGTGGTGAAGTATATTCAACTAGATCAAAATTCATTAGTATGATTATTCAATTATTCACTTATTTACTTCACTGTTGGACTTAAAGTTTATAGAGCAGAATAGCTATTGTTCTCATTCATCTAAAGTTATCTTTGGAAATATTTTCATACGTATATACTTTTAGACTCACTAGTTGGTATCAGGACATTTTATCCTTGTTTTTTCATCAGAATTTAGGAGAAAATACTCCAGTGCCTATATGACTTTCAGACATTTAGTCCTGTTTTCCGAAATGACAGTGGCACCTCCAGACCTAAATCTCATTAACAGTCAATAGGGGTCTGGATTCCTACTCAGGCAATTAAATTATGATTGAGACTTAGACTCTTAAGTCACATAAGTTAAGCAAGTTTCTGTTAAGACTCATGAATATTTAAATTCACAAAGGCTAAATGAAGAATTATGTGAGAGATACACCGAGGGAAGAAAAACTATTAGCACTGTTCGCTCGTAGTGGTCTGCTTATGCATCCACCTCCTTGTATCTAGACCATCACTTCCACATCAAACATATTCCTGAGTCTTGACCTTTCTAGGAAGAACTCGATGATTTCATTATACCAATGGAACATAAGACTATTGACCTTATTCTTTGCTCTTTTGGGAGAAGGCAGGAGGAGGAGCTTCTCGGGATGACAGTTATTGTTATGACTTCAGTAAAATGTATGGAAACCTGGCACTCAACATCTCTTCAGATCAATAAAGATCAAAACATCCAGTTATCTCTGGACAGCTATCGGCTGGTGAATCCTTTTAGTCATGAGATTATCCAATAAAAACCCTCCTGCAGTCTTTTTTTTTTTTTTTTCTTTTTCTTTTTCCTCCAGTGGCCATTACTAAATTAGAAGCTGCAGTAGTAGATACTTTCAATTCACTTCACTGGACTTTAGATTAAATAGATTTAGATTTTGTCATTTTAGTGACAAATGGATAACAGAAAAAAAGATAATACATTATCTCATGTTAAACAGTCAGACTTCTGCAACCATTACTCAGTTTGAAAATTTATTCACACAGTATTGGAAAAACGTCCTTCTTTTTCTTTCAGTTTACAATACGTGTGTGTATGTAGGTAACTATTAAGAGGTTACACTAACTGGAAACAGACAAGAGAGAAAGAAAAATTTCCCGACTATGTTATAAGGAGACACTGCTCTTTCTACTCCCTGCAGAATTCAATCATTCAATCCCAGTGTTGTTCTGCACAAAGATGAAAAGAAAAGCACAGCAGAAGCAAATTATTCATGACTTTACAAGAGGTGACAATAATAATTACAGAAGTATAAATTCTTTTCCTTTCATGTATTACCCCTTTCTATGCATTTACATCTCATTTTCAAGATAATTTGGTTTCAAGCCAAATACTTTTGATTTGATATTTGCAAGTTTTCATTTTTTGCTATGAGAATGACTTATTGTGGGCAATGTAGCAGTAAAACAAAGCTAACAACCAGCTTCCAGACAAACGTGCAAAATCCGCCTCATTTCCAGAGTCTCATTTCTTTTTGCCTTAGCAATTTTCCACCTTGAGTTCTCACACTTAGCATACAGCATACGTGTGGGGAAACCACGGCAGCCCAATGTTCCTTCAGATACCAGTTCTTAACTAGCTCCCTTAACCTGCATCTATTTTTTGAAATACAAAAGAGTCCATATATGAGTAAAACCAGAATTTCCCTAGAATATCATTCTACCTATTGCTGTTTATCCCCTACTTCACCTTTATTCAGTAACACATTTTTGAAGCTATTATTCTGAATTCCATAAAATAACGAGGCCACAGATATACTTTACCAGCCATGCAGGCCTCCACTGGGACCTAGTTTCAGTTTTCTTGAGGAATTATACCCTCATTCCTTATCCTGATAAAGCATTATCAGCTGAATAAATTCAGCATTGACAGCTAGCTCCTGAGTGGGCCCTGGAAACTCACTCTTTTTTATTTCGTACCACACAGCCCTGCACTTTTCACCTTCCAGACAAAACCTCACAGCTGACTGACTCAATCTCCAAATAAATTCTTGTGAGATTTTGTCTAAAAAAAATGCCCTGAAGCAACACATTTGCCCTTCTGCTAAAATGCTACCGAATTTCTCCTAAATTGCAGAATAACGAGGAACATCCCATCTTGCAGGAAAGAATGTGTGTCTACGTTTTGGCATTTAGTCAGTAAGATTATAGATCAAATTAATAGATGAAGTAGATAAAACAAGTATCGATACACTTGATAAATCATGCTATTACTGTGGTGTGCAGTAACACAGAGTGACATATGGCAAAACTAAATGTCATTTAAAATGCTGTAAAGTGCTAGAGACTTGAGTCATATCAGTGATATCACAGCAATCTTAGATAAGAAAATACAAATCTGGAAGAATGATGTGTGATAGTGAAAACTTTCAGCTTTTCGTTCTAGCTTAGCCAGATATCAGACAATGGAAAGAAAACAGTACATACTACTACTATTTGTGGTTTTTGTTTGTTTTTCCTTTTATCTCTCACAAGAAAAATACGCCTCAGTTTAAATAATGAATACTTGCTGAAAATGGGGTTCAGGACAGTTATTAAGAAGGGCAAGTCTTTCAGATTGATACTAAAAGCAGAAATTAATCATGTTGTTGATTAGGGAGGAAGACCAACACCATGCAATCTCACATACAAGCATAAACACACAGCAAAAGAACATTTCTCCTTAAGACACTGTAAAATACTATGAAGGTACTGCTGAGACCTCTACACACACAAACCTAAGTACTGTCTTGGTCCATTTACAAATCTTATTTTCTAAAATACTTCATGTAGATAATTATATGAATATTCCATGAATGCTTCAAAGAGATTTTCTTTATAAATAGCCTTCCTTTTCTTCAATATTTTTTGATCTCAGAAGAGACTTTTACTCAAAATCAACTTTGTACTTTTGAAGCATGTGTATAACTTCCTTACTTCTGGCAGAAAGAGGAAGTATTATCAGAAACACAACAGAAGCAAATAGTATATAATGGTTAATTTGACAGAGTAACGCCACCATTCAATAAATCATATGCTGTGGTTGTCATATACATTTTCACTTTCATGAGATCAAGGCTATACCTTCTGTACTGAAAGATAAAATCTTCACAAGTTGTCAGGATTTGACAAGAGACTCATCTAGCAAAGCATCAGGAAATAAAAAAATGAATTATTTTTTCCATGTGAGCACTTGAAATATGGATCTCATTCTAAACAAGACTCTGAAAAATTAAGTAATCTGCATAACAAGGATAATTTCAATCTCCATTTCATGAAGAGTAAAGAGCGAGTAAGCCAAAAAGTATATGTTAAAAGAAATAAAAATAAAATATTATATAGAACCTTGAAGTCTATAGAAAATTAGTGTATTTAATGACATGTAAAATGAGAGTCCTGGAGACTCACACAAAATGAAGGTAGAATATCTCAAACTTTTCAGTGAATTACAGGATATAAAAAACATTTCCGAAGTTAGGGAGATAATAATTAACTTATAAAACTCTACAAAGACTGTGGGGAAGATCAGACTATTAACAAAATTTTTACTGCATATGTTATGATAATTCTTTTCCATCACTTTATCTATTTATACAGTTCTGCCAACAATCAATCACTTGTGAGAACTTCCCCATGCAATCCTAGAGAGTGGTCTGTACTACTGTACACGGCAACAACCATGACAACAGCAACAAAATATTTATTACTCTATGACAGAGTGAAAATTCTTTTCTGACTTCAGAGCTTTTTATTGTACCCAGACCTGACGGACTAGAAATTTCTTACTATCATGAGCAATGCATCTGCCACATATTCAATTCCTAAAAAGAGCAGATATTTGAGGTTTTAAAGGAATAACGTCATACCAGTTCTCACACATCTTTCATCCTAGAAATAAGGCAGAGGAGTATTTCCGTATGGATATAATGTTTATAAATCCTGTTTAGAATAACTAAGCACAAAATAAATATAGTGACAATGCTGTGAAGAATCAGTGCTCAAGTCTCATCGAGGCTATCAGCCCATCAAGCTGTAATCATCTTGTATGCCATCAGAAGACAAAAATAAATGAAAAAGTCATAATAAAAGGTCCTTGAAAAAGAGGTTATTAGAATTAGGCTCTGCGAGGTCTTGTGTGACCCACCTGTTATCCTATGAGAGGCTGTGAAGGAAAGGTTTTTAAGAATGGGTTAGATGAACAGCAATCAGCAGTGGGTTACATTTCATCTTACCCTTGAACACAGAGATGGACTACTTGTTTTCATTCTGGATGATTATTTTACTACTTGTAGTGGATTTATTTGCATTATAATTAACTATATCATAGTAAAAAACTTAGTGACTGTAAATGTATTTCACAATATTAATTTATGAAAAGGGATGAAGTAGCTAAAAGGAAATGTTATTCCAAATCAATGGAAATAAAAATGTTGCACAACCACCTTTGAATTTCATATTTTAGGCAAGATTCACATTATATTCTGAAAAGCCTGGATGATAAGAAAAAACACTTTCTTTTTAAGGACTAGGACAATGGGACAAATATTGGCTGTCTCCTATGAATCACAAGTAGCCATGGCACGAGGAAAAAGTGTGTTGAGCTAATAAAGATGTAGGCAGCCTTGCTTCATAGCCCTGGGGTCAGTTTACACTATTGCTTTTAAAGTGAATCATGTAAGGTTTGGGGTAAAAGTAAGACATTTTTTCCTTATCTTTTCTCTCAACTGACGTTTCAGATCAAATTGTCATATATTAATATGAATGCTAAAATTTCTACAGTCACAAAATACCTAGCCAGCTTAAAAAAAATACTGCCACAACTGTTGATGCTTTACTGAAGATAACTGAACTAGACAAAAAGCAGTACCAGAGTCACTGCCCTTTGTAGCTGAACCACAGACCAAGCTGGTGACAAGCAGATGCACAAAATCTACCAGCTCTGTAGCTCTCCTGTCTTTTAAATAGCACTAAATTGATCCCCCGCCCAAAATGGATCAGTTCACAAGACATACTGATCCAACAGACTAGAGAACAGCATGAAGACTCGGTATCAAACTGCCGGAATCAGTTCTTTCTTTAGTTGCCCAAGTAGTGCATTTTTAAGGATTCAGGATATAAACAAGGTGGAGTAACCTGAAGATCATTTAACAATTTGACATATACAGAGAGCAAGAGCTGAGGCAAGAGCAATGCATGTGGCTCCCAGGAGGATAATCCACCTGAGTTATAACATTTTCAAATGTGCTGCATAATGTAAATATTAATAGGACACAGGTGCCTTTGCTGTTGCATAGAAACAGATGCACTGAAGCAAACCAAGTTATTTTTAATATAGCAATTTCCATTTTACACAACATAAGGTGGAGGTTCTAGAAACAGCTTCCAAAGTCTAAAGTGCCTAACAGTGCCCAATAACACACAAAAGCATCCACGCTTTGTAAAATTATGCCACCATGTTTGATCAAGCATGAGTATCGAGGAAAGGACAATAATCCTGCCAAAAATTAATCCAGGAAACACTGCTATTCAAGCAGATCTACCAGGCTAAATGTCAAGGAGACAAAGAACTAAGCCACAGAAAATACAACTGGCATACAGATTAACCAAATTAAATCCATGTCATAAAAAGGAAGAGGAAAATATGTGCTGTAATAATATCCTCAGTTTGTGCTACAATTTAAAATATAAGCAAATTTCTTAATACAATAATCTCTCTTCACTGCAGACTACTGGCATCATGCTGTGGCACAGTCTCAGGATCTGACTGTAAAACAAGGCTGGAGGAAGCTTGGCTGTACTTGAATGGAAACTTCCAAAAAACACCAGGTGTTTCTGAATGTAGTGTCAGATTGGAGCCTTTCCGTCAAACATAATAAACCAGTATTTAAGCTTGGCCTTGAAGACCTCCGATCTACGCAAATCTTCCATCTAAGTTTTCTGCATGAGTCATACGTTGCTGCTGAAGAGGCCTTCCAAGAAAGCAGGGCTGCTGCGTCTTCAGCACATTCCAGGCTGTGGAAACACAGCGCTTTTTTAGCAGGTCCTTCTCCGTCTCCCCACCTAAACTATTCTGCAGTCTTGTTCAGTACAATAAGCAGCTGTACTATTCCTAACCAGAAAGAGTTCATTTAACTGCTAAGCAAATGATAAATAGCTACAATTAGTTGCAGCCTGAAGGGGCAATGCTCGATGCTGATTACGGATTTGATAGTTCAAATTCAAAAGTACTGTCCCTAACAGTATTTTGGCTACAGAAAATAATTCTCTTTTGGTACTAGATTTGATCCATAAAATCTAGATGTGTGACTGCACTTCCCTATTTCTCTGCAATCCAGAGGGATCCCTGTTTCATCTCAATACATCTCCAGGCCATGTGTGTAAAGTGTTCTGGGAGCCTCTGACGGTAAAAGACGCCATAAAAATACTTTAAAAATCGTATCTATGGTCCATTAAACAGTATGATAAAGGAGAAACAGAGTTGACAATGAGTATACGGATGAGTTATAATTTTCCATCTGTTATTACAAATCAAGACAGTGCATAACAACATTAAACCTGACCATAAGAAAAAAAATAAGTTTATAACAATGCTGACCATCACAAGAACTACCCAGAAACAGCAAATACCAGACACAACCTACTTCATAGTTTTATAATGCACCTTGCACAGCTAACTGAACAGCTAACTGAAAGAGACAAGGCATTTGGGGGATGGTAGATATCAGTGGCCATTTGTCAATACTGACGAAAACACATCACGAAACAAAATAACACATATTTTTGAAGGAAGAATTCATCTGAAACCTTTTTTTTTTCTCTGCTAATTACATTCTTACTGAAAAGAACTTGAAACGTTAGTCTGAGATATCTTCAAGGCAATTAAAAGGATCAAATCCTCAAAAAGAGAACCCTGCAGATGTATTACAATTTTACCAGACCGTCCTTAATTTTCCCTGGTGTCAGCAGGCTGTCATGATTCTAGGCAGCTTATTGCTTTCCTTCAAGTAACACAGCTTTCTTCTAATGAATGGACAGTCTTACATTAAACAAACTGCTTCAGTTTAAGTCTGCTATAGACTTTATAAGTAATTTTGAATTTAATTTCATCTCCCCAGCTGTTTTGAGAATGCTAATATATTACAGTGATGAAGAACACATAAGAAACTGGACATATGTATTGCTATCTTCCCTAAAAACAAAAAGCTCAGGATTTTTTTTTCCTACTTCAGAAGATTGTATGCAATCTTAACGTCCTGAGGAGAAATGTTTTCATCAGGGACTTTTGTGCAACTTGATCAGCTGCATATTTGCACATTTTTTATAGAAAAAAAGTAAATGTCAAGGCTAGTAGCTGAGGACTTTTAGTTCTTTTAGTTCAAAAATGATACTTCATAACTGCTACAGTGAGTACACATGCAAAATATTAATAAAATATGAGAACATGTATAGAATATATGGAAAATTTTACACATAGAAAAAGCTTTTAAAAAGTGCACTCTCAAATGGCATGGATCACTTACATATCATCATCAGCTAGCAACTTCTTTTGAAAATATATGTTCTAAAAAGGATAAATTTTCTGAGACTTGAGATTAATTTCTTGGTATTCATAAAAAAGACTGTTTAATGTTGAGACATTTTCAACTGAGATTTATGAAACCTCTCTTGAATTTGGTCAATTTTTATATTTTTACTCACCTCTAGATTTTTATTTTTTTAGTTTCTTTCTACACTCACCAAGCTACTGTCAAACACTCAGTAAAGTCAGAACAAGGGTGGAGGAAAACAAAGTGAAAAGACCAGAACATAAACAGAAATATGTTTGCTCTCATAGTGTAAATTCTGTAAGCTCCCATGCAGTCTGCTCATCAGCATGTATTCTTGCTGATATTGTGTGGGTGAATGTAATTTATGTCCAGAGCAATTTATAAGATACTCCAACATGCTATACTTATTCTCTACACAGTAATGGATGTGTGGGATATTGTCCATAATACTGGCTGCTTATTTTGCAAAAGACTATTGCTTCCCTTTGGAGAACCTTTGATAATTGGCAATGTTTAGAGAAGCAGCCAACATTTGACATTAGATGTTCCAGCGGGTGCATCATGTGCTGATTGTTTTCTCTATATATTCATTTTGTCTGCTCAGTAATGGGATAGAAATGAAACTATCACAAATATTCAGCTCAAAATCTGAAAGAAGATAGATAGCCCTTTTCAGGAGCTGACCTGACAGTATTCAACCTTGATGGATCAAATTCAAAGATTCCCACTGAGACAAAATAATGCGTAGCCTTTCCATAACTACCCTGTCTTTAGAAATACAATTATCGCCATCTCAAATGTAAGATGCTGGCTGTTGAGATTGTTTTTTTGCAATCTTTAACAAAAAAAAATAGTAATAAATAGGCAATTGGACAAGTTTCCCTTAACAATACTGAGATCCTATAACAAAATTGACCTCTTTTTCTTTTCTTTTCTTTTTTTTTTTTTTTTTAAATCTCCCGGTCTTTTAAGGTTTGAGGAAGAAAGGAAAGATTACATTACCTCACACTGAAATTCATCTGGAAAACATT
>PTEX01000007.1:8504125-8516794 GCA_003342815.1 Eudromia elegans | reverse complement strand
CAGAAACAGTTGCATTGTTCATTTTTATTTATGTGGGGGGGGGGGGGTGGGGGGGGGGAAAGCCCTTCCAATTCTGAAACTAAATTTAAATCCTCCTACCTATAAAATTATTTCCTCCAACGTTCTTATAACTTGCATACATTCTGTATGAGGACATATACTGTTAAGAAGAAATACCGAAAGGAATGAACAAATGTCATAAAGCAAAACTGACTGCATGATGCAAAGCATGAACTATGGCAACAGACAACTTTCTACAGTTACTCAATTTTCCTTTCACTCAAAGAATTTATGATGGTGAGCTGCTTTGCTTCCTTCTCTAATAAACTGAACAATTGATCTAATTTTTTTAGTCAAATATCATCCTTCAAAAAAAAAAAAAAGTCATAGACACCTAGACAAATAAACTATCTATGTAGGTTTATACTCTGCTCTGATACCAAACAAGGTGTTTCAGAGGAAAAAAAGTGATATTCCTGTATTCAACTTGGCAAATAATACAGTGCAATACTATTGGTGGTACTGGACAAATATTAGTATCTCAGAATTACCAGTGCTCCGACTAAAATAATGTTCTCCTTTTTTGTCTTGAAAAATAAAAGAAATCTTGAAAGAAATCTTTCCTGAAAATAACCATTAGACTACAAATATTTACATTAAGAAATTTTCTGTGTCCAATGTCTTTATTCAGAGTGCAGATTGAAATCAAAGACTTATAAACTAGAAGAATGTCATCTTCCCACTCTCTCAGAAGTGAACAGCATTTCTTTTATTTAAAAACCAGAGGTTCACAATATGTTGCTGATGATGGAATTACAGAAAAATTATTGCTGTAATTTAAGCAACAAATTATTGCAAATTCCAATAAATTCAAGAAGATACCAATTTGCTTGTGCAGCACAAATGAAAGCTAAATAATCAAATAATCTATTATTTACTTTCTCAGTATAATCATATCCTATCTGCCTATTACAAGAATGGAGATAAAATCACTGAGGCAAAGCATAAATAAGCCCTCTATGAAGAGATTTAATATTAGGTCTTGGGRAAAAAAAATATATATATATTAGTGTTTATTTCTGCAGTTTAATCTGGGTCTTCCAACTATGTTTTAATTTCAGGAAAAATCTGAATTATGAGGCTTGATTAATTCTCAATCTCTACAAATTTAAAATTTAGGCCTTTTTTTTCAAGAAACTTGTTAAATCTTTCAGATGAAATGCAGACTTCTTTTCAGTATTAAATGAAAGTATATTTCATTTCAGTTATGTTGAAATTATGTCTTACACTGTCACTAACTATATTTCATAGAGAACAAAAATACATAGGCAAAAGAAATATTTTGTTCACAACTTGTGAATCAAATGTTGAGATTTTAAAAGACTGTGAAGAAAATTTAAATGAATCCACTAGTTAATCCTTGAATTAACAGCAATAAGATCTAAGCCATTTTTCATCCTATTTTTCTATAATCCTGCCCCCAATCTGACAAATCATGAAAGAGATGTGTAGTCTCATTAGATGCAAAAGGACTACTCATGTTCTTTAAGTTAAGCAGCAACCCAACTGATTTATTGGATCAAAGCCACAAACATTCACTCCTTTTAACACTTGAAATCTGCAGAAAGGAGAAGATCAAAGATGAGCCATGAGTGTGTACATACATACAGATATCACCTGGAACCAAGAGCAGCTCATACAATCCGAGCTGAAACATTCAGCAAGTATAAAAATGTTAGTTCAGGCCATTTTCACACAATTGAATGAATTGAGCAGGCCAATGAATTTTCTTTAGTTTTAATTTTAAGAGAGAATTTAAGAGAACAGAGGAGAAGTGTTTTCCTATAGAAATCATGAATTGTATAAACAGGTATCCAGCTGTTTTGTAACTAGGAATTACTCATGTTCTCAGAGTACATGCTGTTGTGGGAAATAGGTATGCAGAATGATGTTGATTTTCTCTAATCAACAATCCCAAGACTTCCATCATTTCAGGGGAAAAAAAAAAAAAAAAAAAAAAAAAAATCCCTACTCTCCCAGTGATTAGCCCTGCAGAAAAGGACCTGGGCATCATGATAAACAACAAGTAGACCAGGAGGCAGCAGTGTGCCCCTGTGGCCAAGAGGGCCAATGGGATCCTGGGGTGCATTAAGAGCAGCGTCTCCAACAGGTTGAGGGAGGTGATCGTCCCCCTTTACTCAGCCCTGGTGAGGCCACAGCTCGAGTACTGTGTCTAGTTCCGGGCTCCCCAGTGCAGGAGGGACGTGGAGCTGCTAGAGAGAGTCCAGCGCACGGTTATGAGGATGATCAGGGGCCTGGAACCATCTGACCTATGAGAAAAGACTGAGAGAGCTGGGCCTCTTCAGCCTGGAGAAGAGAAGGCTGAGAGGGGACTTGATCAGTGTGTGTATAAGTACCTCAGGGGAGGGAGCGAGGAAGATGGGGCCAGCTTCTTCTCAGTGCTGGCCAACAATAAGACTAGAGAAAGCAGCCACAAACTGAAGCACCTAAAGTTCCACAGGAACTTAAGGAAAAAAATTCTTGACAGTGAGGGTGACGGTGCTCTGGAACAGGCTGCCCAGAGAGGTGGTGGAGTCTCCTTCTCTGGAGATCTTCAAAACCCACTTGGACACCGTCCTGTGCCACGTGCTCTAGGAGACCCTGCATGTGCAAGGAGGTTGGACTAGATGACCTCTAGAGGTCTCTTCCAACCTTAAGCATTCCATGATTCTGGATAGATAATAAGAACTAAGATTATGAAACAAGATAAAAGAGTGCTCAAAATGGTGGTGTAAGGCAGTTTCTTTCTGAAAAATAGTTTCAGTGTGAAAGGTACTTCTACAACAGGCAGTCTTAGATGGTTTACTGACAACAGGGAAATCCTATGCAAAAGACTCCTCAAACAAAAGAGAACTCACAAAGCATATAAAAAATAAGATCTTTTGAAAAATTACCGTCTTTGACCAGACAGGAGCTTAAAGTGCTTAATAAATTCCCTTTTTCCCCTTGAGTGTGGATGAGACCATGTATTATTACAAGATGACAAGTATGTTGTATTAGTTAATCCAGATGCAGACAACATTGAGACATAAAATATTGAAATTGACAAATTTGAGACTCCTGTTCCTGGACAGATGAAACGGATCGGCATTAGCTGCTTCTTCCTTACTCCAGGCAAGGGATGCGTGTGGAATAAGAGATACACTGAACATGATGAATGTTGGATAGATTTATTTGCTTGCTGCTTGTTTGCTATAGGTTATTTATCCCCCCTGCCATCTGAGCTTGTATATACCTTAATGATTTGTGTATGTCTTTGATACAGCTACTTACAAAGCAGAAACATCCAACTCTTAGACTCTTAGACACAGACACTGTCACAGATTTATCCAATGCTGTGAAGATGCTGAAACTAAACATGTGCTACAGTCAATATTAAAAAAAAAAAAAAACACCAAAAACAGAAAAAGCACAAGCACCCCATAATATACAATATCAGAATGATAGCTAAAGACATTGCCACCCCAGACACAGCTGGGGATTTCAGTGGAGGCAAAGCGCAAGCCTGTCACATCGATTTTCCTGTTTGTCAGCATTTGGAAATAGCCTATCTATTTTCATTTCCACTTGCCCTTGAGGCATTTAAGTTCCTTTGATTGATTTAGGTGCGCAGCATTCATTTCTGGATTTCTTACAGCTAAATTCATTCTTCAGGAATGAATTATTTCAATGTGCTGGATCAAAGGAAGCCTCTACAACTCATCAATTTAATGAGAACTGGTCATTCATTTCTATTAGATTTCCTCTCTTCCTACCAAAACAAGTATGAGTACTTGAAATTCCTTTCAGAAAGTGCTTCTGTACAGTTGTACTCGTCTGGAAAGAAAAGAGAGAATAAAACAGGTAAGGGGCTAGAAGACAGGGAGAAATTAATTACCACTCTTGTTATCAACTAAACGCATATATCGTTTACTTAAGAGAAATAATTAAGCCAAGATCGGTAGCAAGAACTAATTTTATCATTTTACTTTGATATAAGAAAACTCTTCCAACATGCAAACACAATCACTGTAGGGAATCCAGTAATGAGAAAGACCCGTAAATTAATTGGACGAATAAAATGATGGCTGTGCTATGGTTCAACAGAGACTTTAAAGAACAAGACCGTGCAATTCACTGTGAAAGCAGATGTGCTGGACTTTCATGAGCCCTTAGAATTAAAACAAAAATAGTTTTAGAAGAATGCTGCAGGGAGTTATTTGTGGACACCGACTCATGGGAAAAAAACACATGTTGCAAAACAGGACATAGGTTTCTAGTTTCCTTAAGTTAGAAAAGATTAAATTTCACAGGATCATTCAGGTTGAAAGAGATGTCTAAGATCATCTCATCTAACTCTCCTGCTCAAAGTAGCATCAAATGGAGTCATTCCATTTCAAGATTGGAAATTCCACCCCCACAGTAAGAAAAAAAAGTATGAAAGATATTTTCAAATGCTATATTGCAGGCTTATAAAAATGCTGACAGGCAGAAAGAAGAAGAGAATTGAGGGAGTTTAAAGGGCTTAAGCATTCTTTGAGCAAAATGTAAAAAAAAAAAAAGAAAGCTTAATACTTGAGTTTAAAAAAATAATCAAAAGAGGGCAGAGAACTGCCATCTTCAGGAGCCATTTAGAAGAAGAGAATTGTAGACTGTTTTGCAGAATGTGTTCAAATAGTCCTACATCAGATACGGGAAAGGTGTTGAACTTAAAAGTTCAGGTAAAGCTTCTGCTTCACCATACTGCATTCAGAGTTGGTCCTTGACTTGGTTACAACAGTCACCTCCATTTCCAAAAATCTGTTACATTAGCTCATCGCTATCACATGCCACTGTCAGATATATGGTGATGACACTTATATCACTGATTCACTGTTAAATATTGTTCTGGCTTTTGGGCCCGAGTGTACTTTCCTCCCATTATAAAGCTATTGACTGTTTGCAAGATAGTCAGTGTGAAAGGTCTGACCTGGATTAGATGCCAAGGTGAGCAGACTGCCTTTCTCCTGCTCTCTAAGTGACAGTGCAACTTTTGCCTTTCCTTGCCGCAAGCACGTGGTTTTCCAGAAACTGAGAATGATAAATTTGTATCATACTTGAATATAGGCAAAGGATATTTCATGGCATAAAATTTTCATAAAAAATATTTTGATTATATTTGACTAATTTACTTGGAATCTTTTCTGATTTCCTTTTAGAAGCCTTAAGTTAATTTTAAGTTATACTTTCCAAATAAAATTACATGTTTCCTGAAAAAAAAAACATAAGAAAGAAGCTACAGAATATTGATGGGATAAGTTCAAACAAGACAGAGAAAAAAAAGAAAAGCTTTAAAAAATGCCTTTTAAAATAGTTTTTGTCTCTTTGCTGTACTAGTTTTCAGATAACAGTGCTGTAAATGAACAAAATGCTACTCTCACTCCTGCATTTTCTCTTTCAGGTAACCTTCCTCCTCACCAAAGGTTAGAAATCATCATTATTGTAATTAGTTACTTTTGTTTGCTCAATATCGCCCATATCTACCCCTAGTAATGAGAGGGCTAAAACCTAGCACAGGCAGCAAATTCATTTCCATCGTGTACAGAGATTATAATAAATCATCTTAAAGTCCAGGTTTATTAGAAATGACTGAAATACATTACAGGGCAGCAATAACTTCAATGGTTGGTTTACCAACCAGTGGGGTGGAATTAAAAATGCATTAAAATTTATACAAAGGAAAGTAAATAGTAGAGGGTTTAGATTGGTTTTGACATAGTTAAATGAAGCATTATTTCTTTGTGTGGCTAATAGAATAAAACTCTATAAAATAGGAAAAACATTCCATTTTGGAAACTGAAATTTGAAAAAAAAATCATTAAAATTTACTGCTTATTCCCTCTGCTGCATGTGCAATGACAGAGTCTTCCCTTTGCCTCCTTAGACCATTATCTACACCCCTGGATTTTTACAGAGCTTTTTGATCAATCTTTGCAGACGCAAGCATAAAACAAAAAACACATCTGCATTCCAAGATGAACTAACCTACTATAATGAATGCTATCTCACAATTATAGCTCCCCGAATCCCAGACATTTCCCAAAGCTTTCTAGATCATTAGCCAAATTCCCTTGCACAGCCAAAGGTGTGTGAAACAAGGAGAAAGGAGATTTAAGAAGTGCAGGTTTGAGGATCTCAAGAAGGATTTTAAAGAACTGTGGGAACAAAATTAACCTTCTAAAGACTTGTTGTCCTCAAGTGGCAGAGGCTGGAGGGTGATAATGCTGTGCTGTGGAGATGAGCAAGGAATTACTAGGGCTCAAGGAATCACAGCGTTTTCAGTAACTGCTCTCCACAGAAAACGGTAATATAGCAGTTGGAAAGGAGTCCTAGAATATTCGTCAACCCCTACTAGGGTTTTGGTAAGATCTGAGATTCTCAAGCCCATTAAGCATGGCTTACATCCTGGGGGAAACATGAGACAACACATTATCTGCCTAAGTTACAGTGACAGGCATTCACGGCAATGAGAAATCAAAAGGTACCTGTTTCTATCTGCAGCCCTGGATGGGGCAAGATGCTCTTAAATGGCTTTAGTTTTCAGGGCTTCTTCAACTACTTGTGACTACTGCAGTTCTTTATTAGCCTCTAGCCTACATAGATATTTCTACAAAATTCAGGAAAGTTTTGTAGAAATACAAATTAAGTTATAAAAAAATTCTACTTAGTAGAAATACAAAATTTCTGTAACATTCAGGAAAAGTTCTACTGCTCTGACTTCATGTTATTCTACATTCACTTTGTACTGACCACACAGACAACACAGGATAAAAAAGCAGCTACTCATTATACCTCATGGAAAAAGCAGAAGAGAACTACAAAGCAGCAAAGTGTAATTAAGCAACTTTGACCACAGCAGGAAAGTTATCAACCTGACATCTACTGTGCTACCATCTTCTTATTTTAGAGCTTTAATCTTGAGGCGGTCAAGACCTGCTCTATGTCGTTTTCTAGAAGCACAACATGAAACTACCTAGAAATAGATCAGTGGATTAGTTAACATAAACTCAAAAAGATGTTGCCTATTTCAATGTCCTTACCACCTTCAGAAGCCTGAGGTGCCCCCCTCTACTGTCTGTCTGAACTCCTGTACAAGTTTGTCTGCCCAGCCTCACATTCGCATTATGCCCTTCCTACTGCCAGAGAAATTATTGTAAATAACATAAACTCATGAAAAATGTAAATCCATGAACAAACACCACTAGCCTTTATTTCTCAGAGTGCCCTCTCACCCAAGTTAATTAGGTCCAGGTCATCTTCTGTTTGCTTAGGCCATAACTGAGATTCTCAGCAGTCTCTCTCAGTTAAAGCTCCCAGCCCAGCAAAAAAATTCCTGAGCTCCAAGTGGGAATATGTGCCTACCTAGGCACACAAACAATGCTATAGCTAAGCACCACAAACAAACCATCTGTATTTTTAAAAACAAAACAAAAAACCAAAAATACACAAAAGCATTAAAGGAAATTTGAGACATGAGTATTGCCTGTAACAACAGTACAATGTCTCCAAGAAAAGAATCATTCCTACCTACCTTGTGCTCTCTCAATTTCAAGATTTCCAATGAAAAATGAACATTTACCCTTTGATATTAAACGCAAGGTCAGATAGAATAAGTGATTGCAAATGGTCATTACTTTTCTGTCATCAGACCAATTAAGGTTTCCAGCTGTCAGTACCTAATGCTGCTGCACCATTAAAAACAAAGGGACATTGAAATGCATTGATCTGTGTCATAAGTACTTCACAGGAAAAAAAAAAAGTCAGAAATGATAATTGGTTTAAAGTGTCAAACTATTAAACTGCAATGCAAAAAAGAAGGAAGGGAGAGAACATCCCAGACCTCATCTGTTGCAAATAAGCTTGCTGCAAATAAGTTGTTGCTGCACCCTCCATTACTCTCACCTTGGACCAAAGAACCTGGCTTTGACCAGAAGGAAAAATCTTTGCCAAATACCTTGAAAGTGTAAATGCTCCAGCAAACCAACTGACTAAAGGCTTAGAAATGCTACAAGTTTCCAGCACGGGTGTATTTCTTTTTTGTGGAAAATTATATTTTCCATTTTTATTTAACATTGTCAGAAAAGAAAATCTAAATTATGAGAAACTAATGAGGAATAAAGCCTTTTAAATGTACTGGCAGTTTCGAGTGCCACAGACTCGAGTGAGAGTACCAATCGTTCCACAAACACGTACCAGACGCTACCACAACAGCAGCTGACAGGTGCACCTTCTATGTGCCCCAAACTTCCTCTGTTCAGAAATGTATTTTCTGAAATTGTTTAAACTCTTTGCAGTTCAAATTCATGTCAGGGGATCAAGTAGAACTCTGCATCCTCAGTAGGTAAGGATCATATTAGTAAGTATATTCAGTTAGCTAAAACCAGGAAGACTATGAAGGTTTTGGATCTTCTCTAAACTAACACAGCTAAAACTTTTACAAAACCCATAGGATTTTGTACTAATATTGTTGTATCCCTAAATATCTTGATATATTTGACCCATTCTACTTTTGAAAGTTATAATACCTTTGAAAATTGAAGTACAAGTTAATTTGCCTCAAAGGCAGCAGCTACACAAGCAGGAGAGGCTGCTTGCCTTACTCACTGATGGTCTGTACAGCCTCCATTTCCAGCTTGGTGTAGGGGGATTGTGTCTCACACTAAGCGACACAAGCGCAGACTGGAGCCATCTATTTTTCACCTTCCTCGTGTCTCTTCACCAGCAGATCAGATATCGAGTCAAACAGTAAATATTTGGTTCTCCTTCTTATATGACTGGTAAAGGGAAAAGAGGTATCTGATTTTATATGCTTACCAAAAGTTTGCGTTGGCCTTCTGTCGAGGTCAGAAAAGCACGTCTGGGTTGAAATCACAGTTAGATAGCACAGCTCAGAGCTTTTGAAATCCGACTGGTGGGTGCGCGGGTGTAGGTGGGATCCTTCTATCAGAATAGTACAAACACTATCAAATTTACTGTGATAATCCTTTCCTGGGTTTGTAGATTTACTTTCATCATGATTAGTTTCTAAAGTGTGTGCAGGGCTTATGGAAACACAAGTCGGAGGATGTGAGAATAAGACTCTTATGACTCAATTGTATTTATTTTATATACCACTATGTATGTATTATTATATTAAAATTTACTATTTTCATTTTTCTCCCTTCAGCTAAAGGCTAACTGATCTAAAAAACAGACAAAATGAAACCAGTTGTTTCATCGCTGATGGTGTCTCCATACAATTTCACTGTGAAATAAAAGCAAAGAAGCAGGTGCACGAGGCAGACATCTCCCTTTTATCCAATATGATGAGTATAACAAAAGCTTTCTCATTAGCAAATGAAGTTGGGTGATCTTGTGGGTAGTGAAAGAAATAGTTATACCTATCATTTGAAAGGAAAATTATTCTTTCATTTTAAATGTGAGTAAGCTTTCACTAACTTAAAGGTTGCTTTAAAGGAGGCAAAATAATTAAGCATCATTCTAAGACTGTCTTTGCAGGTCATTTGAAAATATTAACAGCGACTTAATAGTATTTCAGTTCAATGCATCTTGCGCCAAATACAAAACCTATGAGGCTTCTAACTGCAGAGGTATCAGTGAATACTCGGCAATTCTCAACACGACCAGAGTGGCTCAGTGACACGTACAGCAAATAACTGCTGAAACTTTTAACTTTTTTCTCCTTGGGAAGAAATTCACACCATGCTGAGAGTGGGCACAAAAGCACTGACCACCTAAATCATGACTCACTTAGCTGGTGTGCAGATCTTGTACTTATGCCCTGTTCGAGAATGACTTTCAGTTTCCGTAGCTCATTTTATCCACAATGTAGGTATAATAATTACCTCTCAGAGCTACTGTGAGGTGCATTTTGTTAAGTCTGAATGACTTTGAAGTTCTTACATAGAAGAATCTATCTAAATGTCAAGTATAATCCTGTAAAATGAAGGCTTATCTGTGGGTGTTCCACTAGCCTTGAGTTTAGGCATGCTGTCCCACTGGGAGACAGGCTGTGRTCTGGAGTCACAAAGAAACCACCACTTATCGCTCTGCTCTTGGGCCAGGAGCAAAAACTTCAATGAGTTCTATGCAACTGAATGCACATTTCCAAAGCTCTGCCTTAAAAGAGAGATGTGTGGTGAGGAAGGAAGAAGAGTCTGGAGCTGATAAACAAAGATTACATGCTCCATTATACAGCTATTGATGATATACATAAGCAAAGCAGAGAAATAGAGCAGGTGCAGATGTATGCAGAGGGCTGCCTGGGTAGAGAATGGAGTAGGCAGAATTGAGCCACAAAGAGGTCCCAGTTTCTTCATTGTTTTGTTATTTTCACTAAACATTAGTCCTTCTATCATTGTTCTGTAATTATATGTTTTGTATTTTGCAAAAAAAAAAAAAGATGCTGAAAATAAAAAAATGCTGATAAAAAGATGCTCAAAATAACCGCTTTCAACCCCCTCAAGCTCTGAAGCTAGCAGTGAAGTCCCTTCTTTTTATGACATGCTGCACTTCATTCACATTGTCATTGTTCAAGTAAGGGTCATTGAATTTTAACATCACTATGGCCTTTTGAACATTTACAGTGGGATGAGCTCAAAACCTCAGTGCAAAACTAACTACCTCCGTTTCTGTTCCACAAGGGAAAGACAGACACTTATAACATGATAACCCGTTTATGGTCATGATGAGAGAAGCTGATAAACGCGGTTGGTTGTTTATCATGACTATGACTTTCTAGCAGACTTTGCTTCCTTTTTGCCCCTAGAGCATGGACAGCAGTTCTAAACTGTAGAGCTTTGTGGTATCAAATACACATTTTAAAAGCAGAATAATGGACTAGTGCCACAATCAGTAAGAGAACAGGGGGATATCACACAGGCAATTAAAAGGGCTAGAGTAATGGAATATGGCTTCTAGCTATGTCTTATATGTACCAGTTTGAAAGTGTGGCATCCATAAAAAAAATCCATATTCTATTAAAAGGGCTAAGTACTGTTGGGCAGGCTATTCACGTGTCTATCAGAGACTGAATCACTGGCCTTCCAGATGATCATTATTTAAAAGAAATGACCATTAAGAGTTACATATCAGCTATAAAGTCCAGGCAGGAGGAACCAAGACAGGAATTTTCACTCATTCAGAGCACACTTTAGTTAAACTGAATATTTTTTTGGTCACAACAGAGTACTTGATCCTTGTGCTCCTCTTGTGCTACATTATAGCCGCTTCTTCTACCCTGGCACACGCTATTTCCATTTATCTCTCCCTTTTCCTTCAGCATCTGTTCTTCCATGACTTTCTTATTTCAGCTTAATCTTTTCCTTACTAATTTGTTCCTTATATGCTATCCTAATAAAATACTACTTATACTGTTCTGCAGGCTGGTAAACAGGAGCTGAAAACCTGTTTGCTCAGTCACAGGCAGAACCAGTCAGGGTACACACAGCGTCCTCCTGTCTCTGAACAGACCTCCCCATCTCACCCCACACTTGCAGTCAACTACAAAACCGAGTACTTCAAAGTGAGCTAGTGCTATCATTCTGTGTTTGCCATCCCACAATTAACCATGACAAAGTGAAAATTAAATGAATACAAGTAGACACAAAACACAACCAAAATTATGTACTTGCTGTAGAGCACTTCAATATTTAAGTAATATTTAATATTAAATTTGCTGCAAGCAAAACAAAATGCAGAACAATAGATCAAAAATCTGCTATATTATTGCAGAAACACTGACAAAATGTCATAAAATACTCATAGCAACAACACAGAATAATTACAAGTGACAGAATCTCTCCCTCACTTAAAATAGGGAAGAAATAGTACTTAGGAAATAARAATATAAATGTTAGCCAAAATGTAATATGGACAAAACACACATCATAATATATAACAACCAAACCACTAGACAATATGTGGCTACATATTGTCTTGGCTTTAAATTTCATTCAGAATGAATATAGTGTTTACTCTACTTTTTAAAGGCATTTTCAGAAAAACACCGTATGCATATATTTTCAGTCATTTGGTAGGATCAATRTATCTCAGATATCAATAGAATTTAACCTTAAAAATGTTATGAATCATACACAGCTGTTCCTATAACTAACAAGATAGATTGAATCAAAGCTAGAATGATTTATCAGCCCAAAAAGAAAATCAAAATACCTGAAAATCCATATGCCATATGCTGTAAGAAAGTGTCCAGCCCCATCAATCACCATGAAGCTTTAGTTACGCACAGCATTAATGGGCAAATTCACTGAAACCATGCAGCAGATTAGCAGCATATGCTGCCCAACTGCTACCACCTTCATGCCATTATAGAAAGCAGCATGCACATACACATGCAAGCTGTGTCTGATCTAATGATCAATGTGGGCATCAAGTGATCCTCTGATTAAAACCACAGGATATCCTGAAGCATGAGTACATCAGTTCTCCAAAAAGTGAAGCTAAACTTTCACTGCTGTTTTCCTCCAGTTTTTGCAAAAACGACACAGATAAAGGGATGAACCTCCTAATTATTTATTTACCCTTTAACCTTCAGGGTACTCTGAGCAGTGTAGAAGATTTGTGGCCTTT
>PTEX01000007.1:8483055-8504077 GCA_003342815.1 Eudromia elegans | reverse complement strand
TCCTGCAGATAAGAAAATAAACATAATACTTGGAGAGCTGGCTTTGCAGTCATCTCACATCATAAGGACCTTAAATTTTCATGTTATATTTATTTATACAGAACAATACCTTCCTGGCCAAATAATCCAGCAAGTACTTTCTAATTCTTGGACACAGTGAAAGAGTTGATATAAGGACAAGGCAGAAGCACAAGATCAGAAGGAGCCTTGTGTGATATCCCCAGATTTAATTCCAAAGATATATCAWGATGCCTGCACTTTCAGATTTTAATGCATAACTTTTCATTGGACTTGTAAGCTAACAGAAAACTCCTAAACAGTCTTGCAAAAGAAACAAAGTGGTTGGAGTGACCTACTTGGTGCTACAGAGCCTTTACCATGACATTGCTTCTCCACCCCACCTCCTGTACAGCATGGATTCATCCAACTGCAGTTGAAGGGATTCTCTAGCTATGGAATATGGTACCTGTGTACAGATTTGATGCCAAACAGGTAGTTCAGTTTTGCACTGCCACGCTAGCTGTTTCTGGCTCACAAACCCACAAATTGACCATTGCTATTAAATAATTATGTTGGGTCTTCAAAAGTTCCAAAGGAAACCCTTTGGTCCCAGCCTTAAGTCAGTAGACCAGGGAGTAAACCCTTCTCTAATCCCTGTTCCCACTCCTTCCTCCTTTCCTCAGGCAGTAACTGCTGCATTTAAAAATTCATCAAAACTTTCCATTAGCCATATGTGCAACTCACCTTYGAAAACTCTTCTCTATGTGATGCCAGGACTCTTTCTTCAGATCTGTAACTGAAATAAGTAGTGCACAACTCTACTYGGAGGGTGTTTTTGGTCTCTGCTGGCCAATTCATTTTATCTGCAAATTTAAAGCAGTACAGTGATGAATATTAATAGCACTGTTACTATGTGAGGGCAACACTGACATTGATGCATGGCTAAATGCACAGAATAAAAAGGAGGGATATTCCCTCTCTCCAGTTAATGTCATTTTCTTGTCCTSCAATCTCCCTCCCCCCCACAATCCCCTTTCATAGCGGGTGACAGTTTTTATAAATCGTTCAAGACGTAGCTTATTAATAACTCTTATTATAATATTTTCCWGTAGATCAGATAATGTCCATCTCTATACTCTGCCTTCTTTCATACTGTATGCACAAGCCAAGGAAGATGAGCGGTTTGGATTGCTGTCATTTCCTGGAGCAGATTTTCATTCTTTATAMAGGAACAATCTATTATGAAGTAGCGATTAGAGCTACATTGTACTGTGTTATTTAATGAACTACCTAACAAGGACGGGTTCAACACACTTTGGAGTGAAGCATGTGGATTTTTATGTTAAAAGCAACCATTTTATGAAATCTATGCTGATCATCATTAAAGTTTTACACGATAGTCAAAACTGTYGTGAGCACTAAATTTCAATACAAACACATGGCTGCTCTTCCCCACCTCTTGGTCAAACTACATCATGTTTTGTGCTGTAGTCACCAGCAGCAAAAAGKATCAGGAAGCACAACTTGCAGAGCAGACTAGCCTGACAACAAATGGGAACAGCTGGCAAACCAGAGTCAAATCCTCCTATAGTCTATWAAATTGTTACTGATGATGACCATCTTTCTTATATTTTTGGTGCAGGCACTTTGKCCAATACTACCATGATAAAATGCACTACTTGTGTTAACAGTAGAGAAAAATTGTACATTTACAAATATAATTAAACTTTTTTGAAGAAAAGTTTTGAGGAATATCCATGTTTATTTTTCCAGTTATGCAGATGATGATTACAAAACAATTGATATGTCTGAAGATTCAGACAGACAGGGAATRGAAACTTAAAAGTCACCTACCACTTCCTTTGCCATATGATAGAGTTACTTTCTTTGTGCAAAAACATTCACTGTTTTTCTCCCAGTAACTTGCTTTATATCTCTCTCATTTACATTACAGCACTTTCAAGTCACAGCCCTGAAGGTGTCATGTTTAATTTACCTAATGAATATATGATAATTTATGTTCTGTCCTGTTGCTTGATGATGCATAAATGCTCAGCTAGATTCATCAACTTCAATTCTCTTTCAAGGAAAAAATACCCCAGGCTTGTTAACGTTGACGAAAACGATAGCACTCTGAAAAGCCAAACACTTCTGAAGGATGGAGACACATTTCTGACTTGTGTTCTGTGACCTAATTCTCTAGTCTATTTGAATAGCAGCTTCATAATAACAAAATATAATTGCTATTATTAAACTATTTGCATCAGTTTAGCATATGTGAAGAGGATTTTGTTTCATAACATTTCACAGATACAGCAGAGCTAAAATAAAATWTAATGTTTTAAAACAACATCAGTTTGTATTAAATATAATTGCACTAYCTTTTTTAGTTTCTATGAAATCCTTTAAATTTTAACATTTAAAATGTCTTATCTTTGTGATMAAGATTACACAGAGCATGATTTCTGACAGACTTCTGACTTGATTTCTTTGGGAAGATGACATTAGTACACCAGATGGGTAGCTATTCCAGTAAAGCACAGAAGTGCAGTTGTTTCACTGAAGCACTTGAGGCACAAAATAAGAACCTGAAGTTGCAAAACAATAGTTTAGACAACAGAAATGTTAAGCTGCTGCTACTACTACTAAAGATTCCCAAAATCCCTTAAAAATATCCTATATGAATCACTAATGGCTTCTTGTCTCCTGCTCTAGTAACTAAAACTGCAGAAAACCAACAAAAACAAAWGATAAATGTGAGCATTTCAGAATATATTTTTAAAGATTACTATTTAAGAGACAAGCAAGATCTCAGTCTTTTTTTTTTTTTTTTGGTGCTTCTACTTAGGGTTATCCTCACTTTCTCCTGTTCCTCTACCTACTCCTTAAGTTCTTTCCATTCACTGTGTTTATTCCCTTGTCTGACTTCTTTCTCTTCACAGTTATAACTTGTTGTCAGTCTGTGGTTCATGTTTCCTTTGCACAATCCACCAAGGAAGCAAATTGACTCTAACTTTGAACAGAATAAAAATTGTATGAAAAGTAAACAGCAAAAATTAATGTTTTTGGATTTTAAAGTGCATTTCCTATAAGTGAAGTCCTATCTAAGTCTAATCTGCTAAACATTTTGACGATTTGGAAACATCATTTCTTCATTAGTGCCTGATACTCTCCCTCACTCTCTACCTTTAGCCAGAGGGGAAAAAGCAGCAGAGCTAATGTTGGAGAAACCTGGTTGTAATCCAAGTTTTATAAATCACGTTTCATAATTAAAAATCAACATAAGTGCCACAGGAAAGAMTTTTTTTTATCTTGAGCTGTTCACTTGCCTCCAAATGYACAGCAAATGACAAAAATCTGCACAGGTATGTTTTCCTTGGCACAGTTCTTCAATATCACAACAATAAAACTGCAGTATATTACTCCATGAGCACTGCAGACTTGAAATAAAAAACAATGATACCTTTTCAAACATATACCCCCAAAAGACAACTAACTGTAGAGGGGAATAAGAGCACAGTGTGCTCCCCATCATAGTGGGGCAGCTCCCATGGCAAACGGGAGCATTAGACACACAGCAGGCAGTAAAAAGATGCACAGGTGGCTCTTGGGGGACAGGATACTTTGTCCTTCTCAAGTGTTGACAGATGGACCATGATGAACAGATCCCTCAAGTGACAGAAACAGAAGCCAAAGGTGATTAAATGAAGCATAGGAAAAGGTCTGTTTGTGTCTCTAAGGTGAGGGTTTGCMAAGGCCTAAACTGTCAGCTATATTTATACAGTTGTTTTCACCTTGAAGAATCACAAAGGCTCCCCAGCTGTATGTGCAGAGAAGTGTCTTTATGGAGAGCTGAACGTGTATATATATATCTCAGGCATGGAACACCATAGATGTTTTGTTTTGGTAGAGTTTTAAGGTTGTTTGCTTGTTAGCTTAAAAGAAAAGAAATTGAGTGCCACAGACAAAACTTGCAGAGGAATTTAAGTACGCAGAATATGGTCATGAGGATTCAAAATAGGCTCAAGTATGAAGATGATACTAGATATCTTGAAGAACCTGCCAGGCAAATTCAGTCTTACAATTAACATAAACAGTCCCGACTCCACCAGCTGCTTAATCTTCAAAAGGGAAGTGATGGCTATTGAGTCCCAGCTGCTTGCACAACCTGAAATCCAAGTTACTTTTGGAAATACCCTCAAGGAAAGAAATGACTCTTTCAAATGACAGGATATGTATTAACACTGTTCCTACTGAAATTTTGTTTTAAGATATTAAGATTTGTTTTAAAACTAAGGCTTGATCATCTAAATTAACTTACTCAAATTAGCTCTTTTCTGAACGGTTGCACCACATTCTTAAGCAGCAAAGCAAAAAGTGATGCATTTTAAACATCAGATTATAATGAAAAAATTCATCTTCAACTTCTGTTTATTACTCATTAAAACCACATCTGAGTTCAGAATTAGGTGCTACACATGCATATACTGTGGAGGAACAGTAGACATTTTTAAAACCTTCTATTTAGAAAACACATTCATACAGATTACTTATACTTTGCCATAGCTTAGGAACACCCACATACATTTCTTTAGATTGCATGTTATTATATGCAGTGTAGGTAGAATTACCACACCTGATTAAACACTGCAGATACCCAGAGTGTTGTTTATGCCTCACGCGATAGCCTTTGAGTTATCAAGAAGGTCCCCAAGCTAGGTACTTAAACCTAGGAATAAAAGTCTCAAGTGTCATCATGAGAGCAAATTTCTACCTCTTTCCTATTGGACTCCGCAAGTAGAGGGAATGATGTGCATGTGCAAGCCCAGTCACAAACACAAGACAATATACAGTGATTTGGGCAGCACTATACAGCCAACTTGCATTCACTTTCCTTGGTTCACATGGCAGTGCAAGATTAAGAAAAAAGCAAAGGGGGATTAAGTGTGATCTAGCACTTATTGCAGGGTGAGAAATCCAGAGATCAGCTCCCAAGCCTGCCAGAAATTCTGGGTGGCAAGATCAGCAGGTTTGTCTGCAAATAAGAGTGAGATGCATAAAAGTATCCATTTTGCTTTCATGTGGATAAATTATTGCTGTTATGTTCTCATACTGTTATGTAGATGATTTTTTCTTAAACTTCCCCATACGACTTAGGATCTACTGGTTGCTAGTTTAACTCTTGTATTCTGGGTTTGTTTTGTTTTTAAAACTCAGAAAGTCGGCACGCACTTGAACACGCAGAGATGAGAAGTTCAGATATTAGACACCTAGTTCTAGTTGTCCCAGGAGATGCTTTATTTGTGTGATTTACTTCAGAGCAGGTGACCAGTGTCAGACCACTGAGATATTTCTTGAGAATGAAGCACCTGGCAGATTCTTGCCAATGTGAATTCCAGATAAAGTTCTTTGCAAACAACAGGTAACAAAAATTAACAACTTATAACTATTTTAACAACATGTATTTCTGGGACAAGTATGTGTTAATATTTATACAATCATACTAGATGTACCAAATATAGTAACTAAATTTGCCAGATAAACATTACAGTTTTGTGCATTTTCCTGTCAATACCTTCCCATTTTAAGTTCAACATTTGAGGGTAATAACTAATTGCACCTTGCAGAGAAAGAACAAAGTCCTTTAAGTCTGTAGCATTTGGGCCATCATTATCCATCAACCTCCTTTTGGCCTGTCAGAAGACAGGAAAACACACTTGCCCTGCTACAAAACAGTATGACTTCTGTAATTTATAAATATCTTCCGTTTGCACTACTTCTGCAAAGCTTAAGCAACCAAAAGCAGCAAACAGTACTCATTACATGATGACTAATCATAAAAACATTCATTCAAAAAGATGAAACAGCTAATTTCTTATTAATCAAGGTATAGCCCAAACTGTGGAGTTTTTAATAGGCTTTTATTTCTTGGTTTTAAAGCAACATTCAGCAATACATACTGAGAGAGGACAATCACAAACCTGCTTTCTAAAATTTCCTCATGAGCCCCAGGACAAGCTCCTTTACATGAGATTTAAGCAAAACTCACATGCAGCACTGGAAATCGCATGTGCTGCATGGACTGCAAAGCTTATTTGGACCTGGACAACAAGAATTTCTTTTAAATTTGCCTTAGTACCTTCCCTACAGCCCTACTCCCATGTGTGGTGCCCACCTGTGATTTCTTATACCTGCACTGCTGTCTTTTCCTTGTTTCATTTAGTTCATTTTTGCTTATTTAATTAGGCAAATATATACATATACAAACACATGGAGAAGCAGCCAACCAAGAAGAGACGTGCACTCTCAAAGCATTTGGCGGGGGACACTGTTTTTGCAGGCAGGCTCCCCATGCCATCCTTCTCATTCCATTCCCTCGAGCATGGAAGCTAGCCAATATATCCAATAGAGCTGCTTCGGCATTATTTTCAGATTCCTTCCAGCTTTTATATAGCTATTGCATGAGCACAAGCATAAGAATCACCTGCCACTAATAGTCACTTTATTCCAGACACAAAACATATTCTTTAGAAATCCCCTACCGAGGCTCAGCCCATGCCAGCCTACACCGCAGCCAAAGGCGGAGAGTTTCATCAGGACCATCATGTCTTTATGTCCCATAGCAACAAACGCTCTCAGTTAAGTACAGCTGGCTGAATCACCTGGATGCCAAATACAGAGAGATCACCCAGCAGTTGTGTTCTGCTTGTGGAAGAGAGTGTGTGTGTGTGTGTGTACACACGTATGTATCTGCACAGGCGTCCTCCTGCCGCCCGTAGCTCGGCTGCACACAGAGCGCAGCATCTTTGCAGCCGTGCTGGCTGCACCTCTCCCCATCAGGCCCTGCCAAGGGCACACGGCGGGTCCTGTGGGGAGGCCCGGGGAGCAGCCTGGAGGGCACAGTCGCCAGCACCGCTCGCCCAAGGAGCATCCGCACAGCGGCTCTGGCACAGATGCATTCACKTTTAACAGCAGAACCCAAAGCATTCCTTCCCTTTGCTCGGAATCCAGGGACCCGGCGCCTGCAGCAGCCTCCAGCAAAAGCCTCTGCTTCTGCAGGGATAACTTCAGGCAGAAAAAACTGACTGGTCCCTCTTGCCAGAGGCTTTATGATCATTTCTAGAGGGAGATCTATGTCCCCAAATGCACATAAAGATCAGGTTTGCAGACTCAGTTGAAGTGCAGGCTGCCTGCAAAGACAAATTTTGGTGCTAGAAGTTTCTGAAATTCACGCTCTTCAGCCACAGTAACTCCAGCAGCATTATTCCTGTACACAGCTTCATTTATGTTCACGTATTTTATAGAATCAACTGGTGTTGCAGTCATTCTGCTGAGGCACCTTAAGAAATATGCTGATTTTTTTTTTTCCAGAACACACTGAACCAGAAAGATTCAGTGTATCAGTTTTTACTCACATGACTGTTCCTTGCATGCCCTGAAAGTAAATATGAGAACAATAACTGTGTTGGGGGGAAAAAAAAAAAATAACAAAATACCTTTTGTTCCTCTCTCCTTCAAACCTCAACCTCCAAGATCTTTATATCCTTGACTAAGCTTTACACAGCCAAAACAGGCTGCTTATCTAAATAATTCCTGTTGTTCAGTCACAGATCGGACACTTCAGCATAAAATACAAATCCTGCTCTCATGCAATTAGTTGGTCAATTTTGCTTTCAAAGGAGGAATAAAAGAAAAAAAAACCCTGAAAACTTCTCTGGAAAAGCCTATTGCTAAAGATTAAACATTCAGATCTGAAAGCAAATGACAGCCCCAGCTTGACCAAAGACTTTATGAACAGATGTTATCATGATCACCGTGCAGCATGACACCATAGAAGAAACATTTTAAGTTTTTGCACTACACTGTTTCAGCTGCAGTTTATATTTTAGTAAAATACTTTCACACAAAGCCTTGAGAGAATCACACCTGGAGGCACCTTTCAGTTCACTTATCACTAGCATTCCGCCCTGCTTGAGAGGGAATGCAGGCATCTGGCCTTGCCTTCTGTCACCTCTACATAGGCAGCCTCATTTCCAGAGCTGTTAACACGTGTTACTCTCCCACGATAACAAGTGAGCCGGGAGAACCTGAAATCGAGACATTCAGGATTCTCAATCTCACTATAAAATGAGACAAAAGGACTGGAAGCTTGTGAAAGTCATGGATTCTTAGATCATTCCAGTTGGTGACTCAGCTGGAGGCTGATATGCTGGTATCCAGGCATGTCAAACTATATAAAACATGCTGAAAGAGTCAGAAGGATTCTCATTTTCTAGAGCATTACAGTTACAAAGTCTTCCAATCACCATTTTAGGAAAAAATGCAACTAAAGACAAAGGTTGTGCCATCAAATATGAGTGATTCACAGATATCACTGTGGGCTAAAGAGGGTTTTTCACCATCTATCCAGAACATGAAGTGGATCAGTAGGCAGTAACGTATCATAACTCCCCCACCCTAGAAGAGAACGGAGGGATTGCTGTTCTGGGTGTGACGGTGGGATCCGGCTCAGAGCGCTCCCTCCTCAGTCCYGAAGGAAGTCTGGAGCAGGTCAGACCAGGTGCTGCTGTCTCATCTGCAGCACCTCGCCTTCATACCACGGCACTATCACGTATAAAACTCCAGCGATTACACAAAGCCGTCTCCTTCCTCCCACACAGAAGCCGCGTACGACAACACGGCCACGCGATACCCTCCCGCGAGGCGAGCTCCGGCGCGGCAGCTCCGGCGCGGCTCCGCTCACGTGCGCTCCCGCTACCGCAGGGAGCGGGGAGCTCACCTGGGCCTGCCCGCGATACGCCGCGCATGCACGTCGGATTAMGAGGGCTGCAGGGGATTCAGACATTGGAAACTTCGGTTGTCACTGCTTCTAGTCAACATTTTGGACAAATTTTTAGCTTGTAGCTGAGCTTTGGAGCAGCAGTAATAGTCCCGATAGCAATTCAAAATTTCTGCACCTTGGCAGAGTCAGATTTAGATATCAGTAAGGCTTTTCCTGGGGAGGAGGCCCTTTGATTATAATTTCCTAGCAGCAGGAGGATGAAACAGAACAATGTCACCATCCAGATGTAGCACTACCTAGTAGGAAAATACAGATTTCATTATTATATTTGTTATTCACATTCTTACAGCTTTCTGCTTATTCACTTACTACAAAGTGCTTTCACACCGCACAACCCTTGCATAGTCTACCATTGATTACGAAATTAAGTTTATATATTTTGAGATGTTTTCTTGGAAGGAATTGGTTTCCCTCATCTGCTAAATTTATTCTCAATATACTTAGCTTAATTAAAGAAACAGTGATATATCTGAAATGGCAAAGAAACACTGTTGATCATAATATCCTTAAATGTGTTTATGCAGATTCTAAAAAAGCCCAACATTAATTAAAAAAAACCACAGTTTAAAAACTTTTACCATGTTTGAACTTGTCAGCTTATTCTCTTTGAGAATATGACTTCTTTTCCGTTAGGAAAACAGAAGAATATTTTTATGAATCATGATCAATATTTTATTATTGTTTTACCTTCCTTGTGCATGCACTGCAAAAGTCTCAGAGGTGCAAAAGACTTTCATGCAGGAAATATAATACTTAAGCTCTTCCATATTTCAAGAAAACATTTATGGCTGTTCAGTCTTCTGCAAAAGGCGCTGGTGACCTTCAGCAAAATTATTTTTCCTATCAGTGATATTAAATCTTGACTCAAGATGCAAAGATTACTAAAAAACCACGAACAACAACAACAACAAAAAGTTGGAATTACTTGTAAGTTTTTCTAAAAAAATTCCAAATAACTACTGCTTAACAGGCTTTGATTAGTTTGTTATTTGCAAGTGCATTATATCTCATGAAACTCTTATAAAAGGGAGAAAATAGGAATAATAAAATCAGGCATAACTTCATAATACAAGGTCTTTAAATGCAAGTTGTTAAATTGTTTGTACTGCTGGATTTAGTAGTTTATTAGTTCCTTACAGAGAACCACCTCCTCACAATACAACATCTGCTTTTTAACTGAAGGAGTAGCTTTAAAAACATGAAACTATTTTTATAACTCATCTCCAGATGAAGTTACTTGATTGTGTGTGAATCAGAGGAAGTATCTTGCCTTCTGACATTATGTAAATGCTCTAAGTCAACTTCTAGATGCATTTAACTGAATCCACTAACTACATTAGGACCTAAGTTTCCACGCTTAGGAGTTGTGTTAGCGACCATTAATTAGGTGCCTGAGGTAACCCAATATTGATGGCAATAATATCCTCTTGAATTTCCATTTCTCTTAATGCTAGGGTTTTTAAAAGAACTCTTTTGAAAATGCACTGAATACTAAGGGAAAGAAATAAAAGTTAAACTTAAAGTTTGAAAAATTACTACCCCATGGGTAAAGGCAATTGCAAGTGTATTACAAAGGCATTAGGGAAAAAATACATATTCATGAAATGAGGACACAGCTCGAACACAAAGCAGCACTGAGATAATAGAACAGTAACATTGGCCAATTACATATTTAACCAGGCTTAAAACTGCCTCTCTAGATGAAAAACTTTAATGATTTTGTAGGTAAAATTATTCAGTACCCAGTGACACAAAACATGCCCAGCTAGCCCACTTTATTGTCCACTAAAGACAATAGCGAAGTGTTTCAGACCTCAGCGAGACAAAAAGTTACTCCATAAACTCAATTTCAGTAAAGTATATATAGAAGATCAGAGTAACAACAACAGAAAGCATCCTTATGAGTAAATATAAAATTCACAGGTAATTAATCTGATATTAGTGGAATTACACTAGAATGCGTTAGTGAAGTTGAAAGGAGAATAGGTGCTGGCTTCCTCTTGCTCCTAAAGTTTATTGTACGAATGCATTAGAATTACACTAGAAAGAGCAGAGCAGGATCATATGGAGAAATTTGTCCCTTATCAAGACAAGATAGTCTTCAAAGAAGAGTCTTGGTCAATTTTCATTGGAATTACTTTGTTATAGTGAATGCTCTTTAGATGCAGGCAGAAAACTGGGCACTCTGTTGACACTGACAGCTTAGCCAGGGAGAGTGGGTGTGTATGAGAGCTTGAGGGGAAGGGAAAATATTTTACATACGGCCCAACTACACCTACTCCTCTGAATGGTCCTCCTCTTTGTTACCCAGAAATTCCATTGGAATTTTGACATAGCCCCTACACACACTTTTTTATTTTTGTAATATTCAGGAATGGATTTTTATTTTGTTATAGGTTTTATATATAAGCTCCTGATTCTAACTCTTCCTTCTAGACCAAGAATCTCAAAAAATGTTGTTGGTTGTCATTAACAAGATAAAGATTTTACAAAAGACTACAGTCATATTGAGTATCGGCAGGTTAAAATTCTTATTAAATATTTGACATTCCTGCTAAGMGAAAGACATATTGTTCATGGGATTCTCTCCCAGGAAGATTGGAATTAGACAGCTGAATATGTGAAAAGAAAATATATTTTTGAATCATTTTAGAAACATCTTTTTTTTGTTGCTGTTGCTGACATTTTACCAAGCAGATGCATTTATTTTCTTCCTTGGATCAGATTGGCCTTTAAATCCGTGCTTTACATTTACAAGTTAATATTTCAGAACTGAATGTCTCATTGTTATGAGAGAGTATTAGGCTGGGGAGGTACAGACTAGAGACAGACGTGCATAGTGTTTACAAATAAGAATCACAGAATTTGTTACGGTCCTATATTAAATAGCACAGCACTTAGGCAGAATCCCAAGTCCTAACCAGAAAGTTGTGTTTAAACATTCAGACATACTACTTTGTAATACCAGTTTGCTCATAAGCATCTGTGATCGAAACAGATTTGTCATTCAAAGCTAAGTCTTAAAATCAAATCTTCTTTAATAAGCCTTAAAAGTAAAATTACAGATCATCTACTTAATGCAATTTGGGTTTATTCTTATCTGTTTTCCTTTTAACAACTACACCAAACATCTATAATAGAAGCCATACCATTGRGAGGTGACCAGTGTTTTTTTCTGATGACAACAAGGTAAGCAACAAATCCCAAGGCTACAGTCTGGCCAGGGAACAAAGATTTTTAACTGATTAGTTTCAACAATCTGGAGAATGATAGCACCTTTTTCAAACCATTCCTTTTTCCTTAAATCACAGCCTAACCTGAACTCTTCTTTATTATTATCAGCCTTTATTAAGCCCTGATTAGAACTAGATGCAATAAAGTGTTTTCAGTTCCAGTAGAGAATAGTTTTAATAAATTATAAAAGGTTTTTTTTTGAACAAAAAGCTATTTCTTGAAAAAGTCTGTTCAAAACCTGAACAAGTCATAAAACAAGCTTAACTTGCCAACAGGSACCATGTACAGCGCAAACCCAGCTTATGATACAATATTTCACTATTCTGCAAATGATTTCAAGGACATCTTCACTTTGAGGACTTTTCTTTGTCAGAGTGAACTCTCCCCAAAATGCTGCCATGASAGCCAACCACCAGACTCTTTAATTCCTGCCTCTCCAGGTGGCAAACTCTATTGACAGCAAGCAACAGCTGGCTAGCTAGGAATTCTGYTCATGACAGGCCCCGAATAAACATGCCATAACCACATGTATGCACTAAGTGGGAATCATTACACTTCTGTTTGATACATCTCAGCACAAACATCTCAGTGGGTTTCCAAAYGTGTCCCCTCTTCTCCATCAGCCTGCAGGTACCACTTTTCTCACACTTCCAGTAGAGCACAGTGCAAGAGCAACCAGTAACCTTTATTTATAACTATCTTTTGCATAGCATCAAACAAATTTCACATTCTTACACTGCAGCACCTAAGGATCAACAGATTTTTATTGCTATATTCTAGATTTCTCTCCTCCAACAACAAATATTTGCCACAGGAAACTTCCAGAATCTTAAACCTTTTTAAAAGTGACATTCTATTTCTATCAAAAGMAGCAAATAAAAACAAAGATTAAAAAAAAACCCCACACTTTTTAACAACCTGCATCTTCCTGGTTCCCCTCAGCCTGTTAACATGTGGCATCAGTCGGCTTTGCAGCCCCTGTTGTTACTGACACCACTGCTACAGGTAATGTTTGGATCCACAGCTGTTACTAGTGACACTTCAACCCTTGGTCCCTTCCCTCTTTGTTGGTCTAGTCTCCTGGGATGTTTCATCTGAAGTTCAGGTTGAGAGTTCTTTGGGGCACAGAATTTATTATCTGTATTYTCAGTATCTAGTATAATGAAAGCTTTTTCCACATTGGACCCTTACATCAGTACTTCAGGAGAAATAGCAATAACGATGCTCCTAAATCTGTGCTGGTCAKGTACAATTGCCCAGTTCCCCAGTTCCAAAACAGTACTTGGGCACTCTTCAAGGCACCTGCACTGCAGATATGATCATTATCACATACATCAGTAACATGGAACTACAGCACTGTCAAGTGGGAGGACATAACACACAACTGTTTGACCACCAGCACTMCAAAACCACAGGCTTCAAAATAAGCCATCAAAGCTGATCTTCGTCTTTGTACAATCCACCCACTTTTCACCTTGTCACTTAATGAGAGGGACAAACTAGGAGAGAAATGTCAATTTACCCTGGCTCAGCTTGTCATGAAAGTCCCRGAGCTTTGGCAAATTGATCAGTGATGTGAGACCCAGGATGGTGCTGCAGATCTTCACCTAGAGATAATCCCTGCTTACAGAAATGWTCCCACACACACATGCAAAATTTGTCCGAGAGCAATTGGAGAGATTTTTCTTCATTTGTTCAAATTTTCTAGATCCCCAGCAATTTTTTAGAGGAAACTAATGGACACCTGAAAACATCTCCTGCCCATGGGGATATCTGCTGCACAGTATGTTTGTAAGGGACTCAATATTAATTACAAGTATACAGAATTATACTTATTTCTTGGTAGTCCTTAGAAACACAGCCTGGAATGCTAAGCCAAAAGAAGAAGGATATTAGGTGCCAACACACACATAAGGACAAATGATTTACAGTAGTTATGCATGCCATGCACAACTACTGCTGCAACTGATGCAGGCAGAATCCTCCTCGAGTGGAAACAGCGAATAAGAGGTCCCTTGCATAGAATATAAATAAATGGCTGATTAAAGTACTCTGTTCTCCTATCTCTCTATTCTCTTTCTCCCCACATCCTCAGGGGAACTAAAAAAACCACCACAGACATTGTTCCTTGTGGACTAGCTTTAAATGTGTTTTGTTCCCCTCTGAGATTATGTATTTACATTATAACCACATAAATGAAAAGAGAGAGAAACTAAATCAAATATTCAGGTAGAAAAGCTTAATTTACTCGCACAAAGTTGTGGATACRTTTTTCCTCTATCCCTTTCAGCAGCATTTGGCCAAACTCCCATTGATCTCCCAGTTGTTATTAGATAAAGCATTCATCTGCCTTTTCACCACTCCTATAGCCACAGRCATCACCTTAAATAAGCTGCAATTGAACATGACATCTGATGTCAAGCTCAGCACTGCTAATGCAATTGCAGTCGTCTCTGGGACGACCTGTAGCAYGACCTTTGTTCTGATGTATGTGAGCTGTGCAGCCCTCCTTCCATCCTGCTCAATACTGCTGGCTTAGGCATTCTGTATAGCTAACACTAGGCACCTCTGCGCTCTCCAACCCATCTCACAAAAGGGTGAAGTTCCTCTCCACTGTCTCCCCTCCTTCCCGAGCCTGACAGAAATAGACCCATATCTGCMCTATGCACGCAGAGCTCACTGCATCTATCTCCCTTTCACTAGCGGCTCTGTGAGTCTCTCAGGTCACTCCCAGGGTCAGTGAGTTTTAACTTGTGAAGAGGAATGAAAGAAACTTACGCCCTTCTCCATGTAGTCTTGAGAAGGTGTGAACATGTGTTAGCCTGGCAATAGCACTTGAATCTTTTCCAGGGCATGGTTTACATCAATGCAGATTTGCCTCAGTTACAACAGTTCAAGGATTTCTGTTTCACAAGTACACAAAAATAAACATTTCTGAAAATAACAAAATTTTATGATAAAATAAGATACATTCGTATCAAATTATGACCTTCATATTCTACTACACTCCAGATAGTAACAAGGAGAAAGTGCTAAGTGCACTGTTGTAAGACTGTCACAAAAAGCTGCTGTTGGCTGACTTGACTTTAGTCACAGTTCACCAATCCCAACACAAGGATCCTGGACTTTTTTTTTTTTTCCTCCTCCTTAACCCCTCCTATTTAGAGCTGCAATAGTGATGGAGTATAAAGTATTCCTCTAGAGACCTTGGAAAGAGAMAGAAAAGATGGAAGAGAGCTTAAAATTTTGATAAGCTCTCCATAGGAGGCTCGTCAGGATAAAACAGATTTCACGTTCTCAGAACTTCTGACATCCTACAGAACAACATTCTGAAAACTCATGAATCTTTCCAAAACTTGAATTCTACCAAAGATATAACCTTACTGTGTGAAAACTATTTAGCATTTTATACTGCCATTATTTGCCATGGAGAGTTTTATACATAAAACCAATACCTACTACAAGATTCCAGCTTGTAGATTAAAACTCAGCTTGAAGGGATATGCAACGAAAGTGAGACAATTTCTTTTTCCTTTTTTTTTTCCTCCTGCCTTGTCAATGACAGCAATGCTGGAAAGATAATTCTGAAAAATCAAGAGAACTGTCTTTTCCCAGTGAGAGTTGCATGCTGATTTGCCATCAGCTCCACTGAAAGCCAAGTCTCCTGGCCAGGAGCATCAACACACCAGATACCTGTGCTTGGCATTCAGGGGGTTCTTGACAGGCTGGAAAAGCAGGCAGAGGAATATCACAAAGTCCAACAAAGGGATATTGCACAGGCTGCACCAGGGGAGGAGTAACCCCACGCACCAGTACAGTCTGGGGGCTGACACACTGAAAAGCAGCTTTGCAGAAAAGCCCTGGAATCCTGGTGCACAAGTCGACCATGAGTCAACAAGGTGCCCTCGTAGCAAAGATGGTCAATGGCCTTCTTGGCTACAACAGCAGCTTATTGGGCTGCATTAAGAGTAGCAGCACCATCAGGTCAAGGGAGGTCATCCTTCCCCTCAGCACTCAYGAGGCTAGATCCAGAGTCATGTATCCAGTTTGGGGCTCCCTAGTACGCACRTGACACGGCCTATCAGTGTATGTAAATGTCTGATGGAATGGTGCAAAGAATAGAGAGACAAACTACTCTCGGTGATGCCCAATGACTGGACGGGAGGGAGCAGGCACAAACTGAAACATAGGAAATTCCATCTGAACACAAGAAAACACCTCTTCACTGTGATGGTGGTGGAACCCTGGAACAGGTTGCCTCAAGATGCTGTTAAGCCTCCATCTCTAGAGATAGTCAAAAACACTGCACTTGCCTGGCCAAGGTCAACCTGCTGAACCTCAGCAGTCTGGTTGAGGTGATGCTGCTTGAGCAGACCACCATATGTAAGGTCTTACTGTTGCCAAGCTATTAGGCTAGTGTGCTAGAGGAAAGCACAAAACTTCTTAAGAGCCTGAAGAAAAAAGGTAACTGATGGTGCACCAGAATTTGCATTCAAGCTTACCAGATGAATCTGAAACCTCATGAAAGCTTTGAAAAATGAGGACAAATTGCCATTTGTGAAAACTGAAAACTAGAGACCATCATTTGTCCTCTCGTTTGTGTTTTCATTTTTTTACCAACATCTTTCGTTTTCCTTCAGTTTAAGCCAACTTTTACTCCTCCAGAAACTCATTTCTTGTAAACATTCTGTTTTCTCCTTAGAAACGACAAGCTACTGAATACAGTCATTGGATAACTTGGTCCARTTCAGTGAAATAGAGTATCTTCCTCAAGGGTACTGCTCAAATGCAATTCTTCTCTTGCTCGCTTCAATTCTTCATTTATCCCATAGCTCACAATGTTTTTTTACAAGTTTTTTTTTTTTCTTAAATATACTTTTAATATATTCTGTTATCCAAAATACTTCTAACCTGCTTGCTACGTGTTTTAGCACTGATCTCAAAGTGCTTTATACCACTTTCCTTAATTTGCCTGTCTATATACATACACAAACAATACAATTAAAGCTTTCTGTATTAAAATGTTCAAATTGTTTAAGTATTAGGACAGTTGTTACATACATATACTGCTGCAATTRTGCAATATTTTGCTCAATTGCTACAGTGTCTAAAATCATAGTATTTTTCTAAGCTAATTAAACATACGTAAAGAATTAAAAGGAATGATCAGATGAAGTAAAACTATGTTAATTTCTGTGGATTCATTTAAATATATCAATAGGAGATTAAACATATATTTTGCTTTATAATATATAGAAAATTCTAAAGTGTTTTATTAACATGAGTTAATATGAAACAAATGAATTAAAAATATTATTCTTGAGTTAAAATATTAGATATCAGCTTCTACCAGAAGGAAATTTTCATGGTTGAAATATAAATCTTGAAAACAACAGAGTGCGGGAGATTATAATGAAAGTACTGATAAATCATTAACAAAAGTATCTCTATCAGGAGACTCTACAGTTGTTTACACGTTAGGTTTTTCACCAATTCCACGTTACTTTAGTTATCATAGTCTTCAGTCAAAAAGAGAAAGTCAACCTACAAGTGATGCCATAGTGAAATGGATTGCTGAACATTTCCTGGCAAAGGTCAGGAGTCCCCATGCATTTTTTTCTCATACGAAGACAGCCAGAGGAAAGGAAGACAGTAAGCAAATGCATAGTCCTTCAGCTAGCCACCCCCCAACACGAGTTTTGCTACCTGGATAGCTGCTTTTAGCCACTGCCCCGGGGTCTGGCTCTCTCCAGACAGCTGAAGCAGGCATCTACRCTTAAAAAATAATGGAATCACTCTGTGTACATCTACACAAAAAAACACTACGTCCCTAGTGAAGAAACATTTGCAGTTTAAGTAGTARCAGATTGCATGCTCTTCAGGATTATGAGATTAGTTATGATTCCTGTAATAGCATACTTTCAGATATGTGAGAAAYGAGAAACATTTGCAGTAAAGACGCACAGGCCCTTTTTGCATACTGAAAGYAAAGTACAACTGGAGAGGTACAACTGGCTGAGGCAATAAATAATTAAAGCAGAAGCACATGGCCATCCTACATATTATTTCTGTATGGTACTATGCAACAGATGAGGTATTAGATTCTCACCCAGTTTCRGCATTGACACTTAGTAGCAAGAAATTATGACACCTGCCAAAAAGAAGTTAGGCTGCAAAAAGATCACATCAGAAGCTATTTTAAAGCAGACTCAACACAAGAGACATTCCTCTCTTCCCCCACCAAAAGTGATGGGAAAAATGAGATGTCAAGAACCAACAGAGCTGGCACAGATTTGATGCAGCATCTGACAGTACTTATGTTAATAGCATTTTCTTGTCCTTCCCTCCAAAGAAACAACCTGTCAGAGCTCCCCATGCAACTGGGACGTCATCAGACAGTGGTCGTCTTGTCCCCAGAAGAAAAACTCCAGAGAACATTTTGTACTACAGGAAACATACACTTCAGCTTTCTCATTTACAAGAGAGTTCAATTCTTGAGAAATCTATGATCCAAACTTCAATCAGAGCAAAGTTTATTTTGCTGCAGGTTCTTTGAGCCAATTGGACATATGATGTTCTATTAAAATTTCAGAACAGCTGATCATAAGGCGTTTAAGGAGGTTTGATCCCAGTTCCCATTCTGTTTCACAGAGCACTAAACATTTTATTTCTCTCCTCCTAAAAAAAGTCACACCCAGATAAGTTTGTATTGCATAAAAGATATTTTAAGCCAACATCAAAAGATGATCAGACAAGAAAATATTTCCATGATCAGACAAGAAAATATTTCCATTTACTTCAGAGCTTTTCCACTTAAATGCCTTAATTAAATGTCGTCTTTACTGGTGAATTATTTCCCCTTGGTTCCAATACTTATATCCATGCAGTTAGCCAGGAAGGTGAAATATATTGCAATTGGAGGAAGGCAGAGGGGAAACACGAATGTCTACATTATATTAAAGACAGGAAGCAAAATTTTCTTGCAAGAAAATAAAATAAATCTCTTACTGAAGAGCAAGAAGCTTAATAAGTGTATTATCTGATTAATGAAGCTAATTAATTTTGGTGACTTATGTTAAATGATATCACTCACGAGATGACAAAAGACTGTAGATTCCTATTAAAAAAGGTGGCTCATGACAACATCTGGACTTTTTTTAGTCAATACTATATGGAAGAGAAGCCAAGCTGTGAATTCATATGGAAGTCAGCTCAATTTTAAACTGAAAAAATGAGATTTAAAAGAACAGGTAATTTTTACATTCAGATTCAAATTTTTGATTTCTTCTAATTTTTAGTTTTGAAAAGAAATTCCTGAAAAGAATTCAGACCAAGTTATTCTTATTTTACTTTTCATTTTGTCAAAAGGACCAAAACCAGGACGTGCTGGGTAGTTCTGCTTTTTTTCCTTTCTTTCTTCCTGCCAGTGCAACCAAGTGCAAGCATTTWACCACTCTAATGAGGAATCTTGATTTTTCTTCCAGCACTGGGGGAAAGACAGAACGGACTGGTTTGAAAACTGGATTCTATTCTCCTTTTAGTCCTTTTGACCCTGTGAATATTGGGAATTCTTATTCGCCTTTTGTCTAGTTCCAGGAAAAGYGAGGCCTGATGATACAGTACACTTGTGTGCCTCCTAAGGTGCCATATGGCTGGAAAGTGCAGACCCTTTTAGCATCAGAATCTTCCACAAGAACACTGTGTGGTGCACTTTAAATACCAAATTAAAACACTTGACAGTTAACACTTGAGGGTTGTCTTAAATATGTGTTTCAGGAKATGACTAAGTCAGTCCCTTCTTTCTATTTAAATATAATCAACTGTGAAATGAATGTATTAATATTTGCCAACTCTGCAACAGGCACCTGCTTCACTTCTCAGACCCAAGGGTCATTACCTTCTCAGACCTTTAAGGTCGCCTTCTTCAATAMTACTGAAATATCTTGTCACAGCAGAATTGCAAAGATTGAGATTTTTTTTTTCTTCCTTAGTTAATATATTTTGTTTCTTATTTCAAAAATATTTTAACAGAAATGTCARCCACTTGTCAACAAGGTTCAACTGGGGACAAGTGAAACCACCTACTTGGACTAGGAAAAGCAAACTAAAAAGAAAACAACATTTCAAAGTTTGCTATTTGTTTACAGCMAAAATTGTAATGTATAAAATTTTGAAATTGAATATTTCAACACTTTCCCAAGGGCCTTCCCTCCATTTCCAAATATTATTCAATTTTCATTGATCCACAAAACTGTTTGTGTTGTGAGCAGTTGTCTCAGCAAATTAACATCTATGRCAAAGATGAAAAGGCAGAGTCAATTTTTGTTTTTAAGAACTGTAACTTATTGCCCATAAGAAATGGTAGAAGGTAGTTGCTCATGTGATCAGGGGGTGCTTCTCCTTAGAACTTAAATTCTTCTTTAGACATCTCTCTGCACTGCACCATGAAGCACCATAATTAATCTCTCATAGTAAACTCAAATTCCAGATGGTCACAGCAAAGCATCGTGCTAAAATATTACAATTTAAATATAACAATAAAAGTATAGTTTAGTCTTTATGAAACACTAATTTGTAACTTTTATCCAATTGTAGCTTCTAAATGAAGTGGCCAGTTAGCAGGGTTGTGATGACTGCATCCACAATGTGAATATCTGCCCACTGCGTAGGGCGCTGAGACCACTCCTTACTTCCTGCTAGGATACATTTTGTTAGTTATTACTGTAGGCTAGATTTATGCTCATGACTAAAAATGAGCATCTCATTATCCCCAATTCCATGAGACATTAGTTTCTTCCACAATGCTATTCTGAATGCTGTTTCATAGTATGAGTGCAATTAAATAGAGTAAAAAACCTTACTAAAACCTTACTAAAACCTTACTAAAACCTTACTAAAACCTTACTAAAACCTTACTAAAACCTTACTAAAACCTTACTAAAACCT
>PTEX01000007.1:8373493-8482953 GCA_003342815.1 Eudromia elegans | reverse complement strand
TTTTTTTTTTTTTAAATAAATATATATAACTGGATTAGCCCCATTTGCTCCATGTAAATTCCCAGTGATTGCTGAAACGCCCACTAATGAATATGACTGTAAGCAATTAGAGCAGGAAGTTACTCCAGTCTAGACTGCTTGTCTGCTTCAGCAGCCAGTGGGAACATGGCCAGTGGGAACATTAACCGCTGTTCTACTCTTTCATCCTAGGCACAAAGGTCCCTTAGAAATGCTACGTTCATTCATACAATAGTGACTCACGTACAGGTTGTACACACAGGTACAAACTGCAAGAGGCTGTTATAAAGCAACTCTATTCCTCTTGCTATGTGGTTAGCACAGAATCTATTTCTTAAAAAGGATATGACAGATTTGATATAAATATACTATAAATGTATAGATACCACATAGGATTGGATCAGGGAGTGGAAAATATTTTCTGTTGCTACACTGCATTTATACTGGGACTTAAAGGAGGGGAAAAAAAAAAAAAAGACGAGATGATTTCCGACACAAGAAAATACAGAATATCAAGAATATCCTTACTGAAAGGTTATTAACTTGCAAAATTATTTACCCTCAGAACAGAATAACTATTATCACAGTAATTCAAATCCAAAAAATAGTTGAAAAAATGAGKTTTTTTCCCATTATATAGGTATTTCCATGGTCTGTCAGGATGATCAGAGAGCTCTGACAGGAAGATGAGGAGAGAGAGGGAAGCCTAGAAGGATCTTTAGGGAAGGTTAGTCTTTTCAAGCTATAAGATATTTAGATATTCACAAAGATGATGTATGAACTTGGGAGAGAACAAGACCACTGGTTAAGGCACATTTGTTCTAAATAAATATCACTTTGATTATAGTCTAAGGAGGTCATAATTATGGACCCCAACCAGACCTGCTGAACGATCTAAGCTCAGGAGCACAGTTAACATTCTTTTAAAGTGCATTTCCAGCACTCACAGGGGATTTCAAGGTGCTAAGCTTGAAGAACCACAAACATAATTAATCTAGAAAAGACACTTGCATGATGCCCTGATAGTACTTTTGCTGGTTAGCCACTTGGATATCTCCAGGCCTTTGGAAGAATGAAGGATGTTCTCCATCTCTTTRCTGCCCCCTTGTCTACAAGATAAAAATATCACTATTCAACATGTATTTATWTCTTCCAAGGCAGAAAAAGTCATAACCACCTCAAGTAATGTTTAAAATCAACTTTTCTGATTCCGGTGTTAACAATGTCAAGAGATTATGATAATCACATTTAATACAATCTCCTTTCACTTTAAAAGGATCTAGCATACTTCTGACTCTTGRTACGTTTTGGAATAGTTTCTTCTACCACCAAATGAAATCATTTCATACATTAGAAAAATAAATATAATCCCATACAACAGCAAATKATAATCTTGCCAAACAAGTATTTTATGTCTAGCACATAGACAACACTTGAGTTTCAAATCTTTTATGACATGCAAAATCTATTATTTCTCATGAAGCCAAAGCGGGACAGTGAAAGAAGAGACTTCATCATTCACATTTTGGAGGCCAAATACATCTTAACCATAGCAGTACAGTAGCTCTAACAACAAAAGGGTCTTATTACGGCTGAAGGAAATCTAAATATGGTTTAATTCCATACAGAATTTCCTGTTCCTTAAAGTGTGATTTGTGCACATACTTTCTTCACCCAATATCCAAGTCCTCGCTTAGGTACTAAGTTCTTGCGATACATACCTACAGAGACTGATCTGTGCTCTACTTCACATATACAGAAAACTGGGACAAAGACATGTCCTCATGGTTGGGATCAGGCCCATCTAAGGCCCCCTCCCAGAGCTGCACAAACAAGCGCACCAGGGATGTTAGCAGAGCAGGGAGACAAGCTGGATGTCAGCATGCAGCTCAGATGGGTCCGTGCGCAGCAGCTACGCTCTTCACTTTGCCTATTYTTTTTGAGGTCTATGTGCATGCATTTAGGAGAAATTTTATTGTCTTAACAAAGAAATATCATCAAAATAGATAAGGGTTGACTGAAATGGTTCCATACAGTGCAGAATGACACGAGATAAATGTAGCTTCTGCATAAAGAGACTCATATAGCATAAATATTTTCAAGACAGGAGCTCTAAAATCTAAACTGATGATCAAAATGATTTGAGCCTTTCAGCCTCTAAACTATTTAATTTAATACTATCTAGCACGATGACAATATCCATTCCAGGCCGCATGCCATTTATTAACTTAGAGACCCGAGAACAACTAAGTGAAATAATTCTGCATGATGAATCAATTCACTGCACGGCTGCTGAACCCATGAATGAAATGAAGAGGAAAAAACAGAGGYCTCAGCATTTTAAGTCACTTCTTTACACACTTTTCTCAATTTTCTTTGTCACATCAACTGTCCTACTGTTTTGTTTCCAGCCTATTCTGTTGGCTTTGCCCAGCCAAAAGGGAGACTCATTTAAGATCTAGTTAGAAAAGCAACCAAATATTCATTTGCTTCAACTAGATAACAGCACTTTTTTGATTTCCTCTCTACAACYCTGTAGATGATAAATCAACATTAATCTTACAAAAATAGTCTGGGACAGTGTACCATGCTTTATTTGGGGAAGAATCAGAAATGAAAGGCCATTGCCTTAGTGCACTCAGATTTTGGCGAAAAGGACAGGCACTCACAAGTAACAACCCTTACACCAACTCAGTAAACTGTTTGAAACTATATTTTATGTTGGGAGAAGTAACGTCGCAAATCCACGGTGATAGAATTACCAAAACACCTGAGTTCCTCCAGGTCCATTTGGAGAGTGTTTACTTTTTGCATTTAACTCTTTCTGTGCCAGAGGCACAAGATGGCTGCTGGGAAAAATATCAACGTCGTCACCCTCACATCTTTGCAACCAGTGATATCATCGATTTAATCATAATTTCCTTATAAATGTCCTCAGAAATCATTTATCTATTTTGGCAGGTATGCCTTCAAGTGTAGTACATACAAACCAAATACATGAGAGTATTTTCATTCTAAAAACACACCAAGATATTTCTACCTACAAAATAAATAATACAAAATAAATAAATACCTTTCTAAAACTTGTACAAATTTTTCATGAGAGGACAAACCTCTCATAACAATACTCTAGTGAAGTTCAGCAGCACTAGGGCAGGACAGTGGCAGGTGCTTTGCACTTTAAGTCATACATGRTTTGCAGTCATACACCTATAGGGTACTAACGTATTAAGCATGCACAGTAAAGTGAAATTCTAAGTTAAAAAACAAATAAACAAACAAAACAACAAAGAACCATCTTATTCAGCTCCAGCCCCACCTTACAGAAACACTGGTATGCTCCCTAGGAGCATGAGATCTTAGTGCAAGTGCACTCACAAAAATATACTGGATAYTTCTGCACGGTATTGGAGATGTCTGAACATCTCATATCTAGTTTTGCTTTTATCCAGTTTCACATCATCCAGCACTGATACATAAAGCAATCCAGCTACCAAGAAGATGGAAGAATACGGCATCACGAGTTTTGCCTGAGGCTTTGCATCTACTGACTCAAGCTTTGTTTCTGTTCATTGACCTGGTTCACCTTTCATGGTTTATTTGGTTGAGTGACTATAGAAAGAAAAGAGAGAAAAAAAAAGAAGGTAGGAAAAATATTGTTTTTCGTTGGAAATTAATAGCCAAAACACCTACTGTGTTGCCTGCCAACAGAAAGTAAACAGAGTGATATTTGCAAGCAGCCAGCCTGCCTCCGCCCCCAGGTCACAGTCTATACGTACAGCTTGTGCATTTGCTTTAACCAAGAGTTGAGCTGCTCCCTGGAGGAAGATAATCATCTGCTTTCCATCCGAGTGGAGCCGCCTGCCCCACAACCCACCAGGTGAAATGTAAAAGCTGAAAATTGCATTTCATAGATGTTATCCTGCCAGTAGCTGTTTTGTGGGYATTTCCAAAACCTGTCTAAAGAAAATAAGTTGTCTTTACTTCCAGTACTTTTGCTTCTCTTTTCACACTGACAACTACTTTTTCATCTCTATCAGCCATTCTCATCTCTGTTCTCCTCCAATCTCACATATTTTATAGGTTCCAGCCACTTGTTCCACTGCAAACTATTATACCTTTTTTTCCTTCCCTGCACTTCAATTTACACTACTCCATTCAATACATCATTATCTATTAAAAAAAAATCTCATGATAGTCATGTTCATTTACGTTACTTGCTTTTTCTGTACATCATCTGCTTTAGGTAGCATTTCTCATTATTTCTAGAACTCCACCTGATATATGGCTACATTATTCCACCTTCCATTTCTGCAATATTTGCTTGACTGCAGCATGATACTGCCTCTAAAGGAGAGATTACAGCTTCTGCTAGGTATGGGGATCAATACTTCACCTCAATTGTGAGGATTCTGCTGGAGCACTGAGTGCTTTTAGTTAAAGAGAATTCAGATTGAYGAGTCCACATTAAAGAAAAACACTTGGAAAAGGGCTTCAGTGTTGTTAATACTGTTATTACTTTCATTTACTCTAATGAGTTACACTTAGATTCCCAACAAGTAACACTGACACACCAAGGTGTTAAACTACACAAACTTCTATGAATCCAACATAAGCCTTAATACAACAAGTTTGACACCTTCATAGGGGACACAGATGAAACTAAAAACAAAACATGAGTTCTTTTTTAACATGGGGAGAAGCTAGGGAGCAGATAAATTATGTGATTTCTTTATGATGATACCTGGGCATCTGTGGCAGGGAGATAAACCATTACCTGCATATATGACAAGGGCACTAATTACTCTGCCTACATCTGCTGTCAGTGAAGGATTTAGCTCACTGTTCCTGTTTATTGCACTTCACCAATTCATCAAAAATCCACAGACTGTAGCAATCCCCTAATTTGCTAATTAGATTCAAACCTCACTGATGGGAGCTCTTCCCATCACCCACGTCCGCTACCTTTCCCACAATTAATCCTCATGAAGCAGCCCACAGAATGGTTCTTCCACAGAGATTTCTGCCCCTCACCTTTAGATTCCACCTGGARGAGGATGCCTGCTGAGCTGTGCGAGATTAAAACTTGTACTGCATACAACAATAATAATTGTATAATTGTTACTTAACCAGGAAAAGACCAATTAGRATATGCTACAAATAAGCCACAATCAACATATGATCAGAATCACTCTATTAGTGATGGCCATTTATTTTTAAATGTCARTGTTGATGTAATTCTCCAAGGAGAACAGGCCTGATTTTCCCAGGCACAAAAATTWGTACTTTTTTCTCCCCACACCCCAAAACAACAGGTGCTTGTGGGAAAACCCCTACGCTAACCCAATCATGCCCACTGTCATAAAATGCTAAGAGGCAACTTGGAGAGAAAAATGACAAAATGCATTTGCATAGTTTGCACTTCGGATTTTATTTAATTTAAAAAGAAAGGCCTGTGAGGCTTATGCATTGTCAAAAACTGTAAATATAAAGGATCCTTTGGTATTTCTTAATGTAGAGCAAGTGCTAAGTAAAAGGTCCTTTGGATTCAGAGCTAAAGCCCAACTAATGAAGTCAGGCTTCACAGCTTTGGGAGTAAATCTTTGGAAAGGTGCAGTGTGAATAAACCATCCTACCTTGGAAAGCATCTATCACTTCCTTCATTAAAAGAAATAAACAACTCATTCAGCTAATACTGCTCAGGACTACACAAATCCAATTTCCATATTGCATTCAWCTGCAGCTTCACAGGACTGCTCAGCTGTAAATTCTAAAATAAATATACACACAAAAATAATAAGTTTCTGCCATTTGCCATAAAGTCCTAAGGATTTACCAAACTCTACAGATTATTAACAGTAACTTTTTTCAGTTTTACAGGCCTAATCCTTGCAAGTATATAACACAGATGTGAAAGTTTGTTCAATAGTCTCTGCTGCCCTGATTGATGCGTTTCAAGATTTTATATGTATATATATATATATGCACACACACAACGTATTTTAGTGCTCACAACCACCACACGTGCAATTCCCAGGTGCAGGGTTCTGTTGACTGCCTACTRGTACAAACTAAAACACCTCCACAAACAGCAGTTGTCAAAACACCCTTGCTCAGAAGCTTATGGCACTCACCCAGAACGCGAGCAGCTGCTTTGCAGTTGTCAGGGCACGCCGTGGGCCAGCACACTGGGAGAGCGTGAGCCTCAGCAGCCAGGATGGGTCCCAGCAGCTCCATGGAGGAAGGAGGGCAGGAGCMGGCATGGCAGCCAGGTTTGACCAAGAGCCCAGATCAGCAGACAGGTCCATGGCAGCTCTTTGCCAGGCTGGGGGGCCCGTGGCCACGAGCAGCTCTGCCTGTGGCACCGCGGGCACCAGAGCCCCATGYGAGAGCCTTGGCCTGGAGCAGCTGCCCAGGAGGGACATGGACCCCRTGAGGCTTCCCTGCAGCGTCGCTCCCCAGGCTGCAGCTGCAAGGGGGCAGCCCCCAGCTGTGCTGCTGCAGGTTCCAAGCCTGCCCCGAGCCCTCACAGCCAACAAAGATAGGAGGAGGAGAAAAGACCATTCAGAGCTTGGAAAAGTGCTTTGGGATGTTGGGCTGATTGCCTACTCAGGGCCATGTAAACASAGACAGAGACAACAACGCTGCAATCTACCCTTTTTGCAGTGCAAAACTATCCACCACAGAAAGTGAGAAAGTCACTACTGAAGACCAAGACATCTCAGGTCATCAATTAAAAAAATTGCATTGGTCTCCCACAAATATGTTTAATTTAATTAACCCTGACAATACAAAACCATATTTGTATATGAAAKAATTTTAGAAACATGCCATTAACTTTAAATATTATAACTGAAAAATTTCCTCCTCAGCAGATGTACAACAGYCATGTTGAGTGAATGTCCTAATAAGCTGCAGTTTTTATTGTAACCTACTAATTAACCCATCTTAACCAACCAAACACATGCAAAGTTATAAGGACAAGAAAAAAAAAAATGTTCTTATTATTTTCTCCTRTTCTCCTAGAATTAGGCTCAGTAGATTTCACCATACTGCTACCACACMGGTACAACCAAAACCCAAGTCTGACTTTCTCCCCTCACCAAAACTGTGAGATTCATCTTCTTTTCTGGCCTGTCACTGTCAACACAGACGCCAGCAAGACAGTCACCRGTGTCTTGGCAGCATTATGAAATAATTGCTACAACTGCCTACATAAATTGGCTTCTCTCCCATGTACAAAAGGACAAACAGCCACCCTGGGTACCGCTAAGCTGCTTAYGTGACTCGGTGTCACAAGGGGAGAGGTGCACCAAGCAGTGCAACACCGCGGAACGCAGTGAATTACATGGAGCAAGTGAGGATGGGCCATGTTGGAAAAAGCTTCTCACAGCCCCCATAGCAGGCACCCACCCCAAACACCACCCTGGTGAGTGGCACCGTGCTCAGAGCAGGGCTGATGGCACTTAGGTCTTGTTTGCACTGCTGCGTTTGCCAAGGCTCCTCACACGGTCCCTCTGCGTCAGTGCTCAGCTTTTGGCAAGGCCACAATACAGTCACTTGATATATCAGATTTATACTAACAAAACTATCATAGTAATAAAGACTGCTGTGGACCATATGCTATTTTAATGCAAACTGATTTTTTCATTCTGTTGCACAAGCCTTAGGTGCATTTCTATTTTTTCCCCTCAAAGACAAGAATATTTGATAGTGATGAAYAACGTGCAAGGTAGGACTCACACTGTCTTGTGGCACTGGTGGCAGCAAATGAGCCTATTAGTGCTTGTGAACTTTATCCCTAAGTCCTTGCAGGCTGTTTCCAGGATAGGAATCAGAGCAATGCAKTAACTGTGATTCCTATCTACCTTCACACCTGAATCAGTCTCCAGACCACCGATGGGTACTTCCTTCTAGGCATACTACATTTAAAGAGGGGAATTTCAAATATTGCCGTTTCCTGTTAAGGTCAAACAGCCTGGACTTGCTACTGTCAGAAATATGGAAAAACTTCTTCTAAATCCATTGTGACAGTTAAGTCAAAATTCTAAGCCATAAAGAATATAAGTAAATGCAAAGAGGGATGATTTTCTGAACAGAATCTGAACAAATTCAGATGTAATTATACTAGGTAGCAAATGACAACACAGCAGGAAAATGACGCACACAAAAAATGCTTTTATCAGATTTAACCTCAGTTAGGACCATCATCTTGAGCAAGGAAATGGAACATAAACCAGTCATCTTGACTGGAAGCTACTCCATGCATTCTTGCCTCTTCATGTCATATAGCACAACAGTTCTCCTGCAGGATGCCCAAAACTACTAATTTAGGGTCACTAGGACATTGACACATAGCAGCATTTGACATTGGTTTTACTTGTAAAGTGCTAGATTACATGAATATTCCAGCTGTTCATTTTCTCTGTGCAAATCCCAAAAGCATTATTACCCAGAGACCAAAAATGGAGACAGGACAAAACTCTCTGCTAGCTCCTTAATAGAAACACATTTCTTTCCTCCATGGACACAAAATTAAGGGYCCTTTGGCACAGCTGTCAGGTGGGTTTAAATCTCATGTTAAAATACCTAATCTATTTTTGGAGATAAAGARTTAGAATTCTTGTTTACCTGGGGAAATTTCTGTCGGAGACATTTCTGTATATAACGTACTTTTCAACTAAGCAATGATTAAACTCTCCTTCACCTGCCTTTCTCCTGTTTCAAACAAATTTCAAAAGTCTAAATCTGTTGGTCCTTCACTCTGACACTTGGAAAGAGTTTGTATTGTTACCAAAATGTCTCATTAAGGCCCCTTTTCCCTTCAATACCAATCTCAAGCAAAATTTTACATTAAGTGAACACTCAGAACTATTTTATCAGTTTTGATTTGCAGAGGTTTCAGTTTGGCTATAAGGGCCTATGAATAGCTGATACTGAATTCCTCTAAAAATTGAAAAAAAAAATACAAGTATAGAGGCATTCTCAAACCCCCCTCAGCTGGCAAGAAAAACTAAGAGATTATTTGTAACAATTCACATCACTAAGAACTTCCAAAACTACAGGCTATAAGTCATGAAGCAAAATGGTGCTGCAGAAACTAAGGCTGTGAGTTCCAAAGCGTGCAACCTTTCCCTGCTTGTGCTCTGTTCTTAACATTCTCATTTGTCTTCCTCCAAAATCACCTAAGGGAACACTCCAGCTGCTAAAAATAAGTGTAATAAACAGAAATGTAATACACTGAAAAAGTGTACCCTTGAACTTGGAAATTTTACACCCTAGACAGACTCGAGCAGTCAAGAGGGAATTTCAGCTAAGAATTGTGAGATGAAAAAACTCTCTCAAACATATTAGGACCATGATATTTACCCTCCTCACGAGCAAATAAGTTTTGGAGGAATGAACAAGCAAAAAACTAATTTCCTTGTGCATGTCTAAGCTCTCTTCAGATACACAGTCTCTCTTAATTGTTGAATTTATCGCCTTTGGTGAAGGTCAGTATCTGGAGCACTTGTCCTTCGGTTTCAACAGTGTGCTTCTCAGGYTGCGGCATTGGTTACTTTAAAATGGATTGGGTCACATACAGCTGTATCGGAGGAGCTTTTTAACACAACTTTGATGAAAGAAAAGTGACAAAAGCCATCATCATGCTCCTCTCTTTATACAATTTTAAAGAAAACAGGCAAAATGTTCTGAACTGGAATACCACACAAGTTGTCTCCTGGACTCTCACAGTCATAGAGATGCACATTATCAAACTACAGAATGGAGCACAGTAAAAAAGGCTGCTATTCCCTTCTTAGTATTCACAAAAACTACATCAAAATACTTAAAATTCTGCTATCCAAGGCAGGAAAAGACAAGACCAGATACRTACACACACCAGCATTTTTAATGAAAATCATATTTTAAAAGACTACTTACGCATCCTCTATTAATATCCACGGCCAGGAAGAGACATGGCTCTTGCCATGATGGTGCTCCTGCAGCCAAGCTCAAAGCAGCAATGATGCCGCTGCCCGGCATGAAATGGTGGAAGCCCCAGGTGAGGCTAATCAAGGCTATTAGGACCCATTAATGCTCTCATAGCCCTGATATGGATATTCCTGGGCACACACTGGTGTGTGGGGGCCACTGGTAATCACTTAAATGATCATCACCTGCTTGTTCCCCAGTGCACCTGGCTGGAGCTGGTTGGTGTGAGGAATCTGACTGTGAGGTAATCAAAGGAGGTACAATAATTACACAGGGGTCCTGCCCATCAGAGAGGGACACTTAGCTTTATGCTATGCTCACTGGGGCAGCAATCTGCAGTTTCTTGAAACAGCAGTGAAGATATTGACACACGTGTGCTTATCTTTGCCACTCATGGAAGCACACAGTGATGGTAATATTCAATTACAGCCAAAGGCARTTTTTTWTTTTTTTTTTATTATTTAAAACATGAAACTGCTTTAATAAACAGCTCTAGCTGTGCTAAGATAGCATAGAAAACAAAACCTTAGTGGAATTCAGATGAGCGTTAGGCATTCATAGCTTAATAAAAACATGTGAARTAAGATAATTTTTGTGAGATACAGAACTTCGAGCTCCAAGGCACAGATCAAGYAGGAAATGAGAGAAATTAAAAAGATTATTCTATTATGTGCTGCTTCTGGGAAGGGGCACAATCAGCACACTAGCTTAATCACAGGTTTGATCCAGGGTGAAATCTTGTATTTTTTTTTTATGGATCTTTGCTTACATATAAGTTATGAGAACAAATTTTGGCACAAAAAATACATATATATACACACATCTTCTGATTTTCAACTTTAATCAAAAATTAGTTCATCTTATGCATCCACCTACTTTTCTTTATAAATGTTTATTAAAAGGAAACATATTATAGGAAATACAGAAGTACAAACAAGTTTCTAYCTAGCTTTTGGATTTCTGAAGTACTGCAGGACCCAGACAATTCTGTGCATGCACAGGAAGATTTAGACAACTAGAGAAAAAGCCTGAGCTTTACAAATAGAAATAAAGATTCCTAGTTTCTTGTTGAAAGAAAACCTGAGGTTGGTATTCTGTAGGTGAAGATACATCAGGGAACCAGCAAAAATTCTCTTTACTGGTCTTCACTGCTTATCCAAGGATTTCTCAAAACATTTTGTGAGCCTAATGAGGCCTCACAGTGCTTCCTCTGAAATGAGAGGGCATTTTTATCCACACTTGACAAAGTAATGGAGAACTAGAATACTGTGAAGGCACTTGCTTTTGAAAAACAATTGGCTGAACAGGTTGTAAAGGGGTGAGGTTTATTCTTGGATTTAGGATACYTGACTTCAGAGGTATTTTCTTCAGTGCATCAACTCTGAGGATCAAATTAGCAAGAAAATGCTCAGAGTGCACTCAAGGAAAACCTGCAGAAATAAGGTCAAAAGAAAACGCAGTTGTATTCACCTCTTTCACACTGTTTCTCTGGAAGAAGAACTGTTCCTCCTTACTTGCTATGTTCTTCCTCCTCCTGCCTTTTCCAATAAACAAAAGAGCCCTCCTTCAGTTTGTAAAAGGAACAACTTATTTCCAGTTCATACTGTTTTCTTACTGGTAGGCTTTCCTAGTTACTGTAGCAATAACCATGGCCGCCCTCCAGGTGTTGCAGATATAAGTACTGCCCCAGTAGAGYTGCCTTAACTAGGGTGCCGTTCTAAGAGCCAGGGATGTCCGTCTGCAGATGCAGAGCTCGGTCCAGCTGTGTCCTTTCCCCTTGTCTGCAACAGCATTCATAACKCTTCTCTAGGTCACAGTGTGAGGAACACACCAAAGACTGCCAGGGATGCAGATGTTGTTTAAGAAATTAGGCCTACTCAGGGGTTGCATATATGAAGATTCCCAGGCACCAGCTTCAACCATCAGCTTCTTCTCCCTCCTCCCATGCGCTTCACCTACAAAATGGAAAGGCCTGAGCCAAGGGGATTAGGATCAGGGAGGAACAAAATTCTCCAGYTTAAGCAGCTCCCAGGTAGAGCTTGTCTGTGCCTGGATGTGCTGCAAAATGTCCTAACAAAAGTGGCCTTGATTCTGCGTTAACCTCAGCAGCCGCCTGCGTGGTCTGCTTGTTAATCAGCTCCTCAGCTCATTTCACCATCCAGACCCTTGCAGAATTACACCTCATATTTTCCTGGCACATCTCCCATAAACTTTAGAGACAGATAGCTACGAAGAACTGGCGTTAGATTTTATTTATGTTTCCATACTTGGAGTTACGCTTTGTCAGAGCCAGCCTCCTAACTACAAGAAACAAAAAGTCTATGTTTTTGCAGTGCATTTGCACAAAGGGCCCCTTAATGGCCTGCCAGCCTCCTCACTAACTGACAGCCTTATTTGCATAAGTAGAGAAGCAGGAAGTGCAAGGAGACAGATGGGTGAATATTAATTAATGTTTATAATGCTTGGGAAAAAAAAGTAATTTGAAATTTCTAAACCCCACTTCCCAWACAAGCTTGCCTTATTTACATTATCATTTAATGCTAGCAGACAGAATGTACTAAGTGCATAAGGAGCTACAAGATCTACATTAAGTATTTCTTGAAAGATAAGCCCAGAGGGACCCTCAGCTAAGCCTACTTCAATATAGCACCTCCAGACACTGGCAGAGGGAAAGAAAAAGTCACTCCTCACATGKCAGACAACTGTTAAAACCAGGAAATATCTCCTTTAAAACTGCMATTAGCTGGAAATGCCAAGCATAACTCACCAAAACATAGAACTGTACAGCCATTATTGAAAGTCAGATTTGATTCCAGCCTAAACACCAAGACAGCAGTTAGGATTAGTAAAGGTTGGGTGTCAATGCAAAGGTTTACTCTCTATGGTGTTGTGAAATGCAAGCCACGCCGCTCTATGCTTATGGCAAACTATTAGAACTCTTGCAAAGCCCCTTCCTGACTGCCAGATAAAGCACAGCAGAGCAGCTGTGCTGGTCSGTGTTCTCCATATGCTATTCCAGAGCACAGCTGCTTCAGTACCAGGTACAGGCAAACTTCGCATCTCCTCCAGTCCTGGGAACTACAGCGTGGCCCCCTGAACACRGCGAGTATGTAACTGAACGTAAAACATGAGGAACGTGGCCGCATCCTGTTCACCACCACGTCGATCYGCACGCTGAGTGACTGTTGGTCACATGCAGATAAAGCACCTACTGTGCTGCTAACTGCACTAGACATTGGCACACTAATGTTCTGCCGATATTCCTGCAAGCTGGTACTTTTTTCTTTTTCTTGTTTTTTTTGTAAGCCTTCATTAAATACCTAGTTACCATACTTCAGTATGAAAAGGGCAGCTTTTACATGATTTGAAGATGAGGGCTGAATAATAAGGCAGATGAAAGAACAGGCTTGAAAACAGAATATATTTTTTTCCACTATTTTCAGGCTTAATTTCCTTTTTAGGTAGGAAGAATAAGACCTAAAGATGTATAAAKGCTTAAAAAGTTATGCCACTAATATGGAACAGCATACCATCTAATTCACACCCAGTGGGAAGTCAATGGACCTATTCACATGTAGATAAGTTAAGACTAAAATTCTATTAATTTTGCCATGAATTTAATCACAGTACTCCTGGTAATGACTCTGAAAAGTCTGGAAAAATATATTAACAGCCGTAGAAACATTTGCAGATCAGCTTGCACTTACAAGCATTTACAAAGTAAACAAAAATCTCAGAGACCACTAGTTTTAACACCCACTCTTCCCTAGTTTCTAGACTCCTGGTCMCTAGTTTCCAGCTGTATAAACTTTCAAAAATTTCTAAAACTATGCACTTTTAAAATACTCAAGAAGGGACATAATTGTACTCATCTAGATAAAATACTAATTTCTTAAATATGATTCTATTTCTCAGATTTCTTCCTGCTCTTTAACTGTCTATAGTATATTGGTACCCACCTTGCATCCTTATTCACAGATTTTCCGACTGAGAAGTCTTCTTGAATTTTTGCAGACTACCATTGCAACCATTAACCCTACCCTCAACACATCTTCTTCACAAACATTTTGTTTCTTTGCATTCATTCTGTGTTGCTCTATTGCCCAGCTCAGAAATCCTTCACTGGAGTGTGTTTTTCCTTCTTCTGAGCACCAGAGAAGCAAGAATATGGCAAAATTGTAATGGCAGATTGAATATAGTGTCACAAACAGAATTCACAGATTGCTCACAAATAGATTCCTAATGTATAACTGTATCTCAATATAGAATAAACACAATAGAGACAAATCATTACTATATTTTTTGTAGTTTTGTTCTATGTGGAGAAAAAAAAAAAAAAAAAAAAAACCAAAACAGCTAGCATAAGTGGTTTCAGACTTTTGAAAGCTACTGTACTTACTATTAATATAGAGGCCTCGCGGCTTGGCTTATTTATAGTTTACTAAATTTCAAGCCCCTGAGAAGATAATAGCTGAGTTACATACTCTTCCCAGAGGAGCCAGCTGGTGTTATAATGGAATCAAATATCATTCACTCCAGGAGTACTAGCAGACTCAGGTTTTGATGTGAACTATTTCTTCTAATGATATAAAAAAGATCACAATTTTCCATAGTAGGCAGTAAAACTAGAAAGAGTGATGGAGGGTAAGATAAGAGTTAGGAAAGGAATAAATTCCAAATTGTGATCCTTYACTGGAGTACAAATGCACCTGGTCTAGTCTCAGGAAGATTATCAGTTGTTTATCTGTCTCAAATGGTATAAATCACACATAAAAGTAGGTTTTGCATATGTCTCAGAAGACGCTGCAACCAAATTGATCCTCCAGCAGCTGTAGTGCCTGTGAGTATAAATCACAGGACGCCCAGTAAGGCTGGGATTTGAAATTGAGCTGGAACAGTTCAGAAAAGAACAGTCTCGTTTCCTCCAGGGTGTATTAATCTGCATGAGTAGCACTGAGGAGGGGGAGGGAAGACGAATAAAAAAGGATAAAGAATAGAAATAAAACTAAGACAGTGTCACAGAGACAACCTCTAAGTGCTGGAACTGTGGCTTAATGTAAACCACGCAGAAAGGAGCTGTTTTTCCCCCTCTGTACCCCACTAACAATAAACTAATAACAAGACTTTGTTTAATGGTAAAGTTATACTCATTATAATGACAACAGAATCTGAGGCTGTCTTTTAAGCCTGCAGTAGATTGCTCACAATGCAATTAACATAGAATACTTGCTGTATGATTAACACAGAAGCAGGAGAAGGTGAACCGTTTTTGAGAGAGAGCTGGGAAGCAGAACATCTGGATCACATTCCTCCATCTATCCCAAGTGCTGGACAATCACATACATACATTTATAAAGCAGCACACATCACCTAGCTTGGAAAATGTCCAGGATTACTCTATAGCCATATGTAATTTAAATGTAACATCTAATAGTTAATAATAACTAATAGTTAATAATAGTTAATAATTAGTTAATAGTTAATAGTTAATAATTAGCTAATAGTTAATAGTTAATAACAGTTAATAATAACTAATAGTTAATAATAACTTTTGCTTGATAAACAGTCAAGACTCAAATATAAACCAAAACTCATCTTTCCTAAAAGGCTTGCGAAATCCATTTTATTAAGGATAAGAAAATATTAGAAGATCCTCATTTGAAAGAAAAGAAGAGCCCACCTGTCCCCTCCACTTTGGAGTGRCTTCTAGAACAGGGTGCAGCATTTGCTTTCTCATTATAGAAGTACCCAAAGAACCACTGCCATCTAGTAAGAGCAGGAAACATTGAGCTTTTAAATTTGACCCTTAGTTCCACTTGTCCCAACCCATAGGTGAATGCATTTTTAAACGTAAAATAGTAAGTGCCCTATATACAGCCTTTAAGTGCCCTCCAGGGTTAAAAGATGCTATATGAAAGTATGAGATTTTTTATTTGTCTGAAATGAGCTAAGAAAGACCATGCATGGTCCCATTTAGAAAATGGGACACTGCAAATCAGGAGAGGCCTTGGGTCGTGTGAGTTCTAATGCTGCAGCTCTCACTCTCTTTCACAATGGAAGAAATGCTGCTTAACAAGGCATTTTCTTCTAAACAACACCTTCAATGACATCAGTGAACCAGGTGACATGGTGAGTTCAATTAACATTTTTAACTTTAAAGTTATTCCAATTAATTTTAACCATAACACAGAAAGTAGAATAGGTAACACTAGGGAACTTGGAATAACACAGATGTTAATGATTTTCTYATTGTATTGACTTTAATGAAAACAAAGATTAGCAAAGCATATCTTTATGTCAAGATATTTTGCATTATTGCAGATTTTAGTTACATCTCAATAACAAATACTGAATGTCTCAGCCTAGGATATAAATAAAGGTGATTTGTTAACATTAAAATTGCAACCCCTGCCCTAAGAGAAGAAAGAAAACAAGCAAGCAAGCAACCAAAAACATGCAAATAGTCAGTGATGAAATTATTTCTACAAGGATCCAAGTGTGATTTGCAAATAAATTGCACAACTGGCGAGCCTCTGAAAACAAAGCTGATCTGGGGAATTGTTATAAAATACAGTTCCTGTGAAACAGAAGGCTGTAAAAATGTTAACAGTAGACTTCATGTGACTTTTTCTTTTGCCAGTGGCATCTCCAGAATAACTCCTTTTCAAGCCCTTTTCCTTTAAGGCAGTCAGATATCTTATATACTATTATTCGTGGAAGTTACTGAAAAAAAAAAAAAAAAAGACTCCATCCCCTGGACCTTGCATTTTGTTCTGTAGCTTTTCTACACACCCTAAAACCCCACTTGATTGCATCCCATGTGTTCAGAACACCACCAGGGGGTCTACGACCTATAGGACTCCATCAGAGTTTCATCCCTTTTTATTTTTGCCTGATTACAAACTATTGTTCAATAATAAAAGACAGAATACTTTGATCTTCTCCAAAGGTATACTTGGTATAYTACATACTTAAATAGCTGCCCTTCACTTTGATTCCCTGTCATTTACAATCAGCATTAGAGTACTTAGTTGGGGCAAAGGTGATTTTCCGAATGTCTTTTGGGCAAGAACAACATAGCATGACATATGGTTCCCATCCATTATTTTGCAGCTGCTCTGCTGAAAAATTGGAGGAGAATTGTAAACTAGATTTTGAAAAAGTGCTCAGGGAAAAATAAAAATGGTGTCTGCATGAAAGGTGAGATACACATGAATACAGTCATACAAAAACACTGGTTCACCTTAAGTTTTGGAAGGGTAATATAAACTTCTGCAAACTTGTTAGTCACAGCTATAATTAGGAACAAAGCAGCTTATGTTGAGTAAACGATGGTCTGTAATTATCTGAAAACCAGAAAACTCACCCCAAACACCCCATTTAAAGAACTGGAAACACACACGAATGCTTAAACAGTTATCCGTGGGCAATGTCCTACATTCTAAATTTAACCCAACCAATTGTCACTTCAAAACTATGAAAGAAAATATTCACCATAATGAATAAYTGAAATTGGTATTTATTTGTCTAGATACTGTAGCACTTGATCATTTATAATACTAGATGCTACAGAAAATGAAAACCTGAGAAATCCCAATTCCTTCTGCAGATCATTAGCAATTTAAGACCAAAAAAACCAAGCATATTTTTCCATACACACACTTGCAGATACAATTTTTACATTTCCACCTATATACATACAAGCTAAAATATACTGGGTAGATCTGTAGCCATTGCTAAGAAACTTGTGTATCCCAAGAAAAGTCATCTYATATACAGAGTCAGAGATTATCCTGAGTCAAGGATCTTCATTTTACTGCCAGGAGATTCACTTTATCTTTGTTATATTTCAAGATGTTCTCCCACTGTACTTTGAAGATAAAGCCTAAAGAGAGAGGACATTATTTGGTTGTTTCTAAGTTTTGAGAATGACCTGAAGGAGAGTTCAAACTGAAAACCAAAAATGATTTTATCTATATTAATTTCAAGTCCAGATCCAAATAATAAAGGTCAATGACCTGAAATCAGAAAATTCTAGAAAACAGCAATATATTTAATTTGTTGTTGTGTGGTTGGGAGATTTTTATTTACTGCTTTTTGGACTTTACAGTGCATTTCATATATATTTGCAGATTTTTGCTATATAGCCTTAAGTCCTAGATATTTGTTGCAAATGGAAGACTCTTACATTCATCTCCATGACTGTGACACTACAGAAAGCCAATAAATATTGTAAGAGTTTCAATACTGTGAGATTTCACAGTCTTGCAAAAATAGTATACATATAAAGCATTGAATGCCCCAAAGCAACTCAAAATCCTGAATAGACTAGATTTTGGGCAAAGTAGAGAACACAAGCATATACAAGGCCAAAAAATTGTAATACAGTTGCTAAAGCACATGCATTTCTCTCCACTCCACACATCCACTTGTAAATGTCACCTAGCACTGCCACCTAATGGTCCATCACAATCCTTACATTTAAGTACTTACAAACATGGGGCTCTCATATAATTTACAAAATTGCAATAAGCTGATTTTTTTTTCCACATCAAGTGGGACGAAGACAAACACCCTGCATATTTTAAATTGAAAAAAAAAAAGGAAGAAACTGGTCATGATAAAATTCAAAGGCATTGCAGCTAAAGTGATCACCACACCTTCAGTCTGAAGCCTGCCCTCCACCCTACCTATATAGAAACACAAACTTTCTGTTCTTCAGTAACCCCTAGACAAATTCAGATTGCCATATTCTGTTAACACTTTCTTCCTTCACATACCTACTCATCCCTCCCTGACTACCATCCTCAGGGTTGCAACACTAACTTCTCATTTGAAACTTCTCTGAGCATAGTATTTGTATTTTAGGCCTATTGTCCACTTAGGRCTACTTCAACAGCCTATCAATGCAGGACACCCTCCACTTGGAGTACAGTTTTTACCTCCAGCCATTCTCACTCTTTTCATGACCCTATCAGAGTTTCTTGGAAATGTTTCTACATTAAACCAACTGTCGCCTCCTGGATTATAGTACCCTATGAAATCATAGCCTAAAGTAGATTGAGATAGTGTACAGTGTATTTCATTTCTGCARTAGTAATAATCCAGTGTTACATTACTACAGCCACTTTTGGACTGCCAGCTATAGGCTCTATTTATTAGGACATAACATCATGACTTCACAGTTGCCCCTTCAATAGATCTTTTCCCTCTGAGCAAAAATAATGTTAGGGGAAAGGAATGTGTAAGTGTAAGGATCTGGTACATGAATGAGGTTGGCAACTACAAGCATCTAGATGATGCGCTATAGAAACACAAGAGTGTGCAGGTACAAGCAGCTGCGGCTGTTTATATATRTAAATGCTAAAGAGCAGCCCTGTTAGCATAGTTATTATCTCTTCTGTTTACTGGGATGAGTGGGTACTGGGAACACAACATGGAGACACAGATGTTCGGAGAGCAGAACAGCTATGATGGAGCGTGGCAGTTTGGCAAGGGGGGTTGTTTCTGGTGGCTGAAAGAAAAMTTCTGCGGTACCAAAGGGCTGCTCTTCCAGTGGGACTGGGCCCACACACTTCTCATTTTAACGTGCACAAATAAAACAGGAGTCCTAGGTCTTCATTCTTTCCCTTAGATCCATTTTAAATGCTTGCTTTCATTTATTTTACAAGGATTCTATTCAGCCTTTGGATACAAGAACATCACTACATAGAGTAATAAATTAACCCTTAAAAAAGAAAACATGAACCATTAAGAGAAGTTAATCCYCACTTCAAAATGTATATTGCTTTTTAAGGGAGTCCCTGGCTTGGAAAAACACAACACTAAAATATCTTTTATGATCATTTCAATTGTGTCTTGAATGCTTTGACTAGATTTCTTACATCAGAATATACTCCCCCTACATCTCTAGTTAAAAAGTCTTTCAGCTATCTCTGCATTTGAACCAGAGAAACAGATTTTGCACTATCGCTAAACAAAAGATTTTGGTTTAGGTTTTATTATATTAGTTTTACTAGCTTTGTTGGTCAAATCATCCACTCTGTCATTGACCAAAATGTGCCTTCATCAGATTTACCTTCTCTGTCTATACACAAACATACATGTATCCAACTYTCCCAAAACATACCTTGAGTAGAAGCTGAACTTGCCCATGGTCTGTTCACTATTCTTGTCCAATAGGCCAAAGTAGGCAGTAAATGTGTATCAATAGTAGAGTCTCAGAAAGTGGGACTCCTTCGCTTTCCTTGTCTCAACTGACTGTGCGCACCTTCCTAACTTGTGCTTTTCATTGCAGCCTATTCATGTTTTTATGTAAAGATAGGAMAAATCGTATGTGTTATACATAAGTCTTATTAGGACTACTTTTGCTCTTAAATGYATACTTATATATCATACTTATATATATATTTTTACAAGGGCACCTACATCAATAAATACCATTCTTCTGACATTAAGGTGGAATATGGTGTCTGTTTAAAACTTCCAGTGAAATCTCAACTATGTTGAAGTGTCCCCAAATACCATTCTTCATGGAAATTAATGCTTAGAAAGACAGTTTCTAGCATTAAAAATGTTAGAACTGTAAACAAACAAAAACAAAACACATAAAATATAGACATACAAACATTATAAAATATTGTTTGCATGTTACGATATTTGAAATCAATGTCCTTTYTGTGCTTTTAAATACTTGGGAGATTTTTTTAAGAAGTCATAAAAATATTATGCCTCATTTAGAGAGTATTAGATCATCAAAAAATATAAATTAGAAATGAGTCCTTGAGTCCTTTTCATAACACTTCCAATAAAAATTAAATAAAAAGAAYGTGTCCGTAGAAAATGCAGAATCAAAATATCAAAAGCAATGATTCTTTCAAAATCATTTTGGGGATTAATGACCATTTTTGATGAAAAAAGTAAAAAAAAAAAGCCCTTTGAAAAGCAATAGGCCTTACAAACCATTTAGGAGCAATACATTTGGAACCTGTGTGAGTTATTCAGTCAGGCTGAGCACACGGCAGGATGCTATGCTACGTGATTTTGACACAATGATGTCTCTGTGAACAAAGTAACTTGATACRCTTAATCCAGCCGAGGACAACGGGGGACATGCTGCTCTTTAGTCTGTCAAATGACCAAACGAGGAACATATTCCTGTGGCATTTGCTTAAGAGTCACTGCAAGCAAGTTCTTCAGTCAGGAGTGCACATGCATAAGAACCAAATTGCCACCACTGCTATATGCATGATCTGAAAATGCTACGGTTAATTTGTACCCGACTCCCAGTGTGCCTCGCATCCTCCCCTCGCAAATCAGCTTCGTAATGTGTAAGTTTTTATTACTCTCAAGAGCCTTCCCAAATGGGGAGTGATGTTTGAATCAAAGTGGGGTGCTGAACATGTGCCAAGGAATGCAGCAAAAGATCTACTTTATCATTTCAGCACTTCAGCCTTCTATTATGATTGTGTTGGCACCTTTCCTAATGTAAAAGTGATTTTAATTTGCAACAGTGCYATACAGAAGGTGTGCTGCTATGAACCTTGAATTTTAATGTAAAACATTCTGGATAATTTTCAACACAGTATATGGAAATTAGTGAAGTTCGTGCACTTGGCTGCCTTTAAATCAGAAAATGCCACAGATCTGCACGAAGAGTTGAGTAATTCAGAAAATGAATGACCATCCTGTGGACGTAACAAAGTACTAGYGAGTTAGGGACTTTGGGCATAAGAGACATGCTTGAATTTGCAGCAAAGCCACCTATCACCCACTGCACAGGAGAAACAATACAGCACAAACACAAGTGTAACATGCTGGAGCCCTCTTCTCATAMTTTATTCCCCGCATTTCAGTATGCCAGGCACTGGAATATCAAGTCATGCAGCCARTGGCTTAACTCTCACTTGGGGGGAACAAGTCTGTTTTAGCTCTGGCTTCTTTTCTTAGGGAGACAGGCAGGGCCTGGAGAGCTAAGGGAAAATTAGCATTTCAAAAGCTCTAATGCAATTATATGGTTGTAGTCACTCTCATTTTACAATCCCCTTCCTTCCTCTCCTCTCCCTCTGCCCCCACCACATTCTTCCTCACAGACCAGATTGACCAGACTCCCTCATTCCTCACTTGCGACTCAAGATGTGTAATATCCCTACGAGGCAGAAAAATACCATAATGCTTAAAATGCATAGAGGGCTAATCCCTCTATATTCTAGCACCCCAGCACAACTACATTGTCAGTAAATGTTATTAACATAGCTGCTGATATAATAACAGATACTTTGCAGAACACTGTAAAGTTATGTCAGACTAAATCAGGCTTCTGTAATTACACAGCTGCACTGCATCCCAAATCAGACCAACAGCTTTCCCATTGCTTCAGTCTCAAACTGCCCTGTCAGGGCCGCCTCGCTGGCGGTAGTGGGGCCAGCTCACAGCAGAACAGCACTCCTGCCATGTGCGTTCCTTTCAAGCCGCCACACCCGCAGCTAGGCGAAGCAGACAGTTTATCTCCACAGTTTCCCTTGGGCTGCAGCATTTTAGAAATCCATCTTGACAGAAGGCTAAGTGCAGGTATTACTGATACCCTGGACTCCAGTCACATCTCTAGAGAGCTCTCGTTTCCCTTGCCAAGGCAGTTCCCCACACAGCACTGGCTGCATACCAGAGGTATGCTGCCTGSTTTCTCTGATTCTTCTCATCCTAAAACTGATTCCTGAAAGAGGAATCAACTAGCGTAGCCAATAACAGGTACAACACTTAAAGAGCGTGATGGACTTTTCAGATCCTGACCAATGGATCAGTCTTTGCATTGCACTGGTTCATCTGGAAAACCTTCAGCAGCAAAGGAAACACAGTGTTTCTTTCTCCTACATGGAAGAACCAGCATTTCAACGAAAGAAGCCAGCAGGAAAAAGACGGTACTGAAATCTGTGTATATGGGCGCATTCAAAAGAAAGGAAATGATAGGTTATCAGCTTGGATATGCTACGCTTCATCTGATCATTGCTGGATGTGAGCAATGAAAACAGAGTTAATGTTCCATAGTGAAAGCAGAAGTGACAGTAATGCCCAGGAATGGACTTTTACACAAAGAACTCACTGGAAAAGCTCAAATGTCAAGTGTAACAGAAGTTTACATTACTTCAGGTTTTTTGACTTTTTGCCCCATCTTCTTTTTCTATCCATCTGTATATACAGAGTAATACAATTATAATCTGGTTTTAGCATAACACTTTACTTTTAGCGATAATCTGTACAGTGAATCAGCAGGATCCCTAATGGGTGTGAAAACTTGTTGCAGTTGAAGAAAATAATTGTGATTACATCAAGACATGTGCCTTGAGGATGTATATATCATAGCACAGTCAAAATTCAATTGAACCTGACATTCGTTAATGCTACATGTCTGAACTAGAAAGGGGCTAAGATCCAAAATAGCTTTTTTAGCCTTTGCCTACTCCCTACTGGAAGGAACTTGGTATTTAAAGCTCCACTGGATTCCTGCAGCAAAGCTTTCCTCAATTTCTCCAGATATTTTACAGATACACTCCCACCTGCCCCAGTGCAGTATATTCTTCTCTCAGATACTTCAAGACATTTTCAAAATAAGGAAATTATATGGTGGATCGTAACACAGGAACTATATTTGGAAACAAAACATTTTCAGCATAAAGCTAAAAAAAAAAAAGTAAAATTAAAAAACAAAGTAGAATTCCCAGTGAGCTGAAATATAACTATGCACCACACACAACTGTGTAACTTTGGTTAGCTCGGGGGGTCTTACAGGCTACAAGATAGAGCAAAATTTAATTCTGTGCTCATAAATGCCTGTGACCTATTAGAAATCACGGGCCTGATTTTCAGAGCTACTGAGCTAAGGTCTTCCATTTACTTTACCTGGAGATGTGTATGCTCTGTCAGCTCTCGTAGAAATCAAACCTTAGTAACTTTACATAGCTTTAATGGTCAGATTCTCAGACTTCAAAGGAGCTACACTGATTTATATCAGCTGAGACTATATCTGTCATGCTGCATTTCTGACTACTACAGCCTCTCTGCTTACTGAAACTAGCAGGGAAAAAAAAGTTTAATGAAGCAGATAAGATAAATCAGATACATAAAAAACAGATAATAATACAGAGATGGTGTTCCCAAACCCTGATTAGACCCAATACTTTATCAATGTGGTCAAAATAATATAAAATATAAYGCATTACTATAAAATATCTTATTTCAGGAAAGATGACTTCTTCAGAAAATTAAACATATAAATAGAGTAATAATCACTCTTTCAGTTTATAGATAGGAACTAGCATAAAACGGCTGCCTGCTGACAGATTTCAGGAGCAGTGATATTCTCTATTAACTATTAGCTCATCTGTTCATACTGGAATATAACATACAATCTCACTTTCCCTGAAAAAATACTATATTTAGCACCAGAAAAAAATTAATATTGCACTGGAAATTTTTCATATTTTTTAATAAATAAATTACTTGAGGAATAAGTCTCTAAATTCTTTCACCCAATATTTTTCTCACAAACTCCCTGTGATACATGGCTTGACAGACATCCTTATAATTTCCTTATTTTAAAAGTGTCTTGAAGTATCTGGTAGAGGAAACACCAGTGACTTCAGTTTGGCATGCATACCTATGTAAATGTCAGGCAAGCTATTGACCGTGTCCTACAAGAAAGAACAGCCCTGAAGAGATGAGAGGTAGAGGCTGTCCTGCCCCCAGAGATAAGGAATGGATGGGACTGGGAGCACCTCCTCTTTCTAGGAAGGGAAGGGAACAAGCCCTGTTACTGCTATGCAATCTTCTGCGTTGAGTCAGGGATAATTTACTGGCCAGTCCCACTGTTCTTATACCAGCTTCAGATGCTGGAAGAGATTCTTTCGTGAACATCTTGAATAGCTTCTAGATAATCTTACTACATCATGAACATTAGCGAGAGAGGGGAGGTGCTGTTGACACTGATGCCCTGAGGACCTGTCGCCGTCAGGTTATAGGTAGCGGAATTAGCTTGTGTCTTCTGACCCTCTGATCTCCTAGCAAAAGAGATCCCAGCACTGCTCCTGCCTCCTGGGAAGCAAGAGCTTGAGCACTGCCCTGGGGCTGTTTAATTGGTCTCACATCCACCACCTCCACCAGATCAATTCTGCACAACCAGCAAAGAGAAGCTGTGGGTGCTGGCGACAGGTCCAGCTCCTCCGTGCACAGCATGCYCTCAGGTTGGGCAGCTCTGTTTCACTGAATTATAAAGAGGGAATCTGAAGTTTTATGTTTTCCTTCACTTTGTATTCCTTATCAGCAGAGTAAATCCCACTTTGACAAGTCCCTACAGCTCCTTCCCTTAGCTATAAAGAGAGATAATTAGGAATTAGAAGAGTTCCATAACAGATTAACCAGCTCTCTGAATTCATCTGTTGATCTTTACTAGATCTATTTCTCTCCCTCATCCACTCATACAGGAAGAATGAACAAGAGCCCTCAATTTTCTGAAAAGTACCTGACTCAACTTGCTCAGACACACACACAAACTGTCTGTATTTCCCAGCTCTTCCAGAAATGGCTGTTGGTTGTTACAGATCTCCGCTTCCAGTGATGACTCTTATCCATCAGCTTCTAAAATTATCTTCAAATAGCAGGRCTAGGCAGTGGCCAGACTCCAGAATCATGCTACTTTCTCATTATGCAGAACATATACCTGCTAYCATCTACCACCAGTATCCCTACATCCCTTATTTGTTTAACACCTAGCTTCTAGCCATATCTAATCTCTTCTCATTTTCCTATTTATTCTGATTTCACTTCCCTATGGAGCATGTTTATATTCAGAAGTGTTCAAATTGGCTGAAACAGCTCAGCTAATTTCTTTTGGGGACCATCTATATAATTTACCTCACATAACACATGAAATGAAATGACTCTGTGTTTCATCTACATAAAGAAAAACAGAGCAAAAAATACACAAACATAAAGGTATGTTTTCAGRAGTTCAGTTACCTAAATGTACTGTAAGTAGAAAAAAAGGGTTTATCTTCATAGACTACAAAATCATAAAATACTTGCTAAAAGGTTTAACAATTGTGTTTTCATGGTAAARGACTGTAGAAAATTCATCTCAGAAATGACTTAACCCTTACGGGGTCTGCAAAGAGACCAACTTAAGTCTACAGACTTGAGAATAGATATCTATTTTAAGCTCGGATAAACATATAGGCATGTGAGCCTTACCAGTTGGTCTTTAGTGCTGTTTCAGTTGATGACTCATTTATTCTGTAGGTAGAAATAAGTATAGCTAATGASATCACAGAAACCTTCTGACAGCTTTGATGTGAATACAATCCCTATATTAAGAACAGTGTGTGGAGGAGTAAAGAGGGGGAATGTTCTCACTTGTTATTGGAAATGAGTTTGGTGGATCTCAGCACAGTTCATAGCAGACTGATGTTCAGAAAAAAAAGTTACCATCAACAATGAAATTAAAAGTAGCACCATTCTTGGCAATGTGCTAGCAAAACTTAATGATTAAGTGGGCACAGCAAGACCAGAACAGGCCGCTGAAAGGAAAGTGTCTTGGGAATTTTGATGTCAAAACTTTCTGTTCAACAAACCCATGGCTAAATCAATATTGTTTATCACAAATTACTTTTGTTTTTAAAACATATAGAGTAAATTTTCAGCAAGCTTAAATCTGTGCTGCTCTACTGACTTCAAGAAAGTGATTGCAAATCTTCATGAGCTGAAAAATCACACCTTGTTTTCAAAAATGCTCAAGACATTCCTTAAAAGATATTTGTAGTTTACTACCACTAAAACTTTGGCTAATATACACCTCTTCAAAGGGCCATTCAACCCATCAGAGAGAAATTCTCCTTCGTGTCCATGAAGAGCCAGGCCAGCAGTGCTATCAYGGCATGGATGCTGCTGATAGGCACCCTTGAAAGGAGCAGGGAAGCTAATGTCACAGAGCTGCTCAGGAGCCCACTTGCAGTCCTAGGCTCAACCCCATTACCCATCAGAGAAATGAGGGCCCCTAAGAAGCTGTTAYGACCTTCCAACTACTTTCCCTCCTCCCAGGTTTCTGAGGAATGCCCTATACTCCTTTCTGCTCTCAGCCACACAAAGATATCGGTATAGAGATCATAGGACCAGTAAATTTGTCACCCCTGATATGGATAGAGTGATTTTTCACAATATCTCTTTGTGTTATCACTACCTCCAATGGCAKAATAACTGACCAGCAATACTGCTGCATTTTATGGTCAATCCTCCTTGGCTCTGAGGGTGGTTGAAGGTAGGAAAAAAGTATTCCCTAGCTTTATCCTCCACAAGCTTCAAAATTACAAAACCACAACTTTTGCATTATCAAAAGACCAACATCACAAGTGTATTTTTGGAGGTCAAAATACATTAAATCAATTTGCCTTCTCAAAGCTGGTCAACCTTCCTTCTTTCTGAGGAGCAGCTTTGGAGAAGCAAGAAATAGACATTTTCTTCTGTGCAGAATATAGAAGTTTTAAGTATCAATAATTTTTCTGTATCTTCAGAGAGCAACAATAAATCAAAAACACTTTCCTCCATCAGCATGTGGCTAGGAGAAAGAAGCTTCTTCAGCTCTATCTGGACTGAAATGGGAATGGCATACCTTGGACACAAAACATACCTGGACAGACTGGGGCTGGACAGCCCCCCAAAAARTGCTCTACTTGACTCCTGTTCTTTACATTGGATCCGCTTTGATAACATGATACCTAAAAGCTGTTACTACAGTTTGTGCCATGACAAACCTTGCACAGCTTTCTTCTTTTCCTTTTATGCTTTGGATTTTCCTTTAGAGCATAATAATCCTCTACTGTTCTAATAAGAAGGATCCTTCCTTGTCAATAAAATGCATAAAAATCAGYGAATCTTGACTAAGGTTGCTGTGGAATCTGACTTGCATTTTGAAACAAAGATAAACAATGTGGCTGTAGGAAAGTGTAATGGACTCTTAAAGATATAGCAGCATTTAGGATAACTAGGATGCTTATTAAGCTAAAATCTATGGGTTTAGTAAAGCCAATCCTTAATTTATATCTGATAATATCTACATTTATAATGCATAAGAACATGGAAGTTCAAAAGACACTTTTTCATTCTTCCTTGTAAYCATACCTGCCTGTTACTCTGAAAGGGAGTCTTAACATTAATTTACTGTTGTACACACACACAGCCCCCAAGTAACAACGCTCAATTTCCGAGCSGTTCTTGCTTCCTTGCCTCAGAGGATGCTAGATAATTGAAGGCTTTCTAATTCAATGAGAGGGCAATTCCTCAAAGCACTAAAATGATAATAAAAAATAATACCGACTTGATTCTACTCAGAGAATTGCAGGAAGATGCTTGCTTGTCTAATTTGCCCAAGTAATTCCAGAAGTGAAGCTCTACTGCAAGGAAATATGCTGCTAATTCAATAAATCCCTTTTCAAGAAGAAACTAAAATGCTTCTGGTAAAATCTTGCTCTCTATTTTTCCTATTCTTCTCAGTTTTGCTCAAGCTGACTATGTTTTAACACGTCTCAAAACCTTCCAAGAATTCAGGGACACTGGCTATGAGTAATGAAAGGATCGCCTTCCTGTCTTGCCCCAGTCTCACACTTTTTACAGATTAACATGGCTAAGAAACAGACAACAAAGTGCCATCGGAGTAATCCTCGCAATCAGCAGCRCTGCTCTGGCTGGGCACAATCTCAAAGTAAAATCTTGTGAAAGGTAACAATTCAGAAAACACTCTCCCTTTTCCCACAAAACTACAGATGCAACAAAATACTGGGTTTTTTTCCACTCTTTTTCAACACAATTCTTTTGCTATATGACATCCTCCCTTGGGTTTCTTTCTGGCTGTACTGTAGGTTTCTCAGTGCGGCACTCACACTCCTGTGCAAAGTACCTGTCACACTATTAATGTTCTAAAAAAACGCAAATAAAGAGAGTCTTCTCATAACCATCAGTCATATAAAATATTTTTGTACTTGATTCCTCTCAGTTTTGTTCTTGATAACCACAGCTCAGAAACTGCACTGCTGGTACACACAGAGCTGCACAGAGGTTATGCTGGCCTTTCTTGGGCAAAGTGGTGGATGGACTTGTGTGACACATGCCTCACTTAAAATAAATGCACCTTCTGCTTCAAAAATTATGTAGTTTTGTATAAAATCCAGGAACCTGGAATGCCCTGGTCATAATACCAGTTGTGCTGGAAGACAAATAAATAAAAGTCCACTGATTCTTTGATCTCTACCGTCAAACAGCCAAGATGCCATTTAGTGTTATATGCCATTTAGCATCAAATCATATTTTCAAAAACATCAGTGTTACCTCTCAGCCTAACAAGTGTTCTCCTCTACCTTACCAGCTGAAAGTAAGTTTTAACATTTAAAAGTTAGTAAGTTCTAGGTACAGAGACATTCCAACATGTCAATGTCTCCTAGTTTAATATATATAATATTTTACACTGTAAAACAATAACCAAAAAAACCCAACAAAGTACACCAAGCACAAGTAAATGATAAAATGGACAAAATGTTAACAAGCCAGATATATGTGGTATATGTAAATACATATTTAGAGTCAAACAAACAGACACCACAAAAGCGGCAAAGGAAAAAAGTTCTCTGTAATGGAAAATGGGAAGGTTACAACCAGCAGCCTCTGCATGACCTGGGCAAGYGCCTGCACATGAAGAGCTGGACTGAGTCCATAAAGTCTCTCCATAAATCACATACAACTGGTGTGAAGAGCAGATGACACAGAGATTAAGCAGCTGGATGCTTACCATATAATGTGAGTACATACATTATACATGCATTTGATAAAAACAAAAGTAAAATGACTTTCCCTATCCTTCTCCTCTTACTATGTTACTTTTTAGTAATATAAAGTATGCAGTTTGCTAGGTCTGCAGCCTAGTACAATTGCTGGAATAATATTATGAGTGATCTCCCTAGTAGCACTGGCAACAATCCAGAAAAAAATAACGTTTGCAATGATTTTAACTTCCCCATTTATTTTTACAAACCTATATACAAAGCTAAACTTCCTATGACTCAAATCCATAAGGCTACAAGCATTTAAGAATTCTTATTAATGCAGTTGCTAAAAAAACATATACTCATCTAAGGCCGTTAACTATTGCTGAGATGGAACCCTAACCACAGTGAACTAAAAGGAACACTCTTTTGCCCAGCAAAAGAAGGATCAAGATTAGCAGAAATAGTACAGTCTAATACAAGSCTGTAAAATGAGAAAAAAAAATCTTCTCAGGATTTCACAAGTAATTTGGCAACAGATTGATTAATGATTTACAATTTTAGAGCAGAAAATCAAAGGTAGACAAATAGATTAATCACAGAATCACAGAAGTTGAGGTTGAAGRGACCTCTAGAGATCATCTAGTCCAACSCCCCTGCTCCAGCAGGAGCACCTACAGCACATGGCACAGGATGGCATCCAGGTGGGTTTGGAAGATCTCCAGAGAAGGAGACTCCACGTCTCTGGGCAGCCTGTTCCAGGGCTCCGTCACCCTTCCAGGAAAGAAGTTCTTCCTCACATGGAGATGGAACTTCTGTGTTTAAATTTGTATCCATTACCCCTTGTCCTATCCCTGGCCACCAGCAAGAAGAGTTTGGCCCCTTCCTCCCTACATTCATTCCTAAGGTACTTATGCAAAGACCCTGCACTTGCCCTTGATGCACCTCATGAGGTTCCTCTCTGCTCAACTCTCCAACCTGTCCAGGTCCCTCTGGATGGCAGCACAGCCYTCTGGAGTGTCAGCCATTCCACTCAGTTTGGTGTCATCAGTGAATTTGCTCAGGGTGCACTTCGCTCCCTCGTCCAAGTCATTGATGAACAAGTTGATCAGCATTGGGCCCAGCACTGACCCCAAGGGGGCACCGCTGGCCAGAGGCCTCCAATTAGATCCTCAGGGCTCTGCCCTCCAGCCAGTCCTTGATCCACCTCACCGTCCTCTCACTCAATCCACAAATCCACACTTCTGAAGCTTTCCTATAAGGATGTTATGGGAGACTGTGTTAAAAGCCTTGCTGAAGTCAACGTAGACAACATCCACGGCTTTCCCATCATCTATCCATCCAATCACCCCACCGTAGAAGACTATCAGGTTTGTCAAACACGACTTCCCCTTGGTGAATCCATGCTGACTAGTCCTAATCACCTTTTTCTTGATATGCCTAGAGAGGGTCTCTAGGATGAGCTGCTCCACCAGGGACAGAGGTGAGGCTTACGGGTCATTAGTTTCCTCGCTCTTCCATCTTGCCCTTTTTGAAGGCTGGAGTGACATTAGCTCTCTTTCGGTCCTCCATGTTAGTGGATAATAGAAATAGTCCTCCAGATTAGTGGATAATGGAAACATTTCTGTAAATTTAGAGCTCAGTAAATTTACAGAAAAACAGAAATACCTGAATTTACTTCAGTAATTTATCTCAATACTATTCAATTTAGTGTTGTTATTCAATTACCTGTCTACTAAATTTCTGAATCAAAGTTTCAAGTTTGCTGATTTACATAACGGAGGACTAAAAGCACAATTTTATAACAAACAGTAAAAAATATTTCCTTGTGTATTCTTGCTCTTTCTTAAATGTCATCCATGATTTATTTGGCCCTGGTAAATAAAGGTTGGCAAGAGTAAATATTCACTCAGAATTTGCAAAGTTACAGTGTAAATTTGTTCAAAGTGTCCATACATGGAACAGCTCATCCTGGATGTTGTCTCTGTGCATGTGCAGGACAAGAGGGGGACCAGGAGTAGGGGAAATCATGCTTAACCAACCTGTTAGCCCTCTGTATAAACAGAAGCTTTCAGAAATTTCTACATAGTTATGTGGCTATACATCAATAAACAGCAATACAAAACATCAGACTGCCTGAACTGGGCTCTGAAAAACTCTTTAACCATGCACAAAATAGCTAGTGGTTGTGCTAACTTCTGCTATGTTTTCTTCTACCTACATGTCTCAACACTTATCTGGTTGCATAAACACCATGGCTTTATTTCCATTTYTATCTTCTAAAGATACACCTAAAAGCTAAGAGCATGCCAGTTGCACTTAGGGATAACTCATGAATAAAGATGAATTTTGCCATATGAGCATCCATCAGTCAGAACATGGAATGAACAACACTACCTTTTTTAAAGAGATGGAAGTAATTTTCATAATTCTCTATATGAAGGAGCAAGGATAATCTAGAAGGAAAAAGGTACATTTGTGATTAATATATATAGTTCAAGCAACCATTTCTTAAGACAGAATGTCCTTAAACATATGATCATTTAAAATACACTTCCCAGAAGTATATTTTGTTTATTATAGCATTACCCATAYAGGAAAATAAAGGGACTTAATTCTTGATATTCTGACTCCTTCAGCTTCTGTTGACTTTGAGTTTGTTGGGAGCTAAGTGGCTCAAAATCATAATCCCCCTAAACTAAAATATCCTCCTGCAAGTACAAACCATCACACTAAAGTTTTGGGTTTTTTTCTACTTTACTCTTGAGACCTTATATTCTCTGGACTCAGACARAACTCTTTTATACAGATAAAGAAACCAGTGAGCCTACTGAGGTTTTACTGACCCAATAGCCTCTAAAAAATCCCTGATGATTTCTTGGCATTTGCTATCACTTGTGACCTTTATTTTCTAGGAAGGATTATTATTCCCTCCCTGCACTGTTCATTTCCCTACAGGATATCACCAGCCATATGTCAGCCTGGCTTGGGAGTTCTCACATACAGCTTGAACAATTCTTCATAGACTTCTAGTGTTCACTAAGAATTATCACTGTAGTGATTCCTAGCTCTTTTCTATTAAATGCAGACTCTATCATAGAGTTTGCTATGCATTTATATACCTAAAATACAGAGACTTACTGGTGTCAGTTAAGTTAGGAGTGCTTACTTTCTMTTAAAGCATACATAGTAGGCACAATTCACAAATATATGAACCAAGACATCTAAAAATACTATATTTAAAACATCTTTCTAGACTTGCAACTAACCATTCTATAATACACCATTTTGTGAAATGTTACTATGATAGCGCACTTACCATGAACCTTTGATCCTCTCTCCTCACCCACWAATTCATCGTCATAGACTCTACTTTTGTATAAAACCCTAAGCCACCATGAAGATTCATATTGTTTATTTTATTTTATGTTAGCAATTTTAATCCCCTTTCYATGATATGGGAAATATTAATTCCTGAATTTGAAAGTTTTGCTATCTTATAATTTACAAGAGTGGGAACATGAAGCTTTATATTGAAAAGAGAAAAAAAAWTAAATATACAATAAAAAAATAGCAATTTCAAGTGGTTTCTATAGGATCTAAAATGCCAAAAAGCAACCCATAAGCATACAGATAAGTGAAGCTGCATTCATGAAATTATTTTTTTACTTGATATATTACGCTTCAAGATGGGGTGGAGAATCATCTCTACACTCTATCATATGGCTTACTTTTTTTTTTTCCCCAATGTGTGATGAGAAAGTTGTAAATGAAAGAATGAGAATATTAAGAGCTGTAAAAGTTCTTAGGTTATATCAGTACATTCAGTAACTGGCTTTAGCAGTTTTGATCATTTTCTCAAGTAATGTTATTTTTTTCCTGGCATATGCAAACTTGAAAATGTTCTTCCATAATAACAGTGTCAATTCAATCTATATCCGTCTACAGAGATTTGAAACTGTAGGAAATTTTCAGTGCTTTTGATCAGCAACATAATGATGGAGCTTTATGTGGAAACTGTACTTGTGGTGGCAGAGGAAAGGGAGAAGAGAAAGAGCCTTGTGARTCACCCAGTTGTTTGCTTAGACAGCCAGACAACTATGTTCACACCTTGAATCAGAAATAAAGCATCCTTCACTTCCCATACTTCAGTTAACATATAGTGCTGACAGATTTATGTTAAATGTTTCAAAATCATTATGGGAAATGAGACTAATAGTTTTCATTAATTTCAACTGGAGYTGTGTACTCCGATTTTCATTGTACACTCAAGTTCTTGTCTGTGAAAACTTCTTCTAACACTTTGCTATGAAGAGTATGGGGAAAAATAGTGATGCTTATATGATATCTGTCATTCTATGTTTTTTCTACCTCTGAATTATTTTTGTGATACATAATGTGATATGTTCTAATTTGTTTTTACATATTGAGAGGCATTTCTGTCATCTTCTGGATAGGAGTCCCATATCCATAGACTTTTACAGATGAACTAYGTAAAACAAATACACTGTTCTCGGGTTTCACTAGCAAATTGTCTCTCTGAATTGGAAGAGAAGCCATACGGAAAAGTTTAACCATAAATTTATGAAGTCAGACTGACCAGGGTGAAATATTACAGTCTGAATACACTTCTATTTATTTGACTCAAACACCTCCAAACATTACTAAGACTSTGCAAAATCAAGAGAACATCCACCTACAAACATTTCAGTGAAATGTGCAAGTAAAGGCAGCGACCTACTCCCCACCTAGAAAGCAGGACAGCGTTTCTATGGCTGAAGAGCAGAAAGCAGTCACCATGAACTACTCGTTGCAGGAGTCCAATTTGCTCAGCTAGTCGGCAGCGGCAGCTCATTTCCTTGAGGACTAAACCGAACCCTTCCAGCCATTAATTCTAACTTCWTCCTTCTAGAAATAACAGCTGTTCCTGCACAGTGTCACATAAGGTCATACAGAAACTAACTGACCAGACTGGCACTGCACTTTCAAAATGTTAAAAGTGTTTGTATTAGCTTTTACCTATTGCCATTTGGACTCTTGCCCTTTGCTTTGTTAACTAGTACCCATGTTCTCGTGTTCTCATAATGAAGCATTTCTCACCTTAGAAGCTCTTGAGAAAATAGTCCCTTATTTTCACTAGCTGGTTAGAAAGCTATGAAATTAAATATTAAATATTATTCCTAGGCTAGTTAAAGTTTATCTACATTATTTTTCATTAATATATTGCAGCAGATTTGAGGGAGCACACTTCCTGACTTAAAAGGCACCRAGAACTTAGTGTTTGCTTTCAACTGATGCCTTGCTCTTGAAGTCTACAGAAGCTGCAAGCTTAATATATTTCTCCATACTGCATTGCTCCTCACAAGGCTGCTTGGGAAAAACTCKGTGGAAAATATGCTGATGCAGATGAAGTCTGAGGGAACAATTAGCTAGTCAAGCAGGGTGTGAAGTTGTGAAAATACAAGGTATATCACCTGTTGGGAATTGGTAACAAAGGTGGTTTGGAATATTAGTGCTCTTCTCTCCTGAGAAGATTAGCTGTCCAGACTGGGAGATCCAATGCAAAATTTGACCTCTAGTTGCAAAATGCCTAGGGCACATCCATTTATCTTCTTAGGCAACAGAACAGAAAGATATAGCTCAGCCTAGGGGCTTTTGAGACATATTTGGAAAGATTTGCTCCATCTAAAAAAACTTTTAGATGGACTGAATCTTTCAGAACGGAGTCTCATTTTACTTATTTCAGGAAAGTTTTAAGTTGCTTCCTCTTCAAAAGATATGAAAATTCTCAAGTTTTAAAACTTCTGTTCCCTCAAGTTAAACCACCTAACATAGTTATTTTGTTGTTGTTGTTAAAAATGAAGATTGTGCCATTTCCAAAGTATGATAATGCAGCTAAATGGTTTTTGCATTTTTTGAAAAAAYAGTAGCACTGTAATAAGTGTTTTTATTGCACAATATTTTGAATGCTATAAATTTGTCCAATGTGTGCATGTTTTTAGATTTGGAAATTGATTTCTGTCATTCTTAAATTTGCATCTAGGCTAACATTAACCAGTGTAAATTTACTTAACATCATCCCTGGAAGTCTTCAATTTTAGAGCACTAGCACACCAAAAAGTCTCCAAAACACATCATGTTTRCCATTACCCACTATTTGGTAATAAAAAAGAAAAGTGATAACTGAAAAACAAAGACATTCTAATAGTATMATTTCTTTTATTTTTGCTTGGATTTATCTGTAGAGGCTTTGTTGAGACCTGGATGATTATAAAACTTGCAGTTCAGAATAATTCCCACTAAACAACAAAATCACAAGTAGGAAAAAGCTTAGAAAGTGACAGGACTCCCTCTAATGCAAAGAAAAAGTATTTATGGCTGATTTTCTGTTATCATAGGGTTCCATTTAATTCTTTGCAAAGTAAAATACTTATTCCTGTTCTGGTAGCAGTCAGAATTCACTTTTCACAATGCTGATTGTATGAAGATGCAAAGTAGTATCCCTTGTACTGAAAGGGTCTCTGTACTCTATATCCATCCCATGATTCAGGATCCCTCCACTCCTCTTATAAATGCAAAGGGAAAAGCTGTACTAACATCAACCTGCATATGTTCTAACGTCCTCTATCTGCATTCAGTTTTTGTTTTCTAAACAATTTGAATAATTCTTATACTTACAAAGTAATATAATTAAGTTAAGAAGAAAACGTAATCTATTGCATTGGCTGTGTTTAGTGTTACTTGCTGTGATTCTGTAGCTTTGTACAATTTACAGAAATATTTTGAGCAACAGTGACAGTGCTCTCTATGCTACAGGGATGCTTGAGCTACTACTAGGCTGACATCACATATTTAGGAGTATCAACATCCAAACAAGAAGGTCCTGTCATTTTTAAATTCCTTGTATACTGCTAAATGTTTTCTCCCTGTAGCTAAGAGCTTGACAGCAATCATCCTTGGTTTCATTTAATTGCTGGATGAGGTTGTCAAAGCCGGAAAGAGGTAGAGATCATAAAACAGTTTCCCAAATTCAATGATCCAGAATATGCCTTAAGCACAAACACATACAACTGCAAAATTCACAGGTGACTCCTAAGAAATCTATTCCTTGCAATTTATCCGTTTCCAATGGAGTGCCTGCAGTTATCATTGTGACAGTTGACTTGAGATCAGCTGTAGAAACTCCTCACCAACCATTCTTTTCAAATATTTTTTTCCTCATACAATCCTATATGATTGCATTAAAAATACAGATGAAGCAGCCAAGACTAAGATTTGGGAAGAAAATAGCAGACGTACGTAGATGCACAAAACTAATGACTGGAATAAAAAGAAGCAATTTTCAGTTTACCTGTCTTCAACAGTTCATGGTACGATTAACYTTCCTTTGTGCCAAAGTACAGTGTGCTTATTTTCTCAGATGGCATGTCATATCTTAGGATATTTCCATATTAACAACCTCCACTGGGCATTTCTTCTTTCTTGCAACCTGCGTGCATTGCGAGGGAAACATAACATTTTATTGTGGGGTGTTTTTCATGTTGCAAGAACACCAATCTAAAACATACTTTATAATACCTATACTTAGAATTATCATAACTCAGTAATGAAATAGTAGCATCTTTAATGTACAAGTACTAATTGTTTCTTAAGCATAATATCTAAAATACAATTTAAAAATATAGGAAATAACTGCTTTGGTTTAGACCACAAGGCATATTTTGTTCTTCTTCATATCAAAATTAATATTATTATTAATAGTAATGATAATAATAACAAATACGCAACTTGTTCTTGAGACACCACAGAGCAGTCCATGGTATAGCCCTTATCTCATTCATCAGATGAAATGCCTGCCTACCRTAGCACCATGAGCAGGGCTCAAGGACACCATGGGAGGAAAACATTCACAATTATCACCATCTTTTTCTAAACTGTACTAAATCCGTGACATTGTATATCCAGCAACGTGTCACATGTAGGCATGCTAAAAAAAAAAAAAAAAAACACCTTCACAAACCACATGCAATATTAGAAAATACTTTAAACTATAAAAAAGTAGTGGCTAGTCATTTGAGCTCAAGACTCACTAAGAACATGTTTTTTGTGAGCCTAGCAGGAGTTATGTACCACTCACTTTGGAACAAGGAAGGAACTGTCCTGCCTTTAAAAGAAAGGGCATTTTCACCTTTTTCTTTTCTAGTTTAATTATCAAAGAAGAAACATTTTTGCTAAGAAAATACATACTGAGTTTCTATCCTTTCCTTCTCCCGCTTCCTGATTCCTTTACGAATGCCTTCAGCCTCAAGATCAAACACTAAACCCAGCACGACTGAGGTGCACTATTAATTTTCAAAGCAGCACATTTTTTGATATACACAGAAGAAAAAAAAAAAAAAAAAGTAATTGAATGTTGAGCTCTCCAGAGCGAATTCCCGCAGGCAGCTTTCAAAGGCACCGGTAGCAGGTCGAGGAAGTGCTGCTGGAGCGAGCGCTCCATTTGTTTTTCTCCCGCTCCCACCACCTCTACGAGGTCTGATTCCTGATCCTGTTGGCTGCATTACAACAGCTACTGGGGAAAACCGCCATCTTCAACCCATCGGCTGCGCGTTATTTACTTGTAATAACACCTACCACATTCTACTGTGTTTCAATTGCCTGTTGATGTGTCAAAAGTTTCAATTCGCTTTTTTCACCCTTTAGTTTCAGATTCTGATTGGGTTCTGCTCTCTGGCAGTTTGACAAGATGACATCTGTCACTGTCTTCTACTTCCTGCTTTATAAATGTTATGTCTCAAGAATCTGATAAACTTATCCTTCCACTATCTCTACAGCAAAGATTGCATTACTGAATAAGGACTGACACGGTCATCTATCTCCATTTTGTGCTTAAATGAAACATCATGTGATGCCTTATTTTTGTAGTCCCAATCATCCATCTTAGAAATWATAGAGGGAAATTATTTAGTGTCACAATTTTATAGACAAATTAGGAAAAATCCATTGTATTATTCTTTGATGAGCGGTAATTTGGATTGAATTACTTTAGTTTTCTTTCTCTTTCTGGAGTGCTGGGTCTCTGTGCACACCCATTAAGCAAAATATATTCTGCCAATCCCTGTAGTTACCCAGAAATCCTAAGTAATAAATTTTCAGCCTCCTGTACCGGACATGATTTTTTTAATGAAGGTTTTATTTACTGCATTAACAAAAATGGTAGGCTTCTAAATAGATTAGGTCAAAGCACCACATTGTATGAGAGTTGGCTGTATTCACATTTACAACTTTTATGGAAATTACTCCATTGTTCTTATTAAGCCAATAAATCAACTTTTTGGCATAGTTAGAGTTACAGAACTTGGCATCAGACATGCACATATTTCTCCTACTTATACATGGGGTGGAAAGACTAAAACTTGTTTCCCATACTGTAATATTAACAAGGACTTCTGCCACATGTAATGAGGTAAATTCGTTCATCTCTCAACAAGAAGGATTTTTTTTTAACCTGTTTAAAAATAAGACTGTTTCTTTCTGATTCTTATAGGAACAGGAAAGCAAAGAGGAARACGAAATGTTGGAAACATCAACACGACTCTCATGCACTCACACGTCATTTCTTAATGACTTGCAGGCGTGACCCGCTAGGTAGCTTTTACAGATGTACTTTCCAGTCATGTAGAACTGATTAAATTAATTAAAGAGAAGTTGATAAACTATTTCTTTATCACAACACAGGATATAGCTCAAACTTTAATCAAATTTTCAAGTATGTTTTCTTATTCTGCCAATACTTTAAACTACCTAGAGTTTTTTTGTTGGGTGTTTTTTTTTGTTTAAATAATTCTTCCATCAGAATACTAATTTCATTTACCTCTAGTCTCTAGTTATGTATTTGTTCTGTATAGAACCTTAGCCATTCCTACACATACCACAAAATGCCCAGTAAATGACGAGGTTTTGGTAGCTGGCTGCTCTGTGCCAGCCTTTTCCAGTTCCCTCTCTGTGTCTGGCAGCTGGTGGTGTCACTACTATCACTGCAGAATGCATGTCATACAAGAGTATGTGGCRGCCAGGTCTGAACAGGTCCATTTTACACCTGTCTTTCAGTGGTGTAAAAGATGGCACTTGGTGCAATTCAAAATTGCTATATTTGATCAGAGGACTAGGCAGGGATKTAATTGCACATCTCATTCAAAACATAGCAGCAACAGGAGAGCCTCCCCTTCASCCTTGCTGGGGAAGCCATGTGGTCCAAAGCAAGGGGAAAGCACATGGACAGCTGATTCAGGGTGCCCTTTCTCAGGCACAATATTTTTTCAGAGAAAATTCCTCTCACATCATATTCAAAATTGTTTCTTTTATTCTTGAAGGTAATAGGGACAGCTTGAGGGGCTGAGGTTTCTAAACAGACTCAGACACAAGACAGCGCATCTGCAGAGCTTCTTAGTGGTTGTAAATATTTTAAACGATGTTTTACTTATGAGGTTTTCATAAAATTGCAATGTATAGATCAATGCTGTTTTGATTCAAGTCTCTSTGTTTATGTTCAATGCCATTCTAACATAGCATTCTACAGATTTCACCCATTTTTAAGCCATAGATTTTAAGCCATTGACAGTCCTTTTTTAGTGACTTAAACTAAATCAAAATATGACACTTACTCTGAAATATGAATGTCCACACTTAGGCTTACACTGAAATAACTCAAGATATGAGTTATTATTGAATTTCAGGACAGATTTATAACTGGACCTAAGACATCATTACTCCATGATAGATGCTACTACATGATAGAYGCTATTCCTGTGCCACATGCTCTAARTGACCCTGCGTGTGCGAAGGGGTTGGACTAGATGACCTCTAGAGATCCCTTCCAACCTTAAGCATTCTGTGATTCTATGATCCTCTCAGGAAAAGGCAATCTAGATAAATCCCTTTGCCATAGGAAGGGAAGCAAATTCTTGGCACTTTTTTTTTTTTTTTTGTTATAAAAGCCCAGTCATCATTACTTTTTATATACCGAGAAATAAGAAATATTTACAATATTTAGCTGCAGTCAAAATGTATCAAAATAAAGGTGGCTAAAATAAAAAGATTTTATGTTTAAATAGCTTAAAAATAAGCTTCATATTTATTCATTAACAGTGGAATAATCCAAGTCACAGAATTTATTTGTATATGCTTAGAATTTATAAACATCTAAAAATCTTGCTCCATGGCTAATTTGTGTAAGATAATTATCCTATTATCATAAATATATGTATGTGGATAAACAATATTTAAATAAGTAACATCTTGCAATCAAATTATCCTAAGGTTATGGTAATTGCTATTATATTTTAACTATGTCTTGTAAACAGAAGTTCAACCTGGCAKCAGGATGATATTGTAAAAAGTATTATGTCATCCATCTTTTAGAGCACAATGTGCTCAGAATTAAAGACGTGCTCTAACATGTTTCATAGTCGCCAAGAAAGTCAGAAAGAACCATGCTACCGTTATTGCTGAGATAGGAATGGCATTAAAAGAAAAAGAACAAATGAACCGACACCCTCGGAACTTGAATTTTTTCAGAAATGTTTTTCCCTATCATTGTCATTTGCAGGTTTATTGATTTAATTCTTTTTACTTCATAGTAAAATCAATCCATGTGTGCTAAAAATGTATGTATGAAGCAATCACCAGTCTAAAACTAATTTTTCTTATAAGCTTTTGACCCAAAAGAGACTTTATGTAACTGGATAGAGTCATCATATGTTATCTTCTCTCTGACTCCTCTTTCACAAGCAGTATCATAGAGGGTTCTGCTTTTGCTCAAGATGGTTATATCTATTTCATAACATGCAGTTTCAAGTGTAATATCAAGGCACATCTTTCAAACACCACCCTCAAGTCATTCCCCACCTTTCTGATATTTATTTCAATTAAAAGACATCTCTTGTAGTTATAGGTCAGCCAAGGTATGATAGAGAAAATACCAAAGGTAGAATAAAGTACCACAGAGCATATTTGTTTAAAGATCCAACAATTTTTAACATTTTTTTTTTTTTTCAGACAGTAGGCTGCAGATAAGGTTAAACAGGAAGAGAAGCTTGTTTCTCCCTATTTGGTTAATTCTCCTCCTCCAAGCTCAAAAGCTTCCTTAAGAAGTTCAAGACACAAATCTGAGCTCCTTTAATAAATTCACAAATAACCATGAAAATTGAAATTATTAGACAAAAACAAAGCAAAAATTAAAAAACAAACCACAGCAACAACAAAGGCCACAGTAGTTTTATATGAGAAAGATGAAAGACTTTATCACTGCTATTTCCTGGAATTTGTATACAGGTGAATTATTATTTCAACAGTTTGAAAAGTCTTAATTAGGATGTTTTTAGGACACAGATGAACCAAGAATTACATGTAACTGCCTTTAGAAAAATGAACCTAAGAAAAAGCTCAGCATACAATTCATTGATTCTCGAAGCAGTCAGCAGAAAATGAGCATATATTGACCAATGAGTGGAATAATGGCTTTGTTGACAATCTCAGCAGAGAGGTTCAGTGTCTGCAACTTAGTGGGTGGAGAGACAAAACAACACAGATAGTTGAAAATCCTTGTTCTCCCTATCCTTTTTCTCTGCCTTTCTTACATGATCATCTACTTCCCATCACATACATGGCCAGATGGTCACAGAGCAAGGATGGCGCATCATTCAGAGCAGTTTGCTGGCTCTTCTAGCCATAGCTGACATGAAAACACTTCTCTCATCAGCAAAATGTTTCCACCTTGCCAAAAAGCTCTATAACTTATTGGAACAATTAATATTACTACACCCCTCCTCACTTTTAATAAAGTTAATTCARCTGGCATCAGCAAATCCACAGAGGACTCATGGTGCCAATTTATCCTTSTTAATGCTGTAAGGCCCCATGACTATTGTATAACTGCCAATAACTGAGCTGCAGGTGACTCTTCTAAGTACACACATTGTCCAAGAAGAGAAACAAAAGAAGAATAAATCAGGCTGAGCTAGACTCAAAGCAGGAAAGAGAGAAGGTGCAACAAATGGCTCCAAGGAATAAAAGACAAAGGTGACTTTTTTTTCTATTTAAGTATAACCCTTAAAACTAAATTCTCTAGGGGAAGAGAAAGCAATTGCATTAAAATGTAGCAACTTTGGCACAAAATAAAAACAGCCTTTGTCAGTCAGTCACAGAATTCAACACTGTAATGAGATGTCACAAAACCTAGTGAAAGACACATGCTGTGGGGAGGTGTTCAAACTAGAGGAAACAGGAMAGACTTGTGAAGAGAAAAAACTGTTTAGCCATACATTACTTATTTGAGTTCATTAATCACAAGTGTAGGTGGCAGGGATATTTCTTGGTGAAACAGTTGGTCTATGAGAAATCCATWATCTGAAAATCCATAAAAAGATCACAGTCCTTTGCCACCAAGAAAGGAGATCATTCTACTCTCTTACTTCAATCCATCCTTTTATTCTCTAAGGATCCTAAGTAGCTTCACTCAGAAAAAAATAACTGCTTTTCTCTTGTGTATAAAGTGTGTTATTTTATCTGCCTTAACTAAAGCATCTGAAAATGGGCAAAATAAATATACCATTCTATTACCTAAAAAAAAATTGCAGTTCTATAGCTCAGTCTCATAAATTTCATACAGAAAAAAAWAAGGTGAAAAATTTAAGGCAACTAGACAGTCACTCAATAACAAACACAACATACCCATAATATATCAGGTATTTAATTTTTAATGCTATAAGATTCCATGTGGACTTGTGTAGATGATCTGGCCAGTCATGTGCAAGAAAAATTAATTTAAGATGTAACAGAAAAGAGAATCAACATCAAAAGAAGAGAAATCCAATCTTATGAGATGAATTGGAAAATGCTTACCCATTTACCCTAGCAAACTGAAGGTTAAGAGAAGATAGCACTACAGTCTATAAATATATTGTCTAGTTAAAAGCAGAAAGAAAGATATAGGCAAGTATTAATATACAGAATAGTGTTATTAAAAGGGAAAAAAAAATGTATCCTAATCACAACATATTTAATCATAAAAATAGAAGGCATTTCTAAACATGAAAATGGACAATTTCTCTTGTAGCTCTCTCATTACAGAAGTAGATAGACAGCCCTCCCTTCTAACCTGCACTTAAAAAAGCCCAGAAGTTTTCGTTTTGATAAACAAAGGATAAATACATTTGAAGACAAGAAAAGACAATGTCAGTCTTACAGAAGGCAGAGTCAGTAATATTTATGAGATCAAAAGCAGGAAGAAGAGCATATTTTTACTTGATCTTAATCTCTGCTCATTTTCAGAAGATAGAGCTAATCTTGATAGAACACYTCCAGATGCTTACTATCCATAAGATGTTTCCAGAAATATGCATTCTTTCAGTCTGAGAATCAGCCAATAACACATATTGCTTTACCAAACTCTTCTTCATTTTCCACTACGATGCTCATAACCCCAACCTYTAAGCACAGGATTCACCTTGGAAGCCGAGGAATCTTTTAAACACCCTCCCCTTCATTTGAGGTCTTTAGGCACTTTTAAGTACAAAGGTCTCACAACAGCCTGTAACAAATGCAAAAATGGCATCCTACAATTATTCCTATTTGTATGATTATTTACTTCAGTCATTTCTACAGCTCGTCATTCCTCATTACCCCCAGCTTTACTAATGGGAGTTGTTATGGATAGATACAATGATGCACATGTTCATGCGCACTGAGTGGGTGTTGTAATACTCCAGGCATTTTCTTATACTGATTACCTGACAAGCGTTGAAACTTGAACATAACAACATATTCTCATCCACATAGGCTGTTCTTTCTCTTTATTTTCTTCCAGCTGGATTAAAATAGAGATACAAATGAACTAGATTAGTAATTCCAACACATAGGAACAAGGCTATGCCTATTAATGTTCTGCAGAACAACAGATTGCCTGAGGAGAACAAAGAATAAGGTTAAACACACATTCAGATCTGCTGTTTGGTGATCCCTGAATACCCAGAACCCACAATGAACSCGTTGTGGAGTGTACACCCAAAGTCACTACACTTTTTCCTTTCATTATAATAGAATTACCTTATGCTGAAATACCTTATGTATAATAGAAATACCTTATGTGTKTAAGTAATGCATGTCCCCTTATTGGGCCTTACTTACACACATAAGGTATTTCTATTATACATAAGGTATCTCAAGGTTTTGCTGTACTAACTTCGTAAAAATAAATTCCTACTCCTGTCATAATCTARCATCCCAGAGAGCACTGTTGACTTATATAACTGCATTCTCAGTATATTTCTTTATTCTACGCATGCTAGCACTTTACTTGCCTTCATTACCATGCTGCACATCAAGGTTTTCTGCATTTTCATTATCTGTCTACAGAAATATCCAGGTGCCTTTCTCTTGACTGGTTCCAGTTAATTTGGAACCTGACAATGTGTATCAGTATGTTCTATTCCCATTCATAATAATACTGCTTAAGGATCAATGATATGAGGGGCATTTTTTTAAATTAATGGAAATTAATATTTTAATGATATGCAAAATTAACTGTTAGTATACAGACCATTGCATTGGCCTTTCATTCACATCATCAGCTAGCCTGCCAAGAATCCATTGTTTGAAAAACAGGTGGACAGAAGCAAACCATTTTTTAAAAATGTCCAAATCTGGAAAACTTACACTATGGCAAACTGGTAATTTAACCARTTTAACCAACACATTACCCAGGTGAATCAATAGGTTTACCAGGTTCTCTTACAACCATTCATTCTTTTCTAGGATTCCAGAAAGGCCAGATGAACGGGTAAGTAATGCAGTAAAGACTGGTCTGATGAGTGTGCCCAAGGCATTGCATCAGTTATCCCATTACTAATAAACATCAAACCCAGTCCACTGGGAAAGACTTTCAAAAGATATTGCATCAGAGAAATGAATATGCACAACAGAGACAAGAAACATAAAATATAATCTGTAATGTTTTTCCTACCACTTTTTGTGAAACACTTTCTATTTCTTTTTTTTTTCCTAGTGACAGAACTACTACAAATTCAGAATATTATCCACATTTTTTTGAAGTATTTCTAGACTCCTCATTAACGGTTAAATAAGGGGATAATGACGAGCTGCAGGCCTCAAACCTGACTCTGCACCGCTGATCACCACCCACTATGAAAATTTCCAAAATCTTAGGGAGTGATGAAGAAAAAAGTCAGTAGGAAAATTTTTGGATTTTCTTTCTACTATGACAAAGGAAGAGAAAAGTATATACCTAAGTAAATATTGATTGAAACTTGTCCTTCCATTATATGTAAAGAAGACAGCTGAAAACATTTCAAGATCTTGGGGTAAAGAAGGTTTGAGGTATGCCAAGACACAAGGTGCTAAATAGAGGAAAAGTCATATGGAAGATCTATTACAGTTACATATCTAAATACTGAAAAATTGCATGATTAAATACATCTGTGTTTATTAAGGCTAAACAAACATTCCTGTGCATGCAGCAAGTAAATTGCTCCTGAAATTATGAAGATTTTTGGGTCTGCCCTAGCTTTCCCATTTCTATACAGCATCATGGGTCACCAGTTCTGAGAAAGGACTTGTACTGAGGTATCAGATCGGATAAGCCTAGCACCTGAGCAGTRGGAGTGTGTTTGAAATGACAATTATAGACCTACTATATTTGTTTGGGGTTTTTAAATGTGTGGATAATAGGCAGAAGTAAAGGCAGTATTGCCTAAGTTCCAATCATTTTTTACATACCTAGAAATACTGTTATAAAATGACACAGAAGCAAAAAAAGCACCACTGCATCTCCAGTTATCACATTTCAACACTTTGGCTAGGCATAACCCATTATCTATTTACTGCACATATCCTCATGTATCACAGAATGACTCAGAGAGCTAAAATAATAACTATAAAAATATCTGAATTTTATGCTGATTGACAGCTGGAGACTTCATCCACAGTGCAGTAACAGCATTATTAAGAGTATTACCATTTTTTTCTCACCACCCACCCACTTAAAGAATCTATTGTTAATGGTAAAAGGCTTCCCAATTTTTCAGAAAAAAAAAAAATCCTTCATCCTTGAGTCTTATGGTCTCTTTTGCAGGCATGATAAGTACTTGCCTTTCCAACTGACTTTCAGGGAATTTGAGAGTGATTTGAGCCTATGGACAGAGGAGAAGCAAGTCCTTCTTGCACTGAATAAGACACATCTAGGGAACCTAAATTACTCACGTACAAAACAAATTCAGAGATCCTCCAAGGAAAGTAAGAAAGAAAGTCAAGTAATTGTTATTAAGTGTTTAATGCTCCAAAAATAGGAGAGAAGCACATTGCAAGAAAAATAAACTGATGATATTTGATTTGTGACCGGGGAAGACTTAGTCAACACATTTTATTAGTGTTAATTGAACTATTCAGTAAACTCTATTGATTRTTTAATATTGGGCAATTTCTCATTCTCTGATAGGCAAATATGAGCCTTTGGGTCAGAATGTTATTGAGAATTACATTCCACAAGATAAAAAGGAGCGTAAAAAAAACAGTAGTAGTGAAATCAAGTTCAAACTTACCCTCATTTTAAATCCACCTAACATTGTAAAGTTTCACTAGTAGAGTGTACCATATAAGTGAACCGTAACCTTTAATAACGTAGACCAACCTTTCTTCTCTTTTGCAAATTTGGAAAAAAAAATATTATCCTGAGTTATAATCATAACTTGTCTGTGAAAAACTTGGRCATAACGATACTTTGAGGAAAATGTCTTTTTACTATCTCCAAAACAGGAAATGSTTCACTACTAAAACTTCCCTGGAGAAAGTGCTACCATATTTACTTATTTCAAGATTAAGCTATGATTAATTTAAGCATTTCAAAAGCACGCATGTATATAAAGATATAGAGCATCACCTTTCTGTAAAAGTGCCTAATTAAGATTAAACTTGCCCCTGTGGTAAATGTTAATTTATTTAATTATAATCAAAATTATCTAAATTGAATAGCTTCTATTTCAAAGACTCRCTTGCATGGTGTTAAGAAGCTCATTACATTCAATTTGCAGTAATGTACGGCTGTCATGTTTCCTTTCAGAACCACAGYATTATATTAAAGTTCTTTGATTATTTCCCTGTAGGGCAGCATTAATATGGCACACTACACAAAAGAAAAGCTCAGATGATCCTTAAAGATCTACTTACCTTCTCTCCTTCCCTTTTCTGCATTCTCTCTCAGAGAAAAGACACATAATTGGAAATACAATAATGCATTATGTAGATCCAAAACACAACTACGTTCTCTTCCAAACAAAAGAAGAAACAGAAAAATTATCAAAAGTCAAATTTGTCACAAATAGATGTATTTGTGCCCGCAGTGTAGCAGAATGTTCCTTTACCAYCAGAAATGCATCTTTAATGAGTTGTTGGTAAGAGCTGACATTTTTATGACAACTAGTTTTTATTTATCATGATTCATTTAATGTAAAAGCATTTTACCAGCCTGCATTTGYTTCATACTTAAACTCTTTCAGTCATACAGTGATAATCATGTCCAGATAAGCTTGTCGTTATAATATTTATATGCCAACAGACGATGTGATTTTACATGTAAGAGTTTGCATTGGAACAAMGGTAGAAAAGCTTGTGGTATATTTTCTTCAATTCTAGCTGCTAAAGACAGAAGTAGCTTCTCTTTATACAGCAGCAGAGACCCCAAAGTAAAAACAAATGAGACACGAGAAAGGAATATTATCTTATTCTGCCATTTGTTTGATTTTCAAGTTATACTCATGCCCTAGAAAATTTTGACTCAATATTTAGTATGTTGACACACAGCTTGGTAAGGTCAGAAGAGATCTGACAAAGCTCAGAAGTCTTRCAGGGAGTTCATGCAATGATACTGGTTTTGCACCTCCATCCAAATTTTAAGCTGCCACTTCAACATCTTTCTCCTTGGGGCTCCATATGCCAAGTGCAGCTGATGGGCAGTTCTGTGGCTGTGCTCAAATGACCAGCAACACGAATGCACAGATTCCCCACGGGTAGTTTTGATCTGTGACTTGTCCTCTGACATTGATGCTGTCTCTTCKGCAATTACATGAAACTGCCCGTAGTGTCCTATGTGTTAGATGAGGAAAAAAACGGAGATGTCTGTGGAAAGAATATTTAAGAGAACAGACAAGTATCTGTAGAATGAAAAGGTGTATTAATGTTATAGGGGATAGGAATAGCTGAGACGCCAGTAGTTTCCCGCCTTCCCTTTCATGTTTCATATCAAATGCTTCCTTCCATAGAACGTGCTTGACTCTGAAGAGYGTTCCGGGCTGGCTGTCACGGGAAGCCCAGACACTGGACACTGCAACTTAAACCTCTGTTTATGAATGAATCAACTCATTTTACTAAAATACATAATAGTTTCTAAATTGTTTTCAAGTGCTATGTGACGATGTTATTCTCCTCTCCAAGGTAAAATTGAAAGCAAAGTGTGGCCACTAGAAAATATTCCCTAAGACTGTTTCACAGATAGCTATTGTCATTTATATCTTTGAATTTTACCTGTTTGTTTGTTTTTGAGTTTTGGGGGGGTTGGGAAGCGCTATCAACTGTTAGTAATAGAAGGCTGGATTATCAGGTGAAAAAAACAAATATTACCAATTATATTTGACAAAACTGTTGGAGAAATTAGACAGAATTTTAACATCATACTTACCCCTCCTGTGATTACTGTAATACTGAAAAAAAAATGTAGTGATATGACTATTGAATAACCAGAGATATCTGGGACCTTACTTTTTCTGAGGTAGGTTTTTTTTTAGCACAACACTGAGATTTCACTCACCAAAGATGAGCAGAGAGAAGAGCACCACCTAGCGAATCAYCTATGTCGCTAACCGGAAATTTTARTTCTCTTCAAAGTTTCATCATCCAAAGTMTAGCCACGGTTTGGTCCRCATAAGCTAGTAATGTTACAAAAGAAGGCAACATGGCATTCATTGCTCTCCAGTATAGACCTGAAAGCTGATTTTGTTCAGTTCAGGCAATTTATGCTCCTGAATTTTTATAACTCTTTGGCTTGCTCTTTGTGCYTTGATTTTTCTTGCATTTAGTCCACCATTTTTCCACAGGAGAAAAACTGGATACCATGGATGCTGGTATAAAATATCTGCCATTTTAAAAGTATACTTTTCAAAGAAATAAACATTTGATGCTTAATTCTTGGGGCTGGGCTTATCAGGCATGTGCCTATAAGACAGGCAAAGAGCCAAGTGCTAAAATTCAAAWTATACGTAAAGAGTTTGCTGTATATTAAAAGGCAACACAAGGGAGCCCTAAGGTTTTGTGCCACAAGGTTTCACAAGGCAAGTCAGCAATGGAAACATCAAACAAAGACATTTTTMAGTTTTCCCTCTTTTCCTGGCAGAAAGCACAACAACATCCCTACAGACCTCCATTCTATACTTGGTTAGATCAATCCTCACTCAGACTGTTGACCAAGCACATTCTCAAAGCAGTGTTTGAGAGGAATGCTCACTGCTGTATGTCAAGAGACGCATGGAGCTGTTTGCTACCAGCTTAGGGGAAACATCTCTGGATGGATTCCAAGAGTAGAGTTTAAAGGGTTGCTTTTTTGGTTTGTTTTTCTTCTCTTTTCTTTTATTTCTTTTCCTCTCTCCCCACACAGCTTGAAGTCAGAACATTAGCAGATAGAGCACTACACTGTAATCTGTTGGAAGACAGAATGAATAAGTTTTGCATCCTCCCACTGTTTGGGAGGATTGACTGTTTGGTTAATTGAACAGTCCTCTCTCCYATCTTCTTCAGCCTCTTCCTTTAGCTCCTGATGCCATTTCAAAGATCAGAAAGAYAGGAAGGATATCCTAAGAAATTTTGAAGAAACACCCAATGGATGAGCTATCTAGAGTTGAAAAACATAAATGTGCAAGTTGCCCTTTGGCAACTCTAYTGCTGCACCTATCTTAATGCTCAGGAAATCAGAAATGAAAGGGGCAAAATAGAAGCCTTAGGTTTCATCCTAGTCTCAAGCAACTTTAAACCTTTATGTATGAATCAACTCATTTTACTACATTATATAATATTTTCAGAACTGTTTTCRAGAGTAATGTGACTATGTTTCTTCTTTTCAAGAAGTTGAAGAGTTTGTGGATTCTTGCATTTATAAACCGTGTCAGCACATGGAATAAAAAGTCACCTTTTTGCTTACTCGAAGTAATAGCAATACGTACATACTGTTTTAAACAGAAGCCTATTATGCCTGCCTTGGAAGAATGAAAGAGCATGASGTATGAAGTACATATTACAACAGCAATGCTATTATTCTTTTTCAATTAAGTGTAAAGAGACTCACTGCTGAGAGGTTTCAGGAAGGAATGAATACTTAAAGACTTAAGAGAAAATTCCCTTAAGTTCAATGAGAAGTCTATTTACTGGAGCCAGAATCACTTTGGGATATATATTTGTGGGTCAGCCTCTAAATGTATCAACAAATATTTTATCCCTTATCACCTCCAACTTTGCTCACAGGGATTCAGTTTTCTGTGTCCCACAATAGTTTTGATGCAGCACAGAAGCTTACCATTGGCTCAGACATTTTAGAAARTTGTTATGTTATAGGAAAAATCTGTGACAAAATAGACAGTCAAGAGACAAACATGAAAAGAAAGGTAAAATTGCAGATAGAATTAAAAACAATGACAAGGGGATAGCCCACAGCTCAAGGATTCAAGAGGAAGAGTAGTGGAACACAAACRTCTGTAAAACTGAGGGGAAAAGCAGGGTGCTGAAATAAGGCAATTCCAGAGCACCAACACCATCCCATTGCCAAAAGCAACTGCAGCCAACCTGCCCCACTGGCTCGCTGACTGCATGGCCAGCAAAGACTCATCAAGGGGGATGTCTTATCAAGGGGGATTAAGCAAATTAGTGCTTACTCTAGTACCTCCTCTGTTCTTGTTACAGACTATATAAATTATTGCTTGCACTTCTAATTATTGCATATCCTGCTCACAGTCTGCTGCTAAAGAGACAAAGTAGCCCAGACTTTGCCAGAGTGTAGCCCTCTGCTTCTAACTGGCCTGTTTGCTGTTTTGACCTTGCGCCAGCTACATCARACAGTCTCTCTGTTCTTGGAATTCCAAGAGACAAACCTTGCAATCAGTATTTACAATATAATTTAATCCTAAAGTTTTAATAATTGGGCCAAATCGATGAAAATTTGATCATAATTTTCTCAGATCAATAAATGCAAATATCTAAATAAAGCAGGCATTTCACAATCTCAGCCAACACTAACATGACAAAAAATGATAAATGTACAAGAGTAACAAAAAGAGAGCAACTAAGCCACCGACCAACTATTTCTTAGTCTATTTTATTTTAGGGCTGAAATGCTACTGTAACACTGTAGAGAAGAAGAAAAAAAAGAATGCTCTTTCTTACTCTAAAACATACAATTTAATACCAATTTTAAAAAATGTGAGTCCTTATTTTGCATGCCATGCTCCACTTGCAAAGCAACTAACAAAAGACATCACGAAATCTCAAGTCTGAATCATTTATTTGGACAAAACACACAGGCTATTTAAATGGGCAGTAATTCCCTTCTGCTGTCAGAAGATAAAGGCTTACAATTTTCTTCTTTACAATACCTTTTACATTTGAGCATGTCATCATGCTCTTTAAAAAGCAGAACAGAAGGGGCTAGAGAGAAGAACTTAATTCCAGTGTTTTACCCTATCACTAAAAGGGATTACGACCAACTGTAAGGACACTTAATTCACATCTTCTTACAAGAGAAGATGAAGGCCAGTTGTCAGGTGCATTATAAGATACCACASTAATGTCGGCACTATGTTACAGTGCTGTCATATTCAGAAAAGTGACTTCAGAAAAAAGTGACATTAGGCACATTTGCTCCCTTCCTGTCTTGCAACAGTTACTTGAGCAACTTTTTAAACGATAATTTTCTGCTCCTTTGAACTCTGCATATCACTACTGGAGAGTAAAGTACCTTGCACCAAGCATCCTCTCCTGCAGAACTGAAAACAAGGACTTGGTACAGGTGGTGACAGACAGAAGTAAACATTACAGACACATCATCTGGCCACTTCTACCAGTTCCAATGCAACTGTTGAAATGGGAAAACTCCTGAACATCTGGAATAGAAGATAAAAAGTAGGAGCAATTTCTGAATTCTGAATGTCTGAAGTTTTACATAAAAACTTCTACAAATATTCCAGCTAACTATTAAGTTCCATTTTTACAGAACTGTGAATGAGGACTTATATTAATGATACAGAAACCCTCAGAGGACTATGATGGGCTCTAGAAGTGACAGAATGACAGAAATGCATCAGTGCCTGTTGCTCATCAAAATTACACCAACATATTGACATTATCCACCACTAGTGACTATTGACAGCAAATTAAAGCATTCTACTTCTGCATGGATCGCTCTTGTTGAAGGAATTCATGGTATTTTTGCTGGATGTTTCATTTTTTAAGAAATATATATAACAGAAAATTCAGCAGCATCCTTGATTACATGATGGTATGTTGCACAGATTGTAAGTAAATATTCTAAGGCACAAAGTGCTTTCACAAACAGGATGATTTGGAAATTGCCCAAACCAAGTTCTATTGAAATTATCATTCCAGTTTTCAGGACTGTAAAAATGACCTGGCACTCACAACTCTCTCTCTGTTATGATTCTACTATCTCCTATAAATCTGCTCTGAGAACACTAATGAAGTTACTATGTCTGTATATAATTGGTGGTCCAGACTATATTCTAATGCATATCCTGCCTTTAACATGGAAATTGAAATATTCCACCTGTCAAAGAAAGAGGTAGTCTGTCACTCCCACATATTTAACTGATACTCTTATACCATGCTGGACAAAAAAATTATTTCTGTACTCAAAGGGAATTTTTTTTAATTCAGTGTGATTCAGATATTCCTATAAGAAGGTCATTTCACCATCCAAAAAGCTTATTCCTGCCTGAAATTAGTTTGAATTATCCAAATACAATAAAATCACTGGACCTTATGGTAGATCAGCATCTTTCAGGATCAGAACAAAATATCTTGCTAAAGAAGAATAGAAATTAATTCATGATGCAGACATGGTGCATCCATTGAAGAATAAAGATGTTTCTGTGAGCTATAGCAACTTGATGCTTTTCCAGTAACACAATTATTTGATTAAACCAGAATTCATTTTAATTTAGTGGGTTTAACTTTAGATTCACAGTTCTTTCCACAGGGCACCTGAACAGTTTAATGAAATCAGATGCTACACACTTTCAGTGTCTACTCTACAAATCAATTTTTTTACTCACTTATTGGCATGGACCCTCAAAATTTACTGCTTTAGTAAACAGGAATTCAGAAAATAGTAAGAGTAGGTAAGAATAATTTCAAAGTAGTCAAAGAATTCTGCAAGTGGGAAAAAATGCAATCCTACCAGGTGTCATTAGCAACAGAGTAATAACACTAAGAAGAGAAAAACAGAGAGAGATTATTAAAGGGGGGCAAGTGGAAGATAAAAGGTTTCCKAAAGGCTTCCAGGAAGGCTTTGAAAGAGGGCGGAAGGAGGGCTCTGAAAAGTTTTACTCTTTTGCTGTTTTCTGTAATTCTAAAGCAGAGATTACCTTTCAAGCTGGTACACATTTAACTTCAATGACAAGCTTGACTATTAGTTTATGGATCACAATTTACAGCAAAATCATCCAAGAACATAGTATCGGTTGTGCAGGTGCGCTGTCTCCTCCATTAACATCTCCAAGCAGTTGTGCCAATGGCTGGAGACTCTCTTCACCCTTTGCAGTGTAGAGACCCTTTCAAGGCAAACTGTCAGCTTAAACAAAAATCCTCACCATGTGTGTACCACACATTAGCAATTCATGGTCTTGAGTATCAATACAACTGCAAAGCGTGAAAATGGTTCGGTGATTCTACAAGTAGAAAGGAGCTCTGCTTTTCTTTGTTTTAGATTCCTTTGCTTGAGCTTAAGCAAGACTACTCTAGATAAAATTGGCAACATTAATGAAACCAGACATATTTGCACAGAAGTACTCCTTTTGTTTCAAGAAGTAAACCTAATATATGAAGAAAAAGAAACTGAAGTATGAAGGCAAATTKTGTGTTTATGACAGAAGCAATGTTGGACAGGCCTTTTTTTGTCCTTTTAGTGTCTATCATCAGYTTAATGTTTATGTTAAAAGCTATGGTTTTGATTAAGAAATGTAAATATGTAAASAGGGTTCAATCTTTCACATTGTGGATAGCTCTTCAGACACACACATGGGAATTATCTGCACAAGTTGTTGCACCCAAATACAAGCCTCACCTTTTCATTTCAAAGACCTTGAACCTAGGCTGCGGTCAAACAACTGCAAAAGTCTTGGTARCTCTTCGTATTTCTGCTTTTCTACACTTAGAACCTCTCCATTAGAGATTTTTGTCTCACAACAGACTACATGAGTATAATATCCTTTTTAATGCTAAATCACCAAGATTAGTCTGAATCACTTCTGAAACCAACGGAATGCTCTGCGTTTTGGGCCGAAACACGGGAGTACAAAAACGTAGCAAAACGATTTACATATTATATCAGGAACCGCACAATTAGTATTAAATATGAATAATAAATACTAGGTAATATAGGATGCAATTAATACTAATAATACAGAATATAATTTATATATTCCTAATCATTGATACCAGTAAAGTTAGGTGTTTGAAATATTAGTGGAGGACCAAAATAAGGCTCCTYACCTTTCACAAGAGGACAAGCAAGTCTACAAGCAATAGGCGAAAATTAATAATAATAATAGCCTATATTTAATTTAGAACAAATATGAACAAAGTAAAAAAGATTTTGCAGGTAAGGCCTGTTAAAATAAATGACTCACATGTATCCAAGTTGCTAGGCACTAAAGATGATCTCTGATACATAAATCTAGAACAACAATAAATTGATACAACATCCTTATAGTGAATATTTCTTCATATAGTTGTACATAGCTTTCACAAGCTTCACACAACTTTAWTTATATGTAGGTAGTATATTTTTTATGTTCCTTCAAAATATAACTGCCTGCTTTGGCATGGTATGAAGCGTTTCATTTCACTAGYCCTTATGTTTGATCTGCAATTATACAGTCACTCAAGGCAGATGCAATAGCGATGTTATTAAAACAGGTCTGCAACGTGATTTTGATGCGGATACACAACAGTGATGTGTAATAATGTCAAACATGACAGGACATTTGGCAACCATCACAACTTTCAACATGTTAGMTATATTTGCAGTCTTAGCCCCATGTAAAAATCAAGGAAAGAAGTTTTTTGCTAATCACTGACAAACCTGTTTTAAAAAAAGATAAAAAGCATAACATGTCAGTCATTATTGAAGTCATGACAATCAATAAGAATGTTCTCAGCATCTTCAGAAATATCTGTTCTCTCACCTATCATAGAAATACAACATAAATATAAAATGATTTTTATAAAATGATATAAAATAATCTTATGCCAATGTGGTATAAACATTAAACAGAGAAAAAAGTAGAATGCACAAGAAATGTATTGAGTGTGAATTATAAGTCTCTCGATAAATGAAGATTAATGTCTCAGAGTAAAGCTAACATGTATAACAATACAACAATAATAATAGTTCCCTCTGCTGTAGCATCTTTTATCTGTGTAGCTCAGAGCACATCACAAGCCCTAATTGAAACGTGCAATATCACTGCAAGGCAGATGCATTTTCTTACCTGGCTTCTACAAACTGGAAAATGAAAGCACAGGTAAATAGAACAACTTGCCCTGGGCCACAGACCAAGCCACTGGTTAAGTCAGAAGGGCAACTCTCAGGTTTATCTTTGAGATCTCAGTTTTTAAACTCCTTTAACTCTATATTATATAGATTCATATATATATAGAATTCCATATAGATTCACTGGAACTCCTAATAGCAAAAAGTACTTCTCACATCCAAACCAGTGACTACAGTGCTCTTTTCATTGCTGTATGTGTACCATCACAAAATTCCCAAATCATGATAATATTTTAAAATGCAAAATACATGTGTATACGTGTGCACATTTGCGGCTACACGTGTGGGTACAGCAGCCCAAATTGGGGTAACTTCTGTCTCTGCTGACAGACTGTCACATGTTCCAGGTCATTTGATGTGATAAGACCAAYACATAACAAACTTGCTGCACAGATATCCTCCAAACAGACCAGGGCCCTCAATGCGCATCGATAAAACTGTAGTTCTCTAAAATGAGAAGCAGACATACGAAGAATCTAAAACTCAGTACTACAGCTCAGAATTTTTCCATTAATTTCAAAGCCAGAGGATTAGATGCCAAATCCCAGGATAAAAGAATTAGGCCCATAACACCTACTAATTTTAGGGCTAATTAAATGTCCAAATAACTTCAATAATATGGATGTAAGCTGTTTAGCCACTATCAGGATGATTCCCATTATTTCCAACAATCATTACTGCCTCCAATATTATTACATGGTAACAAAACATCTGTCTACCACATAGTAAAGTTTTATACTCTTAAGATTTGCACTGCTTGTAGTACCAAAGAAGTCATTATGATTTTGTAGTCACTTTGGAAAAATGGTGATAGAAATATTATGTATTTCACAGGTATGCTTCTTAATTTTTTATAATACATATTTGGAGCTGTTTTTTCAAAATCATTTTTGGATCAATRTTTTGCAGAAAAAATAGGAAATTAGACAGTTTTGTGAAAACATCAAGAAAATAAGAATCTTTTCAATAAACTAAATACCGGAAATATTTTTGTAAAACTCATTCCTGGATTAAGCAAAGCTGTTACTAGTCTCCCAAGAACAACTGGAAAAAGTATAAAAGTTGAGCAGAATTAAGAACACATGAACACTGGGAGCAACAAGAAGCTGACCTTATTTCCACAGCATAATATCATCCTCCAGGATCCCCAGRTGTCCAAGATTCAAGACTCTAAAGATGCCCCAGACACCAGAGCTCCCAGCCTTGGAGTTTCCAAGCATGTCAGACCAAGAGATTGATGAGACTTTGGTGACGGGCCACCACACTGTGCATCGTCATTACACACACGTGCTGCTGCTGTACGTGTAACCAAYAAACATCCTACAGACTCGGTTATGCTTCTCTCACATGCTGACTGCTCCACTCCTGTGACACAAATTTACCACTTGCCAGTAGAGCCTCTAGCCCGCGAAGCAGCCAGGACTAATTCTGTTACCCCATCGCACATCTGAAATACCTGATTCTGTTTCAGGGCAAGGAAAAGTATTAGAATAAAGGCCTAAGAGGAGTTTCTTTTGYGGCGATGTAACATAAGGGTGCTCATGGAGACAGCTCGAGTGTCTTGCCATGGAATATTAGACTGCCCTGCTAAGACAGGGATGAGAAGGAGAAGGAAGAAAGGTCTGAAAGCGACATTAGAAAAGGAAAAGCATCATCTACTCGCATCGCAGCTGCTTGCCCAGAAGAAAGCCTAGAAGGGCATGGATAAATCCTAAAATCATTACTTCATCTTTCAGACTGTAACAGACTGTCCTTATGCTTCTTTGTGAGCTGCTTTCACCAAAAAGGGCTTCAAAAAGTTAACACCACATGGATTTTCAATATACCTACTCTTTTACGAACTGTGATTTTTTCCTCTGGGGGAAAAAAAAAAAAAATCAGGAACGTTCAATTTGAAAAACTGATAAGACAAGCAATTTCACTAAGTTTTAGTTTTCAAGTCCATTTATTCACCACCAAAAATTAACGCCTAAAAATAAAATATAAATTGAGAACCCCAAATTTTGAATACATTCACATTAAACTTCAGTGTCAGATTTGATTCCATCTGCCCAGTTTGGTAACGAGCTCCCGCTCCCCGGTCCCCGAAAGGAGGATGTGGCACACAGTGGCAGCTCGCTCGTGGCAGCGGTGCCGCACGTGCACGGCGACGGCAGGGCTTCCAGGGGCTGACTAACAGAGCCACSGCCAGAGGTTTGCTCTGGAATTCAGAGCTGCCACTTGCAATTTGAGACGAGGGATCCATTCGCCCAGTGCACTTTTTACTGCTATTGATTCGCAATCCTTTATTTTCTTTTAATTTAAAACTACCACTGAAGGCTTAACAGTTCTTTACTCCACTGAATAAGCCCTGACAATTTTGCTTGCAAACAATTATTCTCAAATCACATTTTCCTCCTGCATCAGCTTCTCAATGAGTTTCGGTAATGAAGGTTTCCCTTTGACTTAATTATGTTTTTGGCACACCTGCTTTTAGTCATATCTCACCTCAACCACGATAGCCATATTTTGTCATAGGCCTTGCCATTAATAAGCATGAAACATTTACTCAGACTAATGGGGGGGGGGGGGGGGGGGCTAATGGGGGGGGGGGGGGGGGAGAAGGAAAGAAAAATGACACTCTCTCACCTGACTCGAGTAAATTGCCATGTAAATCTGAGCCAAAATCCAACCTGCACAGAACACTTACTGTCTGTCTGCAACCAATATTTGCTTCACACTCTTCACACTCTGGAATGGTTATTTCTTGCCTCAGTGCACTCAGTCCTACAAAGCAATGAATATTCTTATCCCAAACCAGTGAGGTGCTCACACGTATGCCTARATTTAAGTATACATCTAGTGTGAGGATTTTATGCAAATATATTAAATATGCATCCTTAAATGCTTTATTGGATTAGAGTATAGTTCACTGCAAGACCAAAGCCATGTCATTATACCTGAATTTGAGAGCTGGAGGCAAGGATTGCTTTGAAAACTTCCATCTCTGGTTCCGAACAGGAAATTTAGATTTTCCAGATAATGGTCAAATCTCTTAAACTGTAAGATCATCAGTAAACCAAATTGTCCCATATCAGTATGAGACAGAAAATCATATGTATCTTCATGAAAATAAAAAAAAGAAATAAATGTTCTCTTTTGCGTGCTTGCTTGTGTCTCCTCTTTAAACACAGTAAAACTATCCCTAGTATAATATTAAATATTATTAAACTACTATTTTTATTGAAAATAGCTATCTTATTATTAAAATGAAGAGCACCATTGCCACATAGAACCATGTGTCAATACCTTACAGCTCTCAAATCAAACTGTAAAGCTACTAGCTATTAATTGAATGACTAGTTTTGAATCTGGGCTACTGAATCAACAGATAACAAGTATCRTACAAAGAACTATTTTACAAAAACATGCATATTATCCCGGTTTCCTAAAATGCATGTCCAAAATAAAATGAAAACCCCTTCTGAAAACACATCCTGCTTTCCTTCAAACTTAAAAAATGAACTTGCCCATGTCAAAAAAAAGATCAGGTAAAGGTATAATAAAGCAAGCTAGATGCCTCAAATCCTCCTGGAAATTATTTTCTCTCTCACAAGTATCATTTGAAGCCAGACACAGGGAATGTATTGGAGCTCACTCAATCAGGAAACTGAAGACATATCAAACTACAAAGCTGCTAAACATCTTGAGCTTCAGATCTAACCTGGCAAAGCTTAACTGAAAAGAGTGCAGTTTTGAAATTAATACGTCATCAAAGATATATTTAATGAAACAAAACAAAAAAGAATGCGTCAGCTAAAAAATTACTGAGGAACTTTGTTCTGCTCTAGCTGCTAATTTAAAGCAATAAAAAAACTGCAGTACGACTTGCTTGGTGAACACATGCAACTGACATCACTCTCTGCAGAAATGTCCAGTTGCATAGGGCTGCCTTGAGCAGAACCTACAGTTTTTGATCTCTGTTGAGAAAATACACTTGTGCTTCCATTGTGCTACCAACAGTCAAGAAATTGTCTTATAGTATAACACTATTTCTAAGAATTTGTGCAAATGATGAATTACAATGTATTTTTGCTTTAGATATATTTTCTCATAATTTATCATAAATTATCTGATCTAATGACAACTCAACACTGCAAGACATTACAGGAAGATGCTCTTTTTACTCTGTTTGCCTGATCATAACACTGGTACACACAAGCAGACCCTGCATAACTCAATATTTTGCATCAGCTTTACAAACACTACATAGTGAAAAAGCGGTATTTTGTTATACACATCATCCAAGGATCTTGTCAAATAAAGGTGCTCAGATTCTGTTCTTTTTTATTTAAAAAACGTTTCGCAGAAGTTCAAAACCATTACATTTAGTTTTATGAAGTTATATTTTTATGGGAAACAGTAAAGTTTGATAATTTCTTTGCATGAATTGCTCATCAATCATATCCCTGTTGATTTTCCGCAGTTGTTTCCAATGCACTCAATTTTTTCTGAATTGCCTCACASTTTCTGTCCTTAAAATTGCTAGCACAATTTCCAGGCACACATTCTCTGCCAGTTACCGTTTCTCTGAAATGCTGTTCAGTAAGGTATTGATTGATTGCAAAATATTGTACTAGATTAAAAATCCATTTTCCAGAAATACTAGTAAAGTCTTGGGTTGACACACAAGTGCAGCTTGCAATTTAGACACAGAATTTCTGCATTGTTTTTTAAAAAAAATATGTAAACACTTGACATGCCTGCTTTTACAGCTATCGCCAACTGCACGGCACTGTCATGTGGTCGAGGRCCACATGTGCATCAACACGGCTTCTTCAAGGGCATTTGCTCACTGTGAATCTGATTTTGACAGCTGCAGTTATTTGTCCTCTCAACTTTAAATTTCAGTGATGGGAGTCCTATTTGAATATACCAAGTGGCCTTGTTTCAAATTTGGTAACAGACATTTTGTGGGGAAACAGGGTATAAAACAGAGTACATTTAATAGAGGAATGTAGACGGTGAACTCCAGGCATCACTGAAAAACACACTGAAAAATCTTCAACATTCAAGAATTGTCCATTGCAAGGATATTGCTTGCTTGAGAGAAGCATAACAGAGCATTAAGTAAGACACACAAAACAGCCCTTTTGACAATTGCTTATGTTTTCTCGCTTACTAAAATGAAGAATTTCAGTGCCGGCAAAGAAGAAGAAAAAAAAAAAAAAAAGGAAAAAAGAAAAACAAGCTTACATTTCCTTTGTGTTCCTTTTCTGGTGATAACTTGAGCACAGGGCAGGAAAATTCTCTGTCTACCACAGTCTCAGCTGTGCTTACAAAGACAGAGAAAGCAACAACCAGTGGCATGAATTCATATGTAGTGTGCAGGTCTGCTTTGCAGAGACTTAGATTGTATCCGCTCAATTTGAACTCATCACCTCATGAGGAATAATTGGTTGTAGGCAAAAATATTCATATAAACGGCCTTCTAGTGGTATCAGAAAATTTCTCTTAAAAAGGATCTTGGTTTGGACAAGCTTTTCATGTTTTAAGCACTGATTAAAAATACAAAAATAGCCAGTATGTAACTTTTAATCCCAAATCAATTTACCTTTACTTGAAACTTTTTTTCTGCATTTCCTTTAACATTGTTACATTGTCGTAAATTTTAAAATTCATCTGATATTGCATTTCATGAAAACAGATATAGTTAAAATTTTTTTAAAAAATCATTAATTTGCTGAAAAAACCTATCAATACTTTTATATTAAGCTGTGATATATTTTGGTTACAATTTTGAAATTCTCCAACTGCCCAAGTATATGTTGGAAGATTTTTGAAAGTTGAAAACCATGAAGGTCAATGAACTCTGGACCAGAATAATTTTCAAATTCAGCTATAAATTTCAATTTATTTTATGCTTGGATAATCATTAAGAGAAAAGTTATGGATTATTTTGGTGAGTCTTATGAATTAATTTCATATGACACAGTGTGTATATTTCACTCTCTAAAATCTATTTTTACTTAGGTGTTTATAAGCAGTATGAGTAAAATACAATTTAAAGCGTGGTGCAGAGAGAGAAAACAACAGTCTATAAATTCACAAATACTGATGCATTTGTATCAAAAGATTTTTAAGAAGACTAATAAACATCCTTTCAGAAAGAGGTTATACCTCAAGCCACATCTCTCTCGGTGCCTATCTCTTTGCTTCCAGGACAGCCAAAACAAAAAACAAAATTCCAGCCTTTTCTGGAATTGCATGCAGCCTTATATGTGCAAAAGATGAGGGGGAGTGAGAAGGAGATATCAACACTTCCTATAAATAGTAGCTAGAGCACTAGTTTGAAATATCAAAAAAGCTTTCAATTTTTTTGTTCTGTTTGTTGAAGGGTTACTGCTAATAATAGTAATTCAAAGGAAAAGAAAAAAATTAGCAACCTCACTCTGCACGGAGCAGGCTTGAGATGGGAGGCTTAGCATATTGCAGATAACCCCTCTAACACCATCACAATAAGAGAAAACAAAAATTTTTTTTTTTATCTTTTCATCTTTTTACCTCACACAGGAAAACAAGAAAATAAAAAGAGCAGAGATTTTAAACAAACAAACTGTTTTCAAGACTGCTTTATGCATTCTAAATTTACTATTCATAAATTTATTATTAATAATTAGTAATATTGAAAAAAATCAATTTTAAAGTAATTCGAAGAACTCATCAGCTGGGGTAAATACAGCACACTGATGCAAAGAAAAAAGTGGTTTTTTCAGAAGTAGAATATTCATATAAAAGCACTTGAAGAGGTGAACGACTAACTCCGAGTAGTTCACGTCAAAGGTGAGCTCTCTGAGCGCCAGTTTACGGAGGGCAGAAAAGATACCAGCAGCACAATCATTCCTTCTTTCTCTGTTCCAAGTCTACTAGCCATCTGTGTCACAAGTTCTGCTACTTTTGTTAGAAAAAAAAAGTCTGAAATTCAACATTTCAGTTGGATTCATCAATCTGACAGGACAAATGGAAAACTTTCATGCTGGGTAAATCTAAAAAACATTAAATTATGTTATTTTTCAGCTTGATCACTAAACAAAGAATTAAATTACCAGCATAAATAACCTACCTAGGTCTATATAACCAAACATGATCAAATGTAAAGCATTTTTCATGTGCAAATCCATGTCAAATATGATACCATAACATATCACCACTTAAAGATAATTTAGTGGAGGTCCTGCCCAATAAGCCTGCTTTGCAGTTCTGGATAGGTTTATATTTAAAGTGAAGGAAATCGTTGATAACAAATTACAGACTTGATAATAAATAATCAAAACAAATGGACCAAAAAAAAAAAAAATCTGTTGTTCTTGGTGGGCAGCTAACAAAGGAGAATCATATTCTATTAAAATACTCCTGTTAAGATCACAAAAGCTTACACGCATCTTAAGCATTCGAGAAAAGAAATATCCCTTCGAATTTTACTTGGGGGTCTATTTAATTTGGTAGCCAAGTTAAACATTTGTTGTGCTTTTTGCTTTTTGACAGCAAATGCATGAGAAAAAAACACAGAAAAGACAAAGAATATAATAAGATGCATAGTTTTGTTGAGTGCAGTCTAGCTTGTCAGTCTTAGAAGTATTGTATCTGTAATGTAGACAATGGGAAAAGACAAACTATTGCTACATTTCATGAACTGCRAGAATAATTTTCCCTACACAAGGCGAATGTCAGCCAGCGCTGCAAACGGCCTGCAACAGACGGTTAAAGACATGTGAGGCAAAAAGTGTTTTCTGCATTCATCTCAATCGAATTTTTCACACTAAAGATCCTCTCCAAATCAGAGCAGTCAGGTTAGTAAGTTACTTGGGAAATCCTTTGTGGAAGACACAAGTCTTTATTGTGATAGTTCACTGATACTAAGAACCTAGAGGATTTCACAGACCTTGTTTGCAGTTCAACTATGGCATTACCAGCAGCCTAAAGTGTGAGAATTGCAAAGGCTGCTTGACCTGAGTTGAGCAAATCTTGTAAGGAAAACACCAAAACAGAAGCCAAGGTGATTTGTTAGAATGGTAAGATGCAAAGTAAATCAGGACAGTAAAACAGAAAGAATTAAGTTTGTTTTCTTTGGGAAGTCTATCTGTCAGTGTATAAGCCTGACAACCCAAGCACTCCAATTCATATTCCTACTGATGCAGGAACACATCTTATTAGGAAAGTTCTTTAAGATTACCTTCTCCAAATTCACATTACAGACAGGAAGACTCACAAGCACAGACATACTTTGCAAATGCTTTCTAATATATCATCTGTCTTTATTCAAATGACTGTTAATTACACATAAGTAAAAATTCTTGTTACTAATTATCTTGTACCCTCTTTTGGACTTCTCATGCAACTTCAGGCAATGACTCCATCTCCCTAGCTGTTTTCTGTCTGGAATATGTCAGGGAAATCCTGACCATGTCAAAAATGGGTAAGAATTTCATTATTGTTCTAGTGGTCTATAAATAGATACAGTTGTTCAGCATACATTACCTAGAGATTAAATTTTATTTTTAAAAACTCTAAGAAGCTAGCAAGTAGAAGAAAATGAACTAACAGACACCGAACAGTGTCCATTTAATCTGTGGCTGGTATTTTGCAGCAAAAAAGACTTAACATTTACCTACACGATCTTTTTATCACAAGGTCAAATTTACTTACATCTAGAGCAGACACTAGAAAGTAAGAAAGAAAATCATAAAAATAGTCCTTTTACCAATAAGTTTGTCCAAATAATAATAATAAAAATATTTTTTTAAAAAATGCTCTCAGTGATTAATTTTAAATACTATGAACCCAAATTTCAGCTCTTCAATCAAAATCCACAGAATAAATAGAATACAGACATCACTGCAATTCAGTGGCTCAAAGACAGAGTCCAGAGCATTATAACAACCATGAAGAAAGGTGGGAGACAGTCAGCCAAAACCCAGAAAATCCCATCTCTGACTTTTCATCAGAGAAATATCCTTGATAATAATCAGTTTCTAAGGGATTGTCATCCCAACTTGGTGACAATACCTCTGCCATCTTTTTCTTTCATTTCAAAGGACCTGCAAGTGCCCTCAGTAGGAAATCACTTTTCTTTGTCTGACAAAATTGTTTCATCTCCTCCATGTATCCCTTTATGTCTCTTCTTTCTTATACTACTAATTTACAGTCTATGTCCGTCTTGGGTAGCACTAGCCTCATTAAAAATGACTCCTGTTGCTTTGGTCAGGCGTGACATTCAAWGTGAAAAGCAACATCTGAGTGCACTGGTTGACCTGAAACTTATTCTTTAACTCCAGCCCAACCAGTTGTCAGATCCATATCAAAAAGTAGGTATATGATAAGAGGGGACAGCTTTATCTGCACTACTTCATTAGATGTGTTCTAATAGAGAGAGACCTACTGTCCCTCTTCCCRCCTGCAAGCATTATAATTAAAGTTTCTTTAACAGAATAGCAAGCTATTTTTGTTCTCTCACCATTTTTAAATGTTGAATCCAATGCTGTGGGAACTTGCCTAAAAAAACGAAAGATGTCAACCTTCACACAGAAACATAGCATTTTTCTTCTTTTTCTTGWGAACAAGGATAATCACATTTAAGCATTTAGATACTTTTTCTTTTCTTTTCTTTTTTTTTTTAAAGCATCGACTATTTTAGAAGTTCTGGGTTAACATTTCATGCTTTGTTTCTAGCCAGTAAGAAMATCTGTTGTGTTGCAGCACTAAGAACAGACTTTTGTTTATTTATCCACATACAGGTATTCAAAGTCCTCATTATCAAATTTTGCTGGATTTTCACAAGTTATAAATAAGCAAAGTTTCTTTCTTTCAGTAATATTCATGTAATAAAACACTCGTTTACACAGACACTTTAGTGATGCAATAAGAACTCAACCTAAGTGATTTGTTTGGCTTGATGCTAACAAAAACAACTGTCAAACTAAAAAGAAAAGTGAATATGCTTTTCACTGAAGTGGAAAAAAACCTTACATTTTATTTAGAGTGGTTCTACTTCTGAATATAAACATCAATGAATGAAAATAAGAAAATATATCAAAATGAAATGTTGAAAAAATCAAACGGTGTGATTTTGAAAATGACAGAAGAAATAAAACTTCTCAAAAGTGATTTGGTTTACCAAATTCAACAACATGTGATAAAACCCTAAAAAGCCTTTTTTAGGAGAACAATCACACATAAACCAAAAAGAATGGTCTATCCCAAAGAACCCCAACCACAATTATCTACATCTTGTGCTGAAGTTCAGATTCTGTGCTTTTAAAGGCATTATTAAGGTGACCTAGATTTTGCATATGAGTTTCCAAACAGGGGAAAAACAGTTCATGCCCCAAAGCACAGGAACATAAAGATAAATGCACTTAATCACAAGACTAAGAGAATGAAGTACAATTTTATATGCGTATAGTCATTACACTCTGTGTTTCTTTGTCTCTTTCCAGAGACTGACAGAGAGCTGAAATGAATATTAACMTCTCTATTATATCTATTGAACAGCCATCGCCTTCCTTTACATATAGGCATCAGTTTTATTTTTATGGTAGTGCTAGTTAAGTAGACTAAATTCAGGGGTGGGGTTCAGTCTAAAAGGGTCTGAATTTTATCTAATCCCGTTTCACACTGCATAAATGACAATAACATGACAAAGACAAGCAAGAAAGKCTGGTACCCTCAATTTTGAGTAGGTTCCAGCCACACATACGTGTGCCATTGAGTGAGATCGTTTCAGTTAACATGATAGAAGAGTGCATGGAACAGRGGCTATGGCAGCAGTCAATGCGCCTCTCTAAGCAAACAAGCTCCCAGTAAACAAAGCAGCATAGGGTGGCTGGTTGTAATGTCTCATCTCTCCCTCACAAAGGAATAGCTATTCTTTTGCTATTCTTTTATTCAAAGGAATAGCTATTCTTTTAGCTGTGTTTCTGAGCAAGCAACATATTATCATCAATGTCTGTATAGATAGCATAAAATATTCATTATTATGGCTCAAAAAAATCACATTGAACTGTAGTCTTTTAGAAAGGACTGATTTGACAAGATCAGCAAAAAGGGAATACAATGAATCACATGCTGAATCCAATCGAAATCACCAAATCTTGATGAAAACAGCCACAAACATACCACAAAACACGGACAAGAAGCTGTCTACCAGACAAAGTTACACTTCTGCTCTACTCARCTCCAGCACTAACGCTTCAGTTGAGAATTCTTTCTTAAAGATTCTAAGAAAGATGTCAAACAGTTTGAGATTCCAAAGAAGAACAGTGATCCCTGGTCTGGAAACCATAAGCTATGACAAGAAGTTAATGAAATGGCTGTTRTTCACTTTAAAAAAGACTAAAGAATGAAAATGACCACCAAGACAGGAAACTATCCTCAGCAAGTGTTCTAAAAAGCAAAAGAAGAAACKTAATATAACTGCTACTGGGAGACAAGCGCCAGGAAAAACTCTGTAAGCACTAGAGCACATAGCCTAGTCTGCATCACTAGAGTCTTCTTGAAAGGTAGCACACAGCAAAACCAGCAGCCTTCCAAAGGGACTCATAAGCTGAGAGCCAGGCAGCACACTGAAATGCATGTGAAACGCAAAACACACAGCAGGAAAATCCACAGTCCATCACTCAAGAAGAATCACCTATGTTCAACAAAAACGTCAGTTTAGACTCCGAATTATTTAATCAGTTTTAGGACACAGAGAGAATAGGCTGTGTTTAACTCATATTTGTATTTCAGTTTATTCTAGTGAAGTCTGGACTTCAGAATATATTCAGAAGACAACGGGGAACAGGACTGGTTGCAATGCTAACCTTTAGCAAAGCTACTGAATGCTGGTTCAGCCCTTTTACTTGGTAAAATGTAGTGTTATCAACATCACAAGGCAAAGTAGCACAGATAATATTACCTATAAAGCAGCTGGAAACTCTATTTTGTGCATCCTGCACAAAATGTGACCTTTTTCAAAGAAAAACCTGTGATTTTTCCAAGTAACTACAGTTAAGTCCTACGTAAAAGAAAATATCTGAGGCCTTACTTGCAATTGTCTCTTTGTTCTTTCCTCACCTTTCAAACATTAGACTGTCAGTTACAAGCCCTTGTAGAATTTTGATTGCTGTTTAGAAAGACCAGTGACTTATGGAAAGTCGTATTTCAGCATCTGGTCTAGCATTCAGCCTGTGATTTGTTGTTGGGAACCTTGAGGTTGAAGGATGGTCGTCTCAAGTGTGATGATTGCATTAGTGGAGTAACTGCAAAAGAGTTATTATTTAAAGCAACCTTGGAAATACACACACTTTTTTCCATAATAGGGTTTCATGGGTGGAAAGGCAGTCTCATTTTCTTTAGCTACTTGTAAACGCCTACAAATGCTCATCTTTAATCTCTATCAAGCTATTCATTAAAAACATGAAGGAAGAACTATTGGGGTTTTTTTCTCCCTACTGTGCGTACATTTAGTAAAGTTTCAGAATTAAACCTCCTTCACTAGGATTTCATGGCCAATAGGTTATCAGTCAACAAGTCAAAATGACATCACCACTTTACAAAACTGATAGCACACTGAAAAGGAAAAAAAAATAGCAAATATCTTAGCTCACAAATGCTTCAGGCCAACCATTAGCTTTCTTTATAATATTAGTTTCATAAAATACRCTGTAGGCCTACGATTATATCATTATATGCTATATCATTACCCTAACGGTTCAGCAGTGCTGAGCAATGTTAAAACCTCTCCACAAAGTAAACAATTCCTGCTATATTTAAAGATAGAGTACAAATGTTACTGGATGACTCTCCATGATAATTCCTATCTCCAAGGAAAATATATGTACTATTTAAAGTAATGGGTAAGTCTCATTTATGGTATACATTTGATAGGAAACTATCAACTTCTGTCACAGAATCCATGAAACTGTCTAATTATACTTACATTAGACTTGCAAACTACTCTTTCCTGAATGCTTACATTACCATCATCATTACCATCATTACCAACATCAGAACAAAACTGATAAATGTTGCATGTCCTATAATGCCTTTCAGTATCGAGGGMTTCCTCCACTTCCATTTCTAACTGGAAGTCAGGTGTTGCAAAGCAGACCTAGTTGACATGAGAAGTGCATGTATGAGTGTCCACAACAGTCACATCCTCAGAGAAGCAAAAGCTGCTTTTCTCTCACTGCAGATAAAGGAAGATTAAGCAACTCATTTTTAGCACACAACAGGAAAAAATGATATTGATTCTCTACAGTATTATTGAATACTTTCTCTCCAAAACTAAATAAATCTGAAAAATATACAGTTTTCTTCAAACAAGTAAAGCACATTTTCCAAACACTTTAATGTACTGGTTTTTACCATAGCTTTTCCCTTTCTCTTCATTTTGTCCAAGTCTTTACCTTTGAGTATTGCTATTTACTGTTTTTGGTGTAAACTACTACATCGATCTCAGTGGGCCATTACAGGCAACATCTTCATATGTTATGAAACATCACTTGCATAACCCTCCTGCTGTCATGCTTCTAAGAGGAAATTTTTCTAAAAGCAACAAAACCTTGAATATTTCTTTTCCTTCTCTGAGCTCTTCTCCACAGAGCACACAATGCCTCTAAAAAGAGACAGTGAAAACTGTCTTGTTCTTGACAAATTTTACCACTGATGAGAAAGATCAGATGCAACAGTGAGCAGAGATTTCCAAATCCTAGTACTAAGTTGGACTCTGACGAAAGGGAGATCAGAAATTACTAAAAGATACAAAAAGATGAGAAATGTCAAAAAACATATTACCAAAAATGTCTGAAAAGATAAAGTAACCCTAAAACACGATTCTCGGCTTTTATTGTCAWAGTCTATATGAACAAATAAACAATCTGCATTTTATCCTGGACTCCTCAATTAAGCATCTTAGTCAAAACGCAAAACTTCAGAAGCAGGCATTTCCACTTTTTGCAGAGAAAAGGGAGTATTAGGAAATAATGCTATTTAAGTTTTCAATATATAATTTATAAGAGAAGATAGTAGCTCATAACACTAGACAACTTTATGATTCTCAAATGACGCAAGTCAGACCAATATAATGGCATGGCTTGCTTGTCATATTTTATGCATCACAGGTTGGAAGGGACTCTCTACTGTGTGTTGTCTCTCTTGAGATGTACATGATAAATAATTAAAATTTTCTGACAACGTACTGGCTAAGATGGCTACACTCTTGCTTGAAATTCATGGCTAAAATGTGATTAYTTGTCTAAAATACTCTCCTTCTTCCAGAACTGTAACCATATTAGTTTCTTTGTAAATCCCTCCTGAACTGAAATTTTGAGACACAATATGCCCTAGTCCTTGCCCTTATGTGAAATCAGCAATACCCTACCATTCTACCTGTTGCCTTTCATAGGAAATGAGACACAATATAGCCTTCTTTATTTACATTTATTTCWATTGAAAGTCCTGATGAGGAAACACACTTGAGGATTTTGCAAGAGCTGCAGTCTCCCCATTCAGGTTTGCAGATGCAGCAAAGCTAGAGAGATCAGTATGTGTTTCTATCGTAAGGAATTTATGCAACTGAAACCCAACACTTCAGAGCCGTTTTCATCACTTACTCAGTGTGAAGTGTTTACGGCTTGGTTCAGCACTAGGCGGGATAATCACACAATTGTTTTCACGGGGAGAGTGAGGAAAGGTATACTATTCAAGCCACTTAGAGACATCATCAGCTTCATCACAAATGGGGCGATTCAAMAGAGTAAGCAGCATGTATTCCACTGGCACCTCTGCTGTGTCCTTTGAGAAAGTAGCTGAGATGGCATTTTCTGTCAGAGATGTTTTATTGGAAGTGATAAGCAAAGGAGGTGTGAGGCCATTTGGAGGGTTCTGAAAGCAATATAGCACATTCAGTAAAAGAAAAACTTGACCCTTCAGTGACCCTAAGGCTTACTCCAGTGGATGCAATGATGTTTGCCACGTTTCACCTGCTAAACCACCAGACAGAGCAACAAAAAGAACAGATTTTCTTAACGTCACTCAGGTGATGAGTCTATCTTGTAATTCCTTTTGACACCCCAGACAACAGATTAAACAGTAGGAAAAGACACAGCAGCCAAATTACAAACACCTGCTGCCCATTTCGGCTGGGTTGTTGAACCCCTTCACATCACACATCTGTCATGCCCAGGAACCACTTCTGGTGCTTCCACTCCACCTGACACAGCACGGTGTTTTAATCCCATTAAAGAAAAAATTCTTAAGCAAAATARAGACTTCTTTCAGAAAGAAAGAGCGAGAAAATACATTATTGCTATGTTTTGCACAGTGGTTAACCAGTGGCTAAAATAATACTACATCTAAAAGCATGCTTAGAAAAATAACTGTCAGATAGTATAAATTAGCAAAGCTCTAAAGGGAACTGCAATCACTGAGTATAATGAAGACAGAACAATAATCAATACAAAATTTTGATAGCCTGGCAAATCCAGAGGAAGAATTTTAATTGAAGGACTTTTTTCACTATGTTCTTTCATGAATATAGCAGATCTATGACAAAAATGGAAGGATTTTTAAACAGCTGTAATAGAATCATCCAAGATAAAGAACAGCCCTTTAAATACGCTACATAATGGAAAGAAATGTAGAAGGAGGCTATCTTCTATGTTTAAAATGTAACTTGATTCCCTAAGTTGTATTTTCTAATGCATTCACATTCAGAATCTCTCTTGGCAAGTTWACCAGACATCTCATGTGAAACAGTATTTTGTACATTTCAGTTTGAAATTTCATGACCCATATTTCATCTTTTTCCATATTTCTCACACACTTTTTTAATAAGGTGGTTAGAAAACAAGGTTGAACTGTCAAAAAATCTGTTGTCCCTTTATTCATCCCCCAATCCAGTTTTGCACAGTCATTTCATTCTTCATAGATTTAGAGCTCTCATCTGAACATTAGAAGAGAAAGAAAGAGCATTGCTTGGAGCGGACTGCAAAGATCAGGGGAGATGATTAGGAAAAAAAACACCAGATTTACATCCTTTCACAATGGGATACCTTCCAACTCCTCATCCTTCCGAGGCTTTCTGTTGGCTTTTGCCCACTGGRTATTTCCTTCAGTCACCCTTAGAGCCATACAGATAATCGCTACTAAGATGTCAAAGTAGTCTCTGAAAAGTAGTGACAGAGAAGAAGGTAGTGGAATTTTTTATTATTTCAACCTCAAATCTTATGCCCTAAACTAAAAGCCTGAAGGAAATAAGAAACAAGGTGATAGTTGTCATGCAATGGCATACAGGAAACAAAATCTTAAAGAAACCCCAGAAAAAAGCTTTTCTTTTATATCATTTTATTTATTTTTATACAGAAGACAGGTTGAGAAAATTAGTAAAGGTAGAGGAAACAATTACCTTTTTTTACTACTTTTTAATCTGTTGAGCTGCCTGTTCAAAAAATTAACACTGCCACAGTATACACAAAACAAAGGTACAGTGATATTTTAGCTCCAGGCAGCCAGAGTGTACGTACACACTTCTCTTTACCTTATTCAGTTGTCATTTTCATTTTTGAAACAAATACCCCAGTATTTGGATTCAACAATTCCATAACTCCATTCATAATGCATCGCAACAAAATCCGCTCACCTCAACAAGAAAGCATCATCACCAATCTCTGTCATTCCTGGTGGCTCATCTTGCAGATCTTTGATCAGATTCAAGGGAGAATGGGAATCTTTAAACTTGGTTGCAGAACAGAGGATCTTTGCAATTTGGAGACATAGCAGCAGATCAATGTTCCTAGAATCCTGCAGAAAATGGATTTCAGTGACCTATGAGTATCTATGAGCATTCAACTCAAAGGAAAAAAAAAGAGTGCCTTGAGCCAGCAACTATGTTCATGGCTATGTGTTTGAGTATGACAATTACAACCAATGGTCCTATTTCTAAATATAGAAGTTAAGGATGAAGAGATACTTGCAATGCAGAAGATGACAACTTGTAAGGATGCTCCTACAGCCTCAGTATGTGGGTGTGGAGGAGGGGGAGTGTGTTTTATTTATATGTCTACTGACAAGGAAAACATAACAAAAACATTTCTATATGCTTTTAGAAACGTGCTTTTCATCACTGCTAATTATTTTCAAAGAAAAAAATGCTATAGACTAAAATAAATGGCAATGGAGTAATATAAAGACTGCCTCCTGCATACGGATCCTGCATAAGAGCAGCCTATTACAGGCAAGTGAGCATTTATCCCGGTACAAAGCAGGAGGTGGCAGTGATCTAATTCGGTATGAATGTCTGCAAATGGCTGCTAAAATGCAGAACTGCTAAGGCAGCACTCTGGGGCTAATATCTCGTGTAGTTTTAGAAATGCAGATGTATAGGCCTTTGGTTACTAATGCATTTTTTGGTAGTACTTGCAAGCACAACCTTTCTTTCACCAATAAGTTTTTACTTAATTTCAYTGATTGCCAATTAACACCCATATCTGATCTGCCAATTCAGGTCTGGAGGGAAAAGAAACACCAAGGAGGGAAAGGAAACACAAACATAAACTGAAGAGACCACCGCTCCTCTGCCATGGCCCTGCTCATCTCTGGGTCCCTTGTCCCGTCTCAGCCAGGATCACTCCRGTAAAATGGTGTTTTTCCAAGCTGCCACCAGCTGGCATTTCCTGGTTCTCCAAAGGCCTCCAGCAGCAAGCCAGGAGGCCTGCAGCCTGCAAACCCTTTCCCACTGAAGAGCCGCAGAAAAAGGCCTCCCTGTGAGATTTATTGACACTAAGCGCCCAAGAAATTTCTGGAGACACAAAGCCGCATTTCAGTCCGTAAGGCTTCRTAAGAGCAAGCGCAATATGAGCTCACGCTTGCCTACGCTATTGCTGAATAAAATTGGTCACTGCCACTTCAAAACTGAAGCTAGATCCAAATTTACACACAAAAGGACTTCCCCAGCCTTCATTTGTTGCATGTTGTTACTTCGAGCAGACACTGTGTAACTAGACATTTCCAGGACACTGGAGAAGCAAAAATAAAAACACRCATTGAGTACTAACGCTTGCATTTTGTAACATCTTTGCATCATGGTGCCAATATCTAGGYGATAACTGAGCTGTGACCCTCATTTTGACCCCAAATTCTCTCACAACCAGCACTTTTAAGGGTTAAAAATTATAAATGGGAAATAGGGGACCCACCTAGGACACACACATAYGCTTTTCTTGGCAGAATGGCTTTTGCTATCTGAAATAACAGCCAGGAAGGTACTTGGCATTCGACTTATTTTTCAATATGTGTAAGCTTGGTACAAATGTTTCGTCTCTTAGATTATCTTGCCCTGGGATGCAGTTCATGAAAAATTTATCTTCCAAATTGAATTCAATATTTGGAGATTATACCACCTGGAATCTATTTATTCAAACACACCTGGTGCCGTCTCTCTTTTTAGCCTCCGATACAACTTAGCCTTGCCACTACAATGAATCATAATATTTGGGCTGTACAGAGGAGCCTATTTATTTCTCTCTCAATATATTACACACTAAATATTGTAGAAAATACCTGAAAATTCATGGATGCCATGAACTCCAAGTGTAATACTGCTGGAGATTCTCAACCAAGCTGAGAACCAGTGTGAAGAGGGTTTTCATTTTATTAGATATCTTTATTTTTTCTCCTTTGTATATGTGCATTTAATATTGGAACACAAATGTTTGTAACCACTGAGCACCTTCAGGGTTTTGTTTTCTCTGCTCAGCCTCACTTCCTCACCAATACATTTCCAAAAGAAACTAGAAGTAGCCCTGAAATAGAAAGGTGGGTTTTTTTCTACAAAAGCACAACAGAAGGTACTTCAAACCCTTTGTACCTTAATGCAAGTCTCATTTTGGCAACTCATAAAAATTCTCTCTGCTAGGATTTGAACATCAAAAGAAGTAATTTAAATGGATTCATAGCAGAGTCTTCACATGTAGGAAATTGTTTGAAAGTCAAATACCATAAAAATTGCAAACAACAGAGCTGAATATAATGTACATCATTAGAAGCAACATTAATCCATTTATGATCCGGTAATTTATCTTTGCCCTTCAGTTTATTACAATGAAAAAACAATCAGTGATCCTTTTCCAATATTCTGTCATTGTCAAGTCCATGCTAAAATGTTTTAGCTGCCTGGGTTGGTAGCCAGTTTTGCAATGGATTACTGAGTAAAGTTCTAAGCTTTGTTTCAAAATTACAAAATACTTAATATAAACTGAGTCCAAGGAAGGAAAATACTATCCTACAGCTGATTCCTATGTTTGAATTATTATCTGATAAATTGTTTCTGTTTTTTTTATACTATCTGTCTACTATTGATGTGTCTGAAAAGTAAATTTCAAATCCKAACAATTCTATCCTCTGTTTGCTCTAATAAAGGTCTAACTACATGTAATAGGCCCATCTTGAGCCTCCACCTTCCAGTGAACACAGGAACATTTTTTTCAGGAACATTTTACAGGTACATTATTTTTCTGCTAGAGCATTCTTATCAGCAGTTGTGAAGAGTGGGGGTCTCCCCTCTTTAAATACTATAAATATAATAATTACATTATAAAAATTACTTATAAATAAGAAAATACTTCAAAGTATTTTGTTCAGGACCAGCTTTCCTAAAATACCATTTTTCATTTATCTTTGTGTTTCTGTTTCTGTTCCCTGTGTTAATCTGTCCTCTGTTCCTTACCCTTAAATTCTCAACAGGTTTACCATCTATTCTGAAACAAAGCCACAAAGCTCTCACTGGGCAAGCACAGCTGCCCAATAAATATATACCCTATATATATATATATGTAAATGAATGTATTTTCTCAGTATAAGAAATGTCAAGATAATTCTCGCTATACCACATTTTCCTCAGGATTTCTGTTCCCTGCAAAGAACTCCAAACAAATAATGCTAATGAAAACATACATACGGAAAAGCTCGAATGGTTGAGATATCTACCTATSTGGCAAACAGTTACAAAATATTTTATATCCTGACAGATCTCAAAACACTTCACAAGTCTATAATAATAGAAACACTCCATTTACTACTGAACCACAGCCAACTCAAAGACAGAGCACAGCAGTGCTTTAACAGCACAGATGAACACTGTCAGCCCTTTAGAATARTAGGTAGAAGTAAATATCTTATCCATTTAAAACCATAGGGTGCTTTAAGACAGACAGAATATAATYAGCCAAACTTCTAAATAGCAAAGAGACTGGAAATAACATCCCTGTTCTTCAGAGGTATATTCTGCCATCTTTAGTGAGCACAAACATTTAAAATACATAAAAATCACTTTCTAATTTTTTTTCCTCCCTGAAACAGCATCACTAAGGAAACATTACTAAGGATGCAAAAAATCCAACATATTTCTSTTCTAAATAGGGATAATAGATTTGATCTTGCTCAGTCAAAATTAATTCCATACACTGAACTTAAGAGCGAGTTTCTCTTTTAGGGCCTGTCAGTCACGTCCATCCATCTGGGACAAGTTTACTGAATTTGTTATGATCCTAACTCAAGAATCTTTACTTTTTGTAGTTTCTTTATTTCTTTTAGTGCAGCTCATCTGCCATATACTCCTAGTATTCAAAATCTATGGCTTCATCTGTTACTTAAATATAAACATCCAGTAGTATTTGAGATATTCCATGTTTTGAGAGACATAGTCAGAGGTCTGGCAGCTATACCATGATCTAGGAGAGATTCATGCCCTTCCAAACAGGCATACAGAGGCAACTAAATCAAGCTCATTCCTAAAAAGCAGTAAGCTGGTCCTTTGTATACCACTTCCTTCATACAATATCTATCCCTCTTACCCAATAACACAAACAAATAGGAATTCTTAAGAGAGTGCCAATATTTCAGTTTCTCTTCCAAGRCTGAAAGGAATTTTCACAATGGTACCCATTAAAAGTTACAGATTTCACTGGCAAAGTTTGGGCTAAAAAATGTGTCCTTGACAAATCAAGTCATCAGAATCCTATTTTGCATTATAATTAGCCAGGATAAGTTTCATAATTAGTAGGAATAGATTAACATTGTACCAGTATTTGTCATTAGGTGACARATGTTACAAGCATTAGCTGTTAAGCCAGCCTCATTGCTCAAAATTGAGTGCATCCAGGCTATATATTTGAGCGTAGCCACAAGGACTAATATTTGAGTTTAATCGTTCTGCAAAGACAGGTTAAGAGGGATTGTAACCAATACAAGAAAAACAATTTATGTTCTCATATTTTGTGACTGTTTCACACTTAAATGTTGCTAAACTGAAGATTTTCCTTCTTACCACATCCTTTTAGCTAATGCAGCTACATGAAGAATCCTACAGTAATGATAAGATGATCAAAGAATCCACTGTGAGCTACTATGCAAATACACACCAAAAAAGCAGTGTTAGAGAAAGAGCAGAGAACTTACTAAAAAAAAATTACATATCCTAACAGCAACTCATACTAAAAAGACAAACTATTACTTCAGAAAGCTTTTCTCCCCTCTCTTGACACAAGCAAAATTAATTTTGAGGGCATTTCCATTTTCCTATTGAGACTTCTCCGGTGAAAGAAATTCACATTCTCCAGAATCTTGAGATATTTATTATTTCCTATGACTTTTAGTTATGCAAATACATTTTCTGGCTCTGCTTGACATCCTCTGCATTGGGGAAGGTGTTCAACAGTGATTATTGCTCCTCCTCACCTAWGTTGTTTGATATGCTCTTTGAATGAACTCAGAGGTCTATAATTTAATAACTAAATAGATTTGGGAAACACCAAGCAGCTAGCCCAATTGTGAGATTTTGGCAGTTTGTTGCAATAYGCTCACAATAGTCATATAAGCAAGTTGTAAACATGAACTAGATGAAAATATATTCAGAAGATGGATGAAAAGTAGAACCCACAAGAAAAAGAAACTGAGAGAATAGTTATCAACAGCTTTTTAAAAACAATATTAAATTAGATTTTATACTCATATTTCTGCATCAGGAACTATTAAGTAAATTTCTTCATTCATTACTCATCTGATGAGATATTTGTTATATACAAGTACATAGATGATAGAACATGGATTTGCAGCAGAGTGGAGGACAGGCCAATGGCTGGCCWTCGGACAGGACAGTTCAAACAGTTACAACAAGCTGTTTTGCTCCTAAAATGAGACATTAATTCAAAAATGCAAGTACATGCTGTTCCATCTAGGCAAGCATAGTCATCTAGCTAACATAAATACAGGTCATGTAGCACCTTTCTAAACAACAGTGTCTTGGAAAATGAGCGGGAGTTGCAGAGAGGGGAGAAATAAGCTGAATGCACGCCCACAAAATCATACTGTTAAAAAGAAAGCACACATCAGAAATATAACCTGAAGAAATTGACATTATCTTTTCTCTTTATTTCAAAGTAATAAACCYTTAACTGAAATATTGTCTGTTACAGAGTACCACATTTTTGGATCAAGTATATTTCAAAAGGCAAAATGAAAATAAGAGTTTAAAAAAGCACAACCTGCCCCTCACCTCAAAAAAAAAAAAAAAAAAGTGGGTTTAGTGGGTTTACAAACCATTTATGCTGTACTGTTGTTCTCTTTAAAAGAATTTCATGCTATTTTAAAAAATATTAATCCGCAAGGTTTTTCCCCTTTCTCTTTAAAGGATTAAGGCAGGAAATRATGCAGTTGTCCATACATAGTTTCCGAAATCTAAACACGCATTTCAGAATTAGAACAATAAATATGATTTGCTAATCCTTATCTACCCGAGCCATGTCTGCTCATATTATCTAATTTCTGAAGTGTTACTATATATATATAAAATGTATATTTCAAAAAAGATAGACAGTACAAGAATTTTTATTTTATGAAAAAAATTACTAGTAATGAGAAAAAAGTTGAAAATCCTCAAAAACAAGAAACAGAAAAAAGCTATTGCTTATRTCTGTCTTGTTTCTCTGTGCATATTTTTGCAGTTTGAACTTCTTATAGGCACAGTCACTTTGTAAATTATGCCAGAATTGGCACAGAGAGCTCTTGTAGCTTCTTTCTTCTTCTAATGTGGGACTTTGTAATCATTAATCTTCTTAACTTGGTAAGAAAGCAAATTAACTCAAATATTCATTAAAATATAGCAGTCAGCCAACACAAGTTACATTACACCAGAGCATTACCAATGTTCTTTTGGTACTTGTAAACAATTGGCAATGCTTACCATGCCAGAAGCTTACAGTATGAATGCAGGTAACAAACTGCAATTCAATTGTCAAACACAAACCAGTACAACATCCATATAAATACTGTATTCAAAGAAAATAAAAATAATTTTTAATTTCCATCTGCTTCAAAAATCTTTATGGTTATGGATAGCAAAAATTCGCTGGAAGCAAGGATGTGTGCATGTGTCTTGTGTGTGCATATGAATACATTTTACTTAAAGGTAGACACAAAACTCTGTACRAAGTCATATTCAATGAAACTCGAAAAATAACACTTAGCTCAAATTTAGCATTTAAAAATGGTGTAAATTGGCTAACATACTACAGCAATATTACAAGAGTTTAAACAACAGACCAAATACTCCTGAGCTATCAACCAACTGTTTATATCTAATTTTCCTCATTTATAAGAAACATTTTACTTCTACATCTGGTGACTTCAGTATTGCATAGATGCTAAAAACAAAGCAGAGTGATAAAGAATGCTTCTTACCAAATGGCCATAAACTACTCAGTAAATTCTCTATGGAGACAGAGCTTTTACTTATAAGAAAGTTTCCATGGGTGAGATGTGAGGCATGCTGACAGATTTAAAAAATATGCACTGCGTTTGTGCACACTGTACCTCATCCGTAAATAGGAAAAAATGTTATGGTCTTCAGAACTGACAGTTGATGGCTTTCACCAGCACCAAAGTCACTGTAAAAGAAAGCAAGGACATTAACAGAACTATTGAACTTAATGGGAGGGAGAAAACTGCAAAGTATCCACGCACGTGGCTGCGGCTAGAACAAGAAGCATCATTCAGGTTCTCAGCACAAACCTACTTCCTCTGCACCAAGCAGGGTGTTTGGCACATRCCAGGATGCAAAAAAACTCTGATGCTCTTGATCTTTCTATCAAATTTCTGATTAGCTCATCTGAGCTAAGCACAAGGAAGAAATTATGCTTATGCTAAAAAARGTCAAGAAATCTTGACCATATGGGAACCCGCTATCCTGCAAAGTATTTATTATCCCAAGCGAGATACTAGGCCAGATTCAGTGATATACACCGTACTTGCACTTAGAAAATTCCTTTTCTTCTGTAAAAAAAAAAAAAAAAAAAAAAAAAAAAAAAGAATTCAACAGCCTTCAATGGATTTTAGCACTGAGGTACAAAATTAGATTAAAAGGCCTGGGATGGGATGAACTCTTACAAGAGCATTCTGAAGTGAATCATTAACAGACGGAATTCAAATTTCTACATTTGTAAAATAATCAAGCGCTATGTAACAACAGATGCTCTGAGGACTCCTTTATTTGTGGCTTATTATTCTCTCCAAGTAGAAGGAAATAGAAATTTCAAGCACTGATCTGAAATAGTTTTCTCCCCTTTTCTATACGTTATAGATACCCTGAAAAGACCATATGGCTATCCTGTCCTCTTACTCGCGTTTTATTCTGCAGTGTTTGTAGGCATTACTGAAGAGTCACCACGCATCACTCCTGAGGATAGAGCTGCGCTTCAGTTCCAGCTAATACATTTGCTGCAGCGTGCTGATTTTTTAAATTTCTTTACACTATGAGCAAAGTCGTTGCAACACTGACACCTTCTGAAATAGTAAATATTCGCAAAGCATCAGTTTGCTATATGGGCCTCTTTAATAATTTTCCTTAATGTGACACAGACATAAATACAAGAGATGTAACAAAAGGAGGGTCAGGGTGCTCCTGACATGGACTAGAGAGACCCTCTCTGCCGCCTTCTGCTCCCCTGGCTTCATCGTGTTCTCTTCCAAGCTACMTCCCACTAGCTGAACCAGGAAGATCATGTATCTTTATCTCTGGCTATAGTCTGCCTACCAAGAATTCCCATAACCTTTTAAAATCCTCAACAGTGACACTTTTAAGATGTTACAAGCTATTCTGATATTTTCAGTGACAGTGCACAGCAGAATAGCTGTTGTTACAAATATGAGTATATTTGTAACCTTCCTTCTGTGATTATCCTAAAAACTGACCAAAGGAAAAAAMAAATAATAAGAAAAATTAGTTTTCTTTCAGAGAAGCAGCCAGAGACAAGGGGCTACATTTTGCATAGTGAGGTGCTACGGGTTACAGGAGCAGAGATATTGCAGACAACAGCAATATACTAGAGAACATACAGGTCAGTGGAGCCAGTCTCCTGCTGCCAAGCAACCACAGTTATAATTATCAAAAACTGTCAAGTACCATGCAAAAAATATTACATTTCTCTCTTTCCAGAAACTTAAGTCTCTGCTAGTTAAAATACAGCATATCTTTTCCAATATTGCACCTGAAAATATTAATGCCTCTATTTATTCATCTGCCAGCACAGTGCTTTAGTATTTCTATTCTTGCTCTGGCACCTTCATCGTCATGCATTTAGAGAAAATAAACACATTCTGCTCTCATTCCTCTTTTTCTAGGTTAAACATGTCATCCCCTTCTAGATCTTCCATGTATCATAAACCACTGTTGGTCTGAGTGTCCTAGAAGTTACTCTGTGCTCTAATTTGAAATCATCACTTGAAAGTGGAACAGACAATAGACCTCAAGAATTTAATGTACTACTGAATTTGTATTCTTCTGCCTTGCACTGGAAACTCTTCCTCCTCTCCCCAGAATATTTTAAGATGCCATTCGCCTTTGAAGATCCTGTAATCACCTAAGTTGCGTTCAATGAAGTGAGAATTTTCAAAATTGCTACTCAATTTATTCACACATATTGGCTGAGGAAAATGAGTAATAAAAGAAAGCAAAGAACTCATGCATTAGCTCTCCTCCAAAGTATGCTTAAGTAAATTTATGTAACAATGCAAGTACTAAATATTTATACCCTAATAAACAATACACGTCCATAAATAAGTAGTTATCCTTAACACKGATTTCTTGAAAAGCATGGCTGAACTTTGTTGTATATCCAGCAATAATTTCATACTTCAGAGAGCTGTATTATCTGTGTTTACCTCATCAGTAAGTGAAGATGAAAGATAAAGAAATATGCATAATTATTACTTGGCATAGCCAAGCTTCAAGGGAGACTGCTGGTGGAAATGATTCTCAATTCACAAGTAAATTGAGACAATGCTAAACCTACATGAAAAAYTACACTGAAATCAAAAGAATTTGATAGTCTCTATGCAGAATCACCAGATTTCCACTTGTCAGCACTGCTGCTTAAAAAAATCTATTTAACACAAGATGAATAGAAAGGAGATACAGCACCTACGAGAAGCATACTCGTTACACCAATGTTACATTTATTACACMCAAGATATGGTACTTCTGTTAAGAGCTTGCAAAAGATTTTCACCAGACCTCTACAAGATACTCAGGTCTAGCCTTTTCTCAGTTCTTCACTGGTGAAGTTAATAATGTTGTTGCAGTAGTAGTCACTCGAACAATCTGGYGAGAGCTTTGGATCATCAGCAAAACTTACTATTCCCCATGTATAACAACATGGGTGGTACTAAAGTATTTCATTTTTAGTAATTTTAGCGTTGGCTTGATAAAGAGAACAAACATCTGCAGTCAGAAGCACGGTGTTCAAATCAGCAATTGTTTTTTCAAAACTCCTCTCACCATTTGCATTTGTTTCCCTCTTACATTCATAGATAAAGCTGTGAAAKGATGACAGATTTAAATGTGGTGGAACTGGAACTGTCAAACAAGACAGTTCTACCAATACTTCCTACTACTTTTACCAATATTTCTAAAACCAGCATTCCTTTAAACTGCTCAGTGAAAACTGATGCTAGGGAGTAAAAGCATTATTAAAAGATGCAACAGGTGGCCAATTACCGAAACCTATTTGCAAGTCAGGTTACAACATAACAGAGGTATCTGATTCAGGGGTTAGGTAAAGCACCATGAATCCCTAGGCTGGTCTCTTTGAGTCCACTTTGGCAACAGAAAAGTATTTTCATGGCTTTTTTGTTTGCATAAAGTGTATTCTATAGTAGTAAGCACCATGGATGGATACTTCAGTGAGAAGAGAAATAAAGCAGCGAATCACAACCAGCAGAGTTCGTTTCATGCTCTGCACAAGCAAAGCAGCCAAAAACTAGAAAGGCATTAATGTGAAACTGCTTCTAATTCCAAAACCTCAATCACAATTAAGCTGCTCTGACACAAACTGATTTAGGAAGGCATCAATTCATGCTAGGCAGGTCTCCAGGGCTTCCCCTAGTACTGCACCTTAAAATAAAAAATAGCACATTTAATGAACAGAAACAGATCTGTCCTCAGACCAACACTGCAATGGAGATGAAAGCGAAGAGCACTTATCAGCTGCCAACGAAATGCCTTTATTCCTTTCTCAGATTTATTATTGGTAGGGGTAGGGGGAAGAGACTTGATGCCTCTGCTTCATAGCTTTATTTTTTCGTTACTAGCATTAAATCAAGCTATTATTGACACAATACTGTGTCAATAATATTAGCAGATTCAACTGAAAACAAATTTAAATGCAAACTGACAGGCATGCTCCATTTGCAAGATAGCATCTAAATCTAATCGTTCAGAAGCCTGCCAACATTCAAGGCCTGATGTATATCTAGTCTTTTCACACCTCCTGCACTCTGCCTCCACAATGCACATCAGAGAGCAGATCCTCCCATCTATTCTACCTGACTGCCCACAACAAGGCAGGGAAGGTTTTAATCGGGCTAGGGGGTTCTATCTTGCTTGAGAAAGGACACAAGAATGTCTCAGATCAGAACTTTCAAGTCAAAGGCAAAGCAGCAGTGATCAACAAAGGGTGCTGGTGATCTGAAATCAAAAGCAGGGGGAATATATTCTTCACACCTCGAAAAAGACGCAAAATAACTGTCCACCAATTTTGCAGAGTTTGTTGAGAGACAGCAAAAGCAAGCGAAAGAGCGGGACYTGCACTCTCAGTGGTTCCCTGTTGTTTCTTATCCATCCATGCGCACATTCCTCCACATGCAATATTTTTTTCCGGATCCACAGAAGGGTACATGCACCACCACACTTTGGACACTACACGCCTCAAATGCTAAGCACAGTATCAGAAACATGAACAAGTGACCAGTAGCARTTAGCAAGTCCTGCATCTCTACAAAGATTTTTGTCTTTTACAAAATATAATTAAACAAGCACACACTTACAGGTTAACACCGCATAAGTAGGATAGTATTTTGTCCATACTTCTCTGATATTTAAATCAAATCTTTTTTGTACCTCCTTAGATAAGTCACAGTTAACAGGGTATTTAATCTTCCTCACTAATGCCTCAAATAAATTAACATAAGTTGTAAAAGTACACAGATAGTATCTGATGGGTATTAAATACCTACTGATGAATAAAATGAAGACAAGGGAGAAACAGCTATCTCTAAGTCTTCCTGGAGAATCGCTTGATATATGTGCTCATACAAAGGCTTTGCTAAAGTATGGCCAAAGTAGACCTAACTGTGAACTGTGAACGTTATGAAAGTTTAAGCGTGAAAATAGTCAGGAAGGAGGCCATGTCTAAAGGTTTGATACTCGGTGACAAAGAAACACAGAGCAGCAACAGTGCATGCCATGCATCTGCAGCTTTTTCTGGTCCCGCAGCAAGAAAGGGAATCTGAAAACTGGTCAGCTTTATACCAGCCAGGGGAACATGGACCTGTGCTAATACATCGTGTAGCTATTTGGGCATTAACAYTTTTACTGAACTACTATTCTAGTAAGGCTAAGTCTTTCTTAGCAAATCAACATGGATTAGTTTTCTGGGAGTCTTTTTCTCTCCAGTTTGGGCTCACAGTCTGAGAATGAGACTCGGTGCTGAAATTTCCTACCCAGAATAGCAATACTGAGGCCTCCATCCTGCCAGAACAAACACACTAGCAGCAGCCAATGACAAAAGCTGCTACAGTAAACTCATTCCTAACTCTGTTCAATCCAAACTCCAGCCAATTAGATTCTTTAGGAGTAGCAAAACAGAAGAGGCTGGCAGGATGAAGGACCTGTTGAAATAAYGTTTCTGTTTCTTCTAGAAATGTTTTCTATATGCTAGACAGCCTGGACTAGACATATGAACAGACAAACCAACAACCTATCTGCTATTTTAAATAATASTCTCCAGTAAGAATTCCATAAGGGAGAGGATGATTTGAACAGGGCAGTCCTCCATCATATGACGTTGTTTAGTTGTAAGTTTTCAGCATAGTTTCTTATGAACATCATAACATCCAAAACATATTTTCTCTTTCCTCTTTTCTGTACGATTATTAAGTGTATGCAAATCACCAACCCATTTATAAAACAAACTCATCAGGTACACCTAATTCACCTGATCKTGACTGCATGGAGGATTTCTTTACCATTTTCAATAACTCAAACATAAGATCAGTTCTTTCTGCAGTTTTTTTTCTCCAGCTGTTACGCTGAGAAAGTGCTTCAGGAAACAGACACTTCTTCAGACCACCTGGGGCTAACACCTCTGCAAGAGGCATCACTTGCTAGCAAGTAAAGTTTCTGTTCTCTTACAGCAGGCTCTCACTTGGTGGAAGTACAGATTCTGCTTAGACCTCAGAGGGGGAGAATCACTAGTCTGTTTCAAAGAGAACCTTCCCTTACGGTGTAGCTGACATGAGCTGATACACTCCATCCAGTTCCATTTTCAGAGAGCCCAGGGCAGCACTTCAGCTGAAATCCATTGCCATGGGATCAGTGTTATCCGAACGTTTTCACCATCAGGACTAGCATGTTTAATAACTATTCATGGTTTGAATCCTGCTTCTTTTAAGGCTTCATTCTCAATTACATCACAGAGCAATGTGCTTAATAAATCTGATCAATTTTAAATTGTATAGTTAATCCTAAATGGAGCTTTAAGGTACCCATTCCAAAAAGCTGTCCTGGACAGTACATGAATTAACTGAGGCAATTACAAATAGCAGCAAGAAGAGAGAAAATTTTCTGACAGTTTTGAGATTTCTTAAAGATTTTTAAGATGTCTTTGACAGTCTGTCTCCAGACTGAAGACTTTTACTTCCAGTTGGATGGAATGTGTACTGCTTCATCATCTTATTTCTCAAATCCTTATATTTAAAATAAGAAAAAAAGCTTTTTTTCCATAAATAGAGCAAATTAAAACAGTTTTAAAACATAGATTCTTTACTTAACTTATTTAGGAAAGAATAAACAGGATATATCAACAGAAGAACATAAGACTGGAAGGGATCTCCTAYGTCATAGGGTCCTATTCTGTCCTATCACTGCAAACCATTGTATTCCTTTTCAGAAAATATATGTCACACTTGTCACATTTGTACTATCACATTTTTGAAAAGCTGCTCCAGATCCCTATACTCTGACAGTTAGAAATGCACCTCTCTGTGACAGTCTGAACTTATTTAAAGCCTCTACATACTCATTTGCATCTGTACCAGCATTTCATAGCTTTATCCATTTCTTGCAGCTTCCCTCCCATTAGGGTTTAGGTAGAAATAAGGAACCAAGCTCTTTTAGATTCCTGTCCCAAATACACTTTCCTCTCCCCTGCTCATTGTAGTGACTTACTTCTGTGAATGTGGCAACCATAATTAGTTTTCATTGATCACAAAACTGTATTGATCACAGCTCTAAAATATTCTATATATGATCTCATATACAGACCTGTAAAAGTTCTCTCCATGCTAAACGGTTCATACTGAGGCAGACCTTTCTCCCTAAAAGGTTTTAATGACAAAGTTATTAATGATATTTAAAAAAAAATGAAAGCCCACTACCAATTATGGAGAGCTCAAATATTAACTTTTATTCAGACTGACACTTCTGTTTAACAAAATCTGGTCCTTGCTCACCTAAAAATTCTTCCATTAAGCCTCAAAACAATTTCATCCAACCCTCAAGTCATGAGGTCTTGATAAAAGCCTTTTTGTTCATGTTTCTGCCCAATTTAAGCTGAAGCAAGTAATTGTTATTCAGTCTAAGGGATTATATTCTATGACCTCCTCCAATAAAGTATGCATTTCCAAGATACCAAAACKAACCACAAAACGTAATCATTTCTGATTTAATGATCTCTGGASAACACATCTGTTGGTTCTCAGAACTGTTGCAGAGGGTATATATTATACATGATCAACTTTTACAATTTTTTTTTCCTTATTCATTTATAGTATATAAATAAACTATTATCTTAGATGACTTTTATCTTGAATACTCTAGGTTACTGAAGCTCTAAGATAAACTCAGAGGCTCGTTTTATTTTATTCAAACAATACGCAGGTATTCATAATTCTTATTTCACTTTACCTAGGGAATAATAAATGGAAAAAATAAATGTCAGGAAAACAAGTAATTATTAAAACTGCAATTCATCATCACTGTTTGTATCACATGCTTCACCTGATGTTGATGAACGGAGGGGTGCTGACTCCAGAAAAATGCCTATTATGAGAAAGAGCAGTCAGGAGAGCAATCCTGAAATAAATTTATAGCTTGAGCAAAGGAGAATTGTACGCCATGAAACACACCTGGTTGGCAGAGCGCTACAGCTCATTTACATCTTGATAATGAGACACAACGTTTTTCTTCAGGCAACTCATTTCCAGTCTCAAAATTCAAGTACCGTCCAACTGGCAAGACCCAGTGTCCTTTCCTTTTGGGAGCAGCAAGTTCTACATTACATCAGGACACATGCAGGTTTCTGGAATGCTTGCCATTCCATTTCTTTAACATAGAAACTATTTACATAATACAGGTTTACTGTATTTCTTCCCTACCTTGAAACTAGTCAACCACTCTTGAATGGGAGGGGACGATAGTGCGTTCTGACTCACAGAGGAAGATGGTCTTCAGTAGATGGTCTTCTCCAACCAGCACCAGAAAGAAATGACAACTCTGGAGATGCCAACACAGCTACAGCCTAGGCCATTTCTTGTCCCTATTCTACAACTTCCTCATTACCAGTTAGTGACAGATATTTGCAAAGCAAGTTATTTCTCCTAGATTTGCAAACTCTTTTATGAGTGGTATTGATAATAGAAATAATTGTTATGTATATTGCTCCAAAAGCGACATAAGAAACACCTACGAACACTATAATCCTATACTCTTTCCTAAAGAATAAAAAGACAAGTGAGAACACACAGGTTCTTGGATTGCGCACAGCTATCATCTTCAGYTAAACATAATAACGGTTGTGTATCCCTACAATTAAAGATAATTATAGGCTATAAAATTTGTACAGCGATTAACCAAAAACAAGATGAAGTGCTGTGAAGCCAACACAAAGACATCCATCACTGAAGTTTATACTCCTTACACAGTTTCTCTTTCACATTTAGAATTTTACTTCATTTCATTTTTGCTGCTTTATACATTAGTTTTTCCAATATGCTCCAAAATCTGAAATATTGAAAATAYCATACCAAATTTCAATTTATTATTTTGTTCCAAGTCTTACAAAAGAATTAGAATATTTCATAATTATGATCTAACCCTAGAAGCAAATTTATGCCTGATTTCTAGGTTGTTACTCTAGATTTATGTCCCAAGAAAATAAATTTTATAATGCTTAGAGATTTGCTCTCAACTAATGTAATTGTAGATGCTGTTATTTTTCAATTTACATGCTTAATCTCTTTTCGAATACCTGCCTTTTGTAATTTCCTGTAACTGTATAGATTATTCAGGTTACCTATGCACAGAATATAATGCTATTTCCATCCCAATGCTATTTTCTCCATTTAGCTGAACATCCATTTCACTGAATATGAAAGAAAAGGACATCCTATCCAAACTTTCTACATAACGACAAGACCCTTTCCAAATCAGCTTACTATATGAGAGAGAAGACAGGAAAATATAGAACCCTCAGAATGCCTATRGAAAGTTATTAAACGAAGTAACATTTCATAGTTGCAAGGAGATAAAACACAGTCCAAGGGATCAAAAGAAATGCAAAGCATGAGCATCACAAAGTAACACAAGATATAAGCATAGTTGAGATTCACCCTCACCCAAAATCGAATTTGTGTTTGTTGACGGAACGCAATAAAATTTGTAATTAACTCTCTTGATTTAAAGGATTCTAAAATGAGGATTTAATAAACCTTTAGCTGAAAGAAAAAAGGATAAAGTCATGAATAGAAGCTTCAAGATTTTCAAGACAGAGGCTTCATGTTTTCGTACTTTCTGTTCATATTTGARGTTGAAAAGCATGACCTAAACTAGGCATTCATGTAAGCAAACAATACACAATACTTCCATCTTATGACCATTACCCTCATGCTTTCATTTGGAAACATGTTTGGTTTATTTTGGCAGGAATCCTGAGCTTCAAAATTTCTCATTTTCTCTAGAGCTGTTTGGCTTAAACTCAAAGGGATTTTTTGTTTGTTTGTTTGTTTGTTTTTGGATACATTGTCACCATGTGTTTTTTGTTCTTTTGTTTGTTTTTTTTAATATCCAGTCCCTATGTGAAGAACGCTACTAGACACAGCTTTCACTGGAAGGTGTGCTCTTCTTGTTTTTCTCTCTAAGACTAGAACAGAAAATAGATACACTATCTGCTGGGTTTTGAGGTCAGGTTGGTTSAACTTTTAACTGATGAGTCAGCCATTATATCCTATTCCCAGTACTTGTGGATTTCTCCTCACCTAGGACTGACTTAATAGTTTTCAAGGAATCACTGAATTAGAGTAGAAAAACACCTGTTTTCATATGATAAATTACTAATACCTCATGATCGCTTTATTCAGATATTTTTTCTTCTAGTGTTAATTTATACWTTTCACATCAGTGCTTACTTGAAGGACTCAGAAACAAAATAAATGAAATGAATTAGCAGGCTGCATTTGCAAAAGTGAACACTTTTGGTACTGTGCGTGCTGTGCTAGTCTATTTCAAATAGTGCACAAAATCAATTAGATAAGGACACTCAAAACATTTCTAATGAAATAACTCTTTCAAATCTATTTAGCTGAAGACAGGAAAACGCTAAGCTTACTCTGAAATGAGAAAAGTTAGTCATTTCCATTCTTCTTCAAGATGAAGGATGAAAAAGGGTCACTCATTTCACATTGCCATCTCTTGAATGCCTCAAAAATAAAAACAAATACAGCTGCAATCCAAGAAGCATAAGCGGTCATCCAAGAAACTGACAGTCTCTTTGGGGAATGAAAAATGATTGTCAGCATGAAAGACAGTGGGTGAAGAGATAAATCCCTTACTGTTCTTAGTTTGCCTGTCATCATTTACTTCTAGAGTTCAGCTAGTTTGGGGAGATGTCAAGGGAGCAGCTGTCAGACTGAAGTCAACAAACTGGGGAAAATAACATAAAATTCCTATTAGAATCATGATTGTGATGTGCCATGCAATCAAATAAGTATAAAAATAGAAAAAAAAAAAAGGCGAGTCATGCCCTCTTAAGTTAAAGCTTAGCAATAGTTTAATAGTCTAAACACACACATTGAGATTTGTAGAATCTCAGATTTCTAAAATATCTCATGCCTGGTAAACTTGTAGAGAGCGTAACAAAAACTTGTTTAGATGCCAAATGAGTTTATAAGGGGACAAAAAAGATGGAAAATGAAGAAATACCTATAATACAACCTATAATACACATACTCAGTCTTTATCCTTCCCTAGAATTCTTCTCAAAATATCTAATAAATAAAACATCAGTAATTCAAATCTTCATTTTTAAAGCTGAATAGGGAACGATGAGGAGAACGTGTATCACAAAGCCAACAATGAAATCCACAAGCAACTCAGGCCAGTATTATGATTTCCTACCTCACAGCCTTCGATACAGAAGCTGTTTGCACATCCCGCTCCATTGAGGCGGCTGCCCTTCCCTGTGAGCACAGCTGAAATCAGCCAATAAGCCGACCTGATCTCTACTCTAATGCTGACCAAGTGCTCTCATGTGGGTCTTCTCTTTGCCTCGTATCTCTGGGACCTGGCACTTTCAACTGATGTCTAATTCAAACAATGAACAAAACTCATGGTTTTTTATTTGTAAATCAAGAAGTGACTATCTGCTTTCAATCTGCATAGCATAGGTCTGTTTATTTGTATACATAACCAAAACAAAGGCTTTTTAGAAGACAAAGTCTTTGAAGCCACAGTATAACGGCTTAAACATTGTCTCYGAGTTTTCAGTACAATAAGTTGAAGTGTTTACATCTGACAACTTTTTGCACCAGTGAATAAAGTACAAAAGAATTATTCATTTTCAAACATCACAAATTCTTTTTTCATTAACATTAGCAAAACACRAACATTTCAAAGATGAAATGCAAATGAGTTCTGAAAATTGCTATCAATATCTCATAGCTTTACATAAAGAGTTAAATTAAAAACCAACAACAACAAMAAGTAAAAACGTACATATTTATTTAGTTCTTCTAGTGTACCACCTACTGCTGTTCTAATTGGCAATTTTGCTGCATTTACCCCTCACTAGAAAGCAATGTGCTACCTCTTTTGTCTCTCAAAACATTTTATGCAGACTGCCTTGCCAGCATGCCAGGCAATTTTTCACCTTTGTAAACACTTGATGTAAATGTGGTGCAGCTTTGTTGATAAGCTGTAAGGTTACAGAGCACTTGCAAAGACAACAGGGTGATTATTAACATAATTGGTTATCAAATTACTGTCGCATACCCTAAGTACAACTTATTATTATCAGCACCATCCTGTGCTTTCAATGTTTGAAAACATTCATTGCAACAAACCTGTAACAACCAGCTTTTGGGTTCATCCAGGAATTAATTCTGAAAGCACCAATACAAATGTCCACTCCCGCCCTGAGCCAGTGACCTACTTCCCTCTCCTAGAAGCAATACACAGCCTACGGAGCACACTTGAGCCCTTCTGTTTAACAGAAAGAAACCAGTTGGTTTCTGAGCAGTTACTGAGCAGTTTATCCTACTGGGAGCAAAAATAGTAATATTTTTAGGTATTTTTATTTCTTGAATTTTTACGTTTTCCTCACAATTGATCTACAATATGGTGAACTTGAACCAAAAAAAAAGATAAGAAATACCTAATGTTCAGGCAAGCATTTGCCTAATGAGAGCACCTGCCAAAAGCAACTCTCAATTCTGTTTTGTCTATTAAATGCTGCCCTCTCCAGCAGACCTATACAACCTAAACAATACAAAAACAGGTGAAAAAAGGTAAATGTATGAGGACTTTATAAATCAAAGCGAAAAATCACTAACGGTCACAGAAATTCTGGATAAATCTTCCCAAACTAACAATTTAGTAGAAAACGGCACATTTCTTACATTGTTACTGCTTTTATTTACACTTTCTTTACCTTTCAGGTTTCAGCTGAGAAAGTAATCCTGTCTAATACTATAAGCTTTCAGAAAGACAAAGGAATAATGACAGCCATTTCAAAATATTAAATACATTTCCTTGGGAAAATATTGAAGTGCAAAAGTTTTCAGATGCAGTTTGCCAGGAAGATGTGGGAAGAATCTTTTCCTACCAATATTTGGATACTGTTCTTACATCATGGACAATTCTGGACCAGTTCTCCTTATAAGTTATTTCTCTATTTCACTTTTCTGTAATGAAACCATTCTTATCTGCAAATACTATCTAGCTCCTGATTTTGCAATTTCCAGACAACGTTCTTTAATTCTCATTAAGTTCTCTTTGAGTGGTTTACTGTTATTAACCCTATTCATTTTTTAATCCTTGACCTAAAAATTTACCTCACTCAAGTCTGMTGGAGCAGTTGTTGGTGTGAGAGAGAGTTGTTCTGAGTCACTGAAAGGCTGCACACAGGACAGCACAGAAGAAAACTCTTCAGAAGATACAAATCTTCCTTTACTTTTTGATAAATAATATTGCCCTTCAAAAAAAAAAAAAAAAAAAAAAAGGGGGGGGGGGGAGGAGAACACAGTCCATGTTTGCTTCAAGAAAATGAGCTGAACAGCAAGAGCTGTAAAATTGTCCTTGGAAAAAAAAAAAAAAAGAAAAAGCAAAGTAAGCAAACAAACATACACACGCTTTTTAGGCTTTGTAAATTTGGAGCCATTCTTCAAGATTTCATTTGATTTTTTATTTCCTCCAATCTTTGCTCCAAGATTCATTCCTGTGAGTTTATTTTTTGGTATAAGTTCTCTGCGCATTCCCAGATCTAAAAATCCAAGAGATGTGACAATCTAATCTTCTAGGACATAAGATGATCCTACTATTCCTGTACTTGAGTAGCATTTTATGGATCAACTACTGTGTCAGCTTGTCAATATGTTGACTGCTCTCAACTCTTTCCCTTAAATTCAATGGCTTCAACCATCCTGTTTATCAGGTTCCTTTGAAGCCTGCTGTACTTAAGACAGCTAAGTCCTCCCAGACTCCCAACTCTTCACAGTTTCAAAATACCATTTTAGACATTGATTTATTAAATTAGGCTTTCTGCACTTACTGCTTTCTTTTTAATTTAGGAAAGAAATCCAATGTCTCACAATCCTTGAAGTTCTCTTGATGCAATATATTCAAAGCGATATGAAAACTGTTCAATACAGGGCTTAGCTAAGGTTATGTATAACAACTTTGAACTTTTCAGCATCTGTTCATGTTATAAGGAACTTTACACATACGAATGACAATGCCTCCTTTTCAGGAAAAAAAAAAAATGCCTATATGTAGGTAAATGCTTGGGGAACCTAAAAAGTTACCTTCAGTTGCACCAGGTTACACTGCCAGCAAAACCTGCGTGGGATGACAACCTGTAAGCAGAAGCAGAGGTCCCTATCTGCAGTCATTCCTGGCCTTGCCCTGTAACTCTAAGTCACATCTAATCTCAGCAAATGTTTTAATGGAGAAAAGCACGCACAAGGTATCGAGTGCTCAAAAAGAATATGCAAAGGTTTTAAGCAGTATTTTTCACCCTATGCGAAAGAATCATCATCCTTCAGTAGTGATCACAGACATAAGAATAAGTGCACGGAAACAAGCACAACTATGGCAAAAGAAAAATCCAGTAAGGCTACTGCGGCAGAAAGCATAAAATCTTATTTGATTGGATAATGTCAAACAAGCTGCTAGCGCTTGATAAATAATTATAATCTGGGACATGTTACACAAAATAAGCACAGAGACAGAATGCCAATAAAGTTACGGAGCTGGCACCCTGTAAAACATGTATGATTTGTTCTGTAACAACTGTGCTTTTCAAGATGTGCTTTTTCAAAATAAAGTTAAACATTGCAGTTCTAAACAGCAATTTATCTATCCAAACAGAGCAAAAGGTAACTTGGTCTTTCCAGGAGTGCACTCACAACATATACCAAGAATGCATAGTATAGTACAAACAGATTTCTTCAGGCTATATTGTGAAATCTCTCACCACTGATGCTACATCACCCAAAATTTTATCTGAGTGGTCAAGCACCATCTAATGTGTGTGCCTTTTCCAGACTATATTATATGCTTACGAGCCTTCTGGTTATACGTATTAAAGATAGTCTTGTGCTTGGGCCACTCAGATATCTGTTTATGAAAATGAAGAAGAATAGAAAAGCCAGGTCCAGAGCACCATAAGAGAATTTCTACGTGAGGAAGGAAGAGTTAATGACATAAGAATTGTGTCAGGATAGTACTAAAGCTATTCATTATTGTTCCTTAAAGTGCTTAAGGACTTATAAGGACAATAACATCAGAAAAATAGAAGACATAATGGAAGGATTACAAAAATACCATTCTGGCTTAGCCAGAAAGACCTACTTCTATAGCCATTCTCCTTTTCACTGCTGATTTCTAACATGCATTGAAGAGTGACAAATAAACATTTGCTCGGGCCTGGCAGAAAGGGCAGTAGGAGGGCAGGGAGTCTGGGCTTGCTGTTCATATTTCTGATTCCTTTCCATTTTTTCTGCCCAAATAGTTCAGAAAAGTGGAAAGTATCTTCAATGGTATTGGTGTAGTGAACAGGAAGTAAAAGCTATTGCTTTTCTTATTCTTTTTTTATATCCTTTTTCACTAAGAATTTTTTATTAACTGTTATTTACTCTAACTGGAACATGAAATTTAAGGATTTATCTAAGTTAATAGTTAGTGACAGAATGAGCTCTTATTCGCACTTGAGTATTTCCTAATAGAGTTGCAGAGGCCATGAAGCTTTTTTTTGAATCCAGTCTTTTGATAAGTGATGGCTTCAGTATTATAGACTCTGAAACTGCCTCTTCACTGAGGATGAATCACAGGATCCTGAAAAAGATTTCTTGAACCCTCTGCCCCCTTTTTCTGCAGCTAAATTTTTGATGCACCTTTCCTTCTAATCAAGCCCCCTAAAATTCATACAGAAAATAAAACAAAACAAACTCACACCACTTCATGAAAATTATTATCAGCTCTGAGATGGAACTGAAGGTGAGAAAGAACAAGTCCTAAGAATAACTAATTATATCTGCTTTTAGCACTTTGCCTGCATTCAGATGTCCAATTTCCATAATTCAGATAAGGGAGGTGGTACTGAGTATTCTACATCTCCAGCTGTGTAATAATTTGTGATTGTATCAGCTTATTGTTTTTACAACATTCAGTCGCGGTCATAAAAGGGGCCCCCTTGCCAACTGGCTCCTGTGATGTAAAAACGCCTTCTCAMACTGTGCAGTATTTGCTCACTCAGAGCTCACAGTTTGATTGAAAAGGGCTGCTGCAGATCAATAGAGAAAGGGAAATACTGAGTTTTTCTACTCTGGACTCCTCCAAGGAGGTATTCAAGAATTAAACACTTAGTGCCTTGGGACAGCTGGTGGCAGTTCCCTAATTCTCCTGTCTCCATCACTTTAATTGCGCCTCAGAATAAGGGAGCGAGACGCTGCCAGGTCCACAGCACGCCAGCGCAGCAAGGTCTGGAGCAGCTCGGCTGCCCTGGTTGAGCCCAAGCGCCTTCCGGGCGACAACAGCCACGTTCTGCACAGCAGCACTCTCGGCTTGCTCTGCTCACGGGCCCGGGCAAGAGTGCAGAACCACGGCCTCTCCAGTATGCGTCAAGGAAAAGTTTAAGGGGACCTAACCTTAGATAAAGCTGGCCATTGGGGTGAAGGGTTAGTCAACAGGCTACTTATTAAAAGCAACTTAAACGCTGAATTCTACCTTGCTGAATTAAACACTTTGTGAATTTCTGGCACATATTTTTATGCACATCTGTCTTCTTTGTGTATTTACACAGGTTAATTATGGAGATAAGCTCAAGACGATGAAGCATATATTTTGGTAGCTTATTTATCAATCAGATGCCTTACTCATTAGTCTACTGTTAATGATTTACTATGTATTTTTAACTGTATTTTTAACTGTATTAAAATATTTTAGTATGTCAAATGCTGCATGAGGCAGCTGTTATTTCACAGTATATGCATTTCCACTAGTCTTTAATTTCTTCTCATATTGTTGYCATTACAGTGAGAGTCAATATAAAGAAAGTATACAGCTTCTTCAGGCAGATGGAGGTGGCCGTGACCAATAACCTGCTTAGAAGCATTGCATTCCCTTGTTACAAGGCACACTGCTTTCAAAAATCAAAGCACAACATGTRTGTACATGTGGACACAGATAAATACTCTGCTTGACAGGCAGTATCCAGAGCAGGATAGAAGCACAAAACAGAACCAAAAAAAGAACCGCTGCATGTGTGCCTGGGTGAGGGATTTTGAGGACATCGAGCAATTAATATTTCAGAACACTTAATATATTCAGAATTTAGTTTACTGAAGAAAGGAAGAAAGTTCTATTTTASCCTATGTTATCCACGCCTAATTATTTTTGTTCCTTGCATTTCATATGGTCATTCTATATAAAAAAAGACTGATGGTTCTCCAGGAAGGCTGGCACTAAGTACTAGAACTGAGGGGATGCATCTTCTCTATGATATCTATGCTTGAATATAGAGAAATCTAAAGAAAAAATATCACCGAGTTCAACACCTTATTTTTGAGAAAAATCTGTCTACCAGAGAAATAACTGCATTTACTAAATATCAAAYTAATGCTCATATGCTTATCATCATGTTTATGGGAAAAACAGTAGGAATAGGATCATAAATGCAGAAAGTAAAACTTATTCTCCAGCATATTATGATTTGCAGAAAAGAGAAAACAAAGTTACCTGAAACATTCTTCCCCTTGCCCAGGCTTAGCAACTAAGCATGCATCTCATACTCAGACAAGTCTCCAGCTGCTGTTTCTGAAGCAGCTCAGGACATATAYCAAGCACCAAAATTCCAAAAACCACAGCCATGGCGGGTAGGATGCCAGGACAAACAACCAGGTGCTGAGGCAAGAGCTCCATTGCAATATGCAACTTAAAACCAGAAAATTTCAAACCCTGTTTTTTGCTACTGGTGAGAAGGTACAACYCTTTTATGCTTTTCTGTTATATAGTGTTCAAAGGATTACATCTRTAAAGAGTCTCCTACATAACGCAACAGTTTTATCACATACATGTTCTTGGCACGCATTCCACCTAAAACACAAAGCTCAAGCTTTGATGGAGCAAATCACACACTTTCYAGGTCCATGGAGATGCTACTAATAAGGATGAGAGCCAAGTTATAACACATGCTACAGCATCCCAGGCCTTTGGCCTCAGGACCAATAAAAGCAACATGAACACAAGCAAGCGAGAACAAGTCCTCTAGGACGTTCTGACACAGCCAGATMCATCAAAAACCACATTGCAGTGCCTGATTCTGAGGAGGAAACTTCTCTTTGCTTAACTGAAAGAAACCACCCTAAACCCACTAAATATGCAAATGAATATATAAATATATAAATATATATGATTTTCTTAGTAACCGATCCATTGAAGTTCTAGCTCTTAGACCCAAGAAATCAMAAGACCATGTAACAAATAGGAACTGCAGCTACATATACCTCCTAGCTCTACAAAAATCAAGGACCTTCACATCTTTAGCTTAGGAAAATGAACCCCTTGAACAATTACTCTGGAATTTAACGAGCAATCACAGAGCATAGAAGTGGACTAAAGGTTTTAATTTTTACTCTTCAGGAACAGGTCATGAGATCTGCGGAAATACAGCAAAGCTTTAACATGGCATTTGCCAACATTTAGATCATAGTATGGCTTTAAAAGTTTAATTTCTTTCATCAATATCAGTCACACCATATTAAGTCCTGTAGTCATTTTCAGTAGAAACAATATATTTAATACACAATAGGTCATGCACAGGATATATTCCCATTTTGTCTTAAAAGTGATCTTAAAATTGGCAAAATATTGCATAGCAGCTTCACTACCCAGTAGATCTGCAGTCTAAAAGCTAAAAGCACAGAGATAAATCAATGAACTTTTAGTTTGTGAATAGAGTGTATTAATACATGATACATGGTAGACATAATACACACTGTACTAAGACAGCAGCATTTAGGAAATGTAAATAATAGTTAATAGAATTAAAATCCTTGTAGTCTAAACACATAAATAAAAATTGCTGCCTCTTCGACTGTGCTTAATATATACATAGGACTATTATAAACAGATTGAAACAAATACGGTCTTAATGTAATTTTATCTAAACAAGTGCGAAATGCTTGCGAAGGGATTTCTTAACAGTGAGGGTGAGTGAGCMCTGGAACAGGCTGCCCAGAGAGGTGGTGGAGTCTCCTTCTCTGGAGATCTCCCGTCTGGATGCCACCCCATGCCACATGCTCTAGGAGACCCTGCGTGTGCAGGGGGGTTGGACTAGATGACCCCTAGAGGTCCCTTCCAACCTTAAGCATTCTGTGATTCTAAGTATTGTAATTTCTTTAATTTGCTGTTTTGGGTTTGTGGAATTGATTTAGACATACGGTAATATTAACTATATCTTGTTGGGAATCATACTACTTTTGAAAGGTGTTACATGACATTATATTCAACTGATATCACATTTGAATGGACAGAATTAGTTTCCATTTTTAAACTGGCAGCTTTCATAAGACTCTGCTTAAGTAATGGTGCCACTCTCTGGGGAAAAAAATGCTACACTAAAAACATTTGACAACTTTTTTTTTTCCCCCCACTGTTTATACTTTGATACTCAAAAGAAAAGGCACCTTGCTATATTTATTCACAGGCCAAATACAAGAACCTGCCATAAATTACATGATGAACACAGCTTGGAAAACTGAATGTTCTGCTAGATAACAAGGTAGAGGAGAWTTCTTACACTGACTACTGAAAGCAAGATTAGCTTTCATCACAAAGTACATGCTGTTGAACTTCCAAATATCTAAAATAAGTTGCTTATGTCTAAGATAGTCCACGTAGACTCTCCTTATAATCAATGAAATATAACTAGGCATTTCTATGGGCCAGTTCATCATATCCTAAGGGCTACCTTCTAGACAAAAGAATCCTAGATAGTTAGATTTTTGGATAGTCTTAGATGCCTAAAACTAAGATGAATATAACCCTGAAAGCCTTACAAATTATTTTTCCTTTTTTTTTTTGTTTGTTTGTTTGTTTTGTTTTTAATCATAGTAATTACCAACAATGGCTGTCTGAAGGGGCTCCCTAACATACGTTTAAATTACACCCTCTTACAACAACAAATCCTCACTCAGTAAATCAAGGGACAAACAAAGGCTTCTTCAACGGAAAATGAAAATAAGCAAAATGGAGAGAGAAGAACTGGTAGCTCTGGGGAAGAAACAAGAAACCTGAAGTGTTCTCCATAACATGCCACAAACAGGTACAGAAGCAGCCACATKAACACTGCACGAAATCTGAAAGCTTTAGCTTGAAGTCATAGAAGACATGGACCAACTTTGTCCAAAGAGACAAGAGGTTTGGTGCACTATATAGACCTTGCAGCAGACCTCTGACAAGATGGGCAGTTACAGCACAGGGAGTCAAAGCAAGTGATTAATAGGGTCTCCCCAGTGAAAAAGCTCCCCTTCTCCATGCAGTTCCCTTCATGAACACTCTTGAAAGAAATTCTACTTTATTTTTGCACAATGTATGCCTGAAATTGCAAGAATTGGAAGGCATTTTTATTTCAAATTAGTTTTTAAACAGAATGATTTGTCTAACATGCTATTAGGGCCTCTTCAGATGAAAGAGGGAAAAACAGATTAATAGCAAAAAGCATATTGATTGAAATATAATTTCTCTTATCATAGYTAAATGATATTTTTGCATGCAAGCTGAAGCTCCAATAAACAAAGATTATTTTAGTATGTGTCCCCTAACAGATGGTCATTCATTCTGTGCTCTTAGGACCATTTGCTTTCGAACTTAAAGCAACAACGTATCATGAAACTCTAGTACATAAAGCTTTTRGTTAACAGCCAATTCCCATTCAAGAGAAAGAAATTAGTCATGCAGTGTTTTCATCTGATTAATATTACTTATATAAAATGCCTGTACAAATAATATATATATGGATTATTATCAGTACTTATTCACATGATTTTTTCCCCAAAATACACAGTAATCAAACTCATAATTCAAAGCTTCTATTCCACAAAGTAATTTTGTAAGAAAATAAATGTACTTTCTGAAGTCTAAAATAAGGAAATTAAAGACAGCAAGGAAATGAACACAAAATAGAAAGAAAAAAAAAAAAAAAAAACCACCCACAGTTTCCATCCCAGTATCAGAGACCAGAAACCATCTGAATAGGAATTACTAGGGTCCTCAATCTCTTTGGAGAGGACAGCATAACCCAGCTGTGATCAATGCACGCAGTCTCTACCACAACACTTGGAGGACAGAGAGTTTGAGATGACTTTTTCATTCTTTTTTAACTGTTAGAGTTGCTTCTCAGAAATGACAAAAGCGTTGGTAGTCCTAAAATCAGTTTATCAGGTGGGCTGTTTGACAAAAGATTGATGAAAAACAGATATGTCAGTTTACAAAACTGGCACATCCTGACAACAAAACATTTTGTTGAAATATGTAGATAAGTTCTCCTCATCAGCAGCATCATTTTTCTTGCTACTAGAATTCACTGGATTTTAACACCATTTTTTCATCAAGAAAACAAAACTAAAATGTTGCTGAATACACTGGGAAAAAACCACCACCCAATGTACCCATGTTTAGTTATTTTGGTAAGTGCTATCCTGAGGCATTTATAGTTATACCAGTACTTCATGTAACACAGCTTTTACCATTCTTTTGATCAAATAGAGATTATGAGTAATATCTTTCCAGTAAGCACAGAGAACAGTATCAAAAAACTGCAAGAACTGTAATAATAGAAAATGTAAACAACTGGGTGCCACATAAGGAAAGAGGAAGCTTCTTGCTCAGCGTCACCCAATGGTTAACAGACCTATTATGCTAAGCACAATCTAGTTTCTCTAGTGGACAATAAGGTAATCCATTTCATTAGTATTGCAAGTAGACCTTCTCTAACACCAAAGCTAAAGTGCACAAGTATTCGTCTTCATAAAATAGTGATGAAAAATCTTTTTTCCCCAATGACTTTTCTGAAATTATGTAATCACAACCAAAGTAAAAAGGTCCCTAACTGATGTCTGGTGATTTTACTTTTTCCCTAGTCTAATTTTCCATAAATCTACAAAGATCATGCTCAATTTTGTCACTACAGGAGTGTTTGGATGCCAACCTTCCCAAATTTTCTTGATCAGAGAGTCACCTCTGTATCTTTTTATTATGAGGGATTTAGTAGATAATTATCCTGAGTTATTGAAAAGTCTACACAAAGAAAGGCAAGCTGACTGTGTGGCAAACCACAGGTTTAAACTAACACTAGTCACTGTATTTGATGCATCATTTCAGTCAGCTGCTGACTGAATTTCTACTCTCTGAGTAGAGCTTTTCTAAGAACAGGAACAGGCAATACACTGAAAATACTCAACAGGTTGCTCAAAATCCTGCTGCTGCATGAGTACGGGACTGTTTGAATGACAGATTTTCAATTTCCAAATATTGCAGCCAATAATACTGTCCTCCACAAGTGTTTGTGATCAGAGGAATCAGAAACCCATAGACCCAGCTGAATCATACTTTCGAAAGTCAAATGATTATACAGAGGTGCAAGCAACACCAGTCTCAGGAAAGAAAACATCATTTTACTGGACCTTTATCAGCCAAGAAATGTTTATAGCAATGAAACCAAGCAGAAGGAGAGATTAAGGACTGCCACTCCATCACCAGTATTAGAGGCCATGTTGTAACCAGACAGCAACAAGGCACAGTACTTATTGTGGTAGATGGAATAAACAGACTGTTTTTCCTTGCCTTCTGTACCAGCACATTAAATCTGAGGACATCATTAATATTACTTAACGTCTTTTCAAAACTGAAGTTTTTAATCAGAGTTCATATTTCTCTCCGCCATTACATTGTCTTGTTTTTGCTGTTTCCGCTATAAAAGGTCACAGTATTGCTATTTTGGGAGAGGCTAACAAATAAAGAAGTTGATTCAGAGACAGGTCATTCTGCTGGCCAGGTAGGCCCAGCATATTTTTCTTTAGAGCTTAGCTTATCAATTGTCATTAGTTGTGACTTGTGTTGCCATGGATTTTCCCGAGCGAAGGTTATGAATGCCTAGTAGAGCCCAATGGAGATTAATGTGCAAAGTAAAACAAGAGGACAACCAATGCCTTCAGAMAGATCTCACCTCAGACACAATCTGTCATATTATCTGCTGCTATAATAAAAGTAAATTAGGAAAAATTCTTAACCAATGATTTCATTGTTAAAAATCAAATCATAATGATTAGCTGAACTGAACATGTAATCAGTGTTGGAGGAAATTTATTACACTTACATGTTGTTCAGAACACCTGGTGGAATATCAGCTTATCTATCTTCCTCATCAGCAAACAAACAAGACTTCTTGCAAAAGAGGAATTCATTTCTGGAAAAAAAAAAAAAGAAAAAAAAGGAAAAAAAATCATGAAGTTAAATCACAGGGTTTTTTCTCMGTAGCGAGGCAAGGTCAAGTCACTTTGTATGAAAAGGTAAGATTTTTTTTTCAAGGAATTTACAAGGAATATGTTATAATTTGATTTAAAAATACATATTATATTTTTATTTGTGCATGTGAACAAATTATTAGCATAAGAGGCAGGAAAAAAGTCATTATTTCTGTTTTTCTTTGACTTTTATTTTTGACTCTTGACTTCAAGGCCAAAGTTTATGCTTTTCAAAATCCATATATTGTCAGTTCCAATAGAAAACACATATTCATAAATATACCTGTCCCTTCAGATCCCACCCTCACGGGTTGAAAAAAAATCCTCCGAATGTTAATACTAGAAGCATCTGAAAAAATCCTACGGATGGTAATCCAGAATACGTCTTATTATCCATTTTTATTTTAATACGTCTATTATCCATTATTTTAATATATGCTAATATTTAATAGATACTTTAATATATTATATATGTTAACATTGAATAGTAAAAACACATGAGGAGAAGAAATGAAGCAGCTCCGTAGTCTAGATTAAGTAGGTTTCACGGGGTACAGTCTATTCCTACTGTCTAAAGCTTTGTAAAGGTTATATAACTAAAGCTACCCTGACTAAAGTTTAACATAGTTTTATAACTTCCACTAGCAGTAAATAAGGCAGGGTTATTTTTWTTTTTATTATTATTAYAAAGTTTGCCTGTTTCCCTCATAAATAAATATCCTCCAGGTTTTCACATGTGTGAGTTTTCCTTTTTGTTTACCCTGAAAGACCAAAATACTGCAAGATTTCCAATYAGTGATATGGAACATTCCTTGCTGTCAACAGGATATTTCAAACATTTCTGATAACTGAACCTGCAGATTCTTGCATCACCTGATCTCAAGCTTTTATTATTATTATTTGCAACTCCATTTGAACTCAGTCTTTCCACAAATAAGGATACCAAAAGCTGAAAAAAAAWGATTTAGAAGTTTTCACTAATATGAAGTCTATCCTGACTGATGACTGGAGATGATCTGCATTGAGAAAAATTATATAGTCCAATAAGTTTGTTTAATACCTAAAGGCTTATGACGTATCTGACAAAGTAGTAAGTGATAACATACAGCAACTCACAGAGTGAAAGTCGGTAGCATGATTCAACTCTACAGTTTTGTCAGCCCTTCAGGGAGCAGTGATTATGATGCATTTATCTAGCTATAAGGAAATGAAGACTCGCTTTAGGCATGTCTCCAGGTTTAGCTCGGCTAGAAATGCAGTGATATAAATGCATCAGAAAAACTGAAATAGTTAAAAACATATCACAAAAGAATCAATTTGTTCARGTAATTCTCAAGTTTCAAGCACACATCACTAATTTCAGATGGAAATCTTTCAAGAAGTCTTTCTTTCCTGTTCCAGAAGCAACTCTTAATATTACATAACATCTCCCATGAGTAATTCATACTCTGAAATCAAGACTTTCCTTCCTGAATCTGCCAAAGTAAATCGACTTCCTCGCTTCTGGAGAAATATGCCTTCTTTCAAATAATCARAAGGAAAGCTAGGTGGTGAGTCAGTAGGTAGAAGTACAGGTAGTGAGTATATTGAAGGTGGGAAAAAGGAAAAAAAAATCCTTCCTAGCCATTTTTTGCAGATATTCCCAATTACCCAAGCAGTTGCTTTTCAAAAGTCGTAAAGGATTCACAGGTAGTACAGACAAGTATCATACAAATCAATGTAAAGTTCCTTATTACATCTTTAAATCTCAAAACAGATGTTTCATTCCCCTTCTCTATGAGCCTCATCAAGCTTCATCTCCTCTAAAGTAACTCATTTCCAAAAACTCATTAGTGTGCATCTCACCTCACCTATCATAGACATTCAGACACTTCTCCACAGAATCAGGTCAAAAACAACAACAAAAAACAACACCCTTATTCTTGACTAAACAGGCAGCTTGATTCAGCTTCTTGGGCTTAGATGCACTTTAGATCTATCTTTGAACTGTAATAGATGTTCATAGTAATTCTGGGTTGAACTTATGAACTATTAGAGTTTTCTGGGGATTCTCTTCTTACACTAAAAGCACTGAGAAGATGCTGTACCATCTGGAAAAACAAAAACTCCACACGAACACAAAGGTCATCTACCTGTCAAGAGTACAGAATAAGAGCAAAAAGGTAAATCAAATGAATTCAATAGTCAAAATGACTTACAAGCCACATGCAGATTTTTCTATACACTAACCATGAACTCCAAAATTCCCTGAGGCTCTTCTGCTAAAGAGATCCACCTTCATAGACATKTGCACTTGCTGACATTGTTCTAGGACTTCCGCCTTAAAGTATATTTTGGATTAGGGCCTGCACCTGAGCATACAGAAATATCAAGTTGCTATCAACTGGATGGTGTAAATACACAGACCATTGATCCCAAGATCACTATAATCTAAATATAACATTGCAAAGTAGAAAGAGGAAAAAAATGAWATGAAACCAGAGAATAAAAAAATAAAATAAAATGGAAAAATGTTTTTGACATACATAAATTTTTGTATCATTATCTTTCTTGAACTTTTCCCTCACTTTCTTCTTGCAGCTAACACAGCAAACTTACTTGCTTTGCAGCCTACGATAATCCCCAGGTAGGTTTCGTGCTGGCCCTTTTCCAGCCCTCCAGGATGTTACCTCTCTCCTTGACTTATCTCTGTCCTCATCAACTAAGTCTGTAGTTCTTTAACTGTCCTTAGGTAAAATCAGGATATGACAWATACAAAACCTGCACAATACACTTGAATCATCTGTTCCTTTATTCTTGCTTATATTTATGCTTTGTTATTAACTGTTAAAAATCTTGTAATTTACCTCATTTGGGAAGACCRATAAAAATAAGGGCATTGAATACTTCRGCCTTCTCTACATTAGATATATRCATTCTTTTCTCATAAACATCTTACACTATCTTCACACTTTCTTATGTCTAATGTTTCTAAAGCCTTTTCTTACAGGGTTCTTATAACTTGCTCAGTTGCTATAACTCACATTTTGCCCCAGTCTTTCAATTTTATCCTGACAATTTTTCTATACTCAGCTACAACTCCTTCTTCAGGCTTTTAATGGAATTTATTTTKGATAGATTCTTAAGAACTGAGGCTATGATGTTAGTTTTGTACCACATTCCTTAGATTTTCTGCCACACAGGCAACCCACGGCACTTCCCTGCAAAGTAAACGACATGCTCTCTGTGACAGAAAGAACCACCGAGTTGGCCCAAGGCCAAACAATTAGACCACAACAAAACTCAAAACATAAATCAGGATTTCAAGTGTTGAGTGCTAGTCAGCCCCTTTAAATCAATTGACAAGAGCATAAGGTAAGAGGGAGGGAGTAAAACAATGCTTCAAATGAGTAAAATAAGAACATTTCACAACAGAGAAAGCTCTGCTGCCCATGCTCTGAATAGTGACTAAATTCAGCATTGCCAGGAAGAAAGAAGGACCAGATAAGGACTTTTCTTCACTTTCAGTCTATCCTGAAAATAGATTAGTTTACCCAGATCTTACATAACATTGCTCTTATATTTAGACTGCATTCTTCACGCTAAAGAAAATTAGAATGCCAATACTGCAGAGTCCCACTGAAAGCTACTCAAATTAAATCCCTTTGGGAACTGAGAACACAGCAACTGCCTAAAATCCAACAGCAGCAGCACAATCTAGTCCGAAGTGGCAGTGGCTTTAATCAAACAGAAAATTTAGAAGTCATAAACTAAGCAGAATTCACTGTAAGGGCTAACATTACAGTCCATACCACTTCTGCCAAAGAGTGAGGCAATAATTAATTCAAGGACCACAGAAAATCTTGGGTTTGGTCTTACGTTTCACCAAAGAAGAAGGAGGCACCTCAAACCCTTCTCCGAAGGCACTCATTCAATATAGAGTCATTAGAGAAGAGTGGTGCCTGCAGCCCAAGAGCTTATCTCCTTCTCCTCATATATCTGCCTCTTTCCATTTTACAGGAGCAGCTTAAGGAGCAGTTAGCCAAGGCTCACTGAAGACTGCTGRTAAGTAGTGGGCTGTGGAGCACTTTAAGTGTCTAGGTGTGCTGAAGAGCTTGTGAGAAATGACTCAAATTACCACACAAAGTGCCACAGACACTCTCACAATGACGTTTAGAAGAGCTGCTCCTCTTTAAAGCTTCATCCTCACAGGTGAATTCAATGGCACAGGAATGGCATCTTTTGTCACCACCAGTGGCATCACTGGTCAGTCCCACTATTTCCTTGTACGACAYCCCCTCCTCTTCCCTTCCTGAACTAACCAGATTAAACATTTATTACAGTTTTATAACCATGAGCCTATTTTCCCCGTCTATCATTATCATGAGAGAGCAAAGGACCTTTTCAGAGGACAAAGCAGTGCTGCTGTACCCCATTCCACGGGGGCCATTTCAACCTGGCATGCAGGCTGCCCAGGGAATACTGTAAATAATGTAGGCCTTGGTTGAACTTTTTCCCATTGTAGCCAAATGCTTTATAATTCTCCTTGGAACATTAATCAATTCCTGTATATCAAAGGTGCTGGATCAAAGCTCTGAAGAGGGAGCAAGGGAAGGAGAAATGCAAAATGAAAAATATCATCCAAGAGAAAAAAATATTGGAGAAACAGTTCAGATTTTTGTGAGTGGGGTCACTCCCAGAACTGAAAGCTATTTTAAGTCAATGGACATCAAGGAGTCCTCCACAAACACTCAAAATGTACACAGTAACATCTGTAGCAGTCACCTTGTTCTCTATGTCTCCCTCGCAGATTTTGACATGTTACTTAATCTTCCCTTTCAGGCAGTRGAAAATACAGATTCCTGGCAGCAACTGACAGCAAATAGGCAATATACCCCAGTATATCTGTACCTACCTGCCTCAGAAAGGATAACATCAGGGAATACCTTTAAGTAGGCTTTACATACTTTCCTTACTGTAGTTCAACATGCAAAGATGCTGCATTGAGCTTAGGTGCAGGACTTCTAAACTCTCCAAACCAAGTGGAAATTAGAGTCTCATTGTATCAGTTAAAGCAAAATTGAGCAATCAGGGTATAAAGGCTTAATTTTAATTCTTGGACTGCCGCACACTTAACACTGAAGATGTTATTTAACCTCTGCTTATTTTATTTGCAAGCGTGCAAGCCAATAGCTGTCAACTTCTTAAAAACCTCAGACTGTGGAAAGTGCTTATTTTCCAGCGGGTCTTCAAATAATTATTCCTTCCTTAATATTGGAGTGGTTGCATGAAATTACAAATAGTGTAAAAACAAACAGCCTAAAAAGAGTCCAGGAACCCAGTGCAAATCCTGTAAATTTGATTGATGGAGTATTTCCCAGATAAGAAACATGGCTGTGGGCACCGCAATAAAGCAACAATGCTCTGGCAGTTATAATAAAACCAGGAGACAACCCGAGGCAGGAGGCCATACACTGATTTGTTCTTGAGATCTGACGGGATCATGGCTGTGATGTGCTCTTTATTAAATCCAAAGATAAAAACCACAGATTACTTCCAAAAGTCCCTGCCAGTTGCTGAGATAGATTACTATAACAAAAAGTGTCTACCAAGCTACAATATCCATGTTATTATTAGTAAACTATAAT
>PTEX01000007.1:8338490-8373328 GCA_003342815.1 Eudromia elegans | reverse complement strand
AAATACATTTTTTCAGGGGCTTAAGTACAAACCAAATAACTTGTATAGCATGAGAATACACTTATGTCAATTACGGGGTGGTTAATATATGAAAAACAATAGAAAACCAGAGGCATGAAAAGAGAAAAAGAAAAAAAAAAAAAACAGTCAACTTCCATAAATGGCAAAGCCATAGTGATACTCAAGCTTATTATGGACAGATTCTACAATATGACCTTAGCTTCTCTTTTAATGGACTCTTTAAATTAGTGCATGAAGAAAAAGTAAGCTTTTAATATAGCTGGATTTTAGAAAATCCTTGTCCAATAAAAGCTTCATCTTAAAAGTTTCAATAGYATTAAAGAACAATAATGAAAAATCTATTTTCAGCACAAATTTGTTGTAGACTAGCATAATAGAAACTAGTTCACTAGAAGTCCTTATTACAGACGACAGAGACCAGCTCAACATGATTATGAATGAAATCCAGTATTATATGAATATTATGAATAGGAATGGAGAACTTGACATAATTTTTCACCTAATGTTCATTTACAGGATAAACTACCACAGATTTCTCTCTCAGATTGTCTCCCAACAGGAGAAAACATAYGAATCAAATATTGACTTTTCTGCATTTTTTTCCTTCAATTTTTAAAGGGAAAAAGATTCCAGAAGATCATGTCTGCCTTTGATTAAGAAACATAGGGAAAAATTCTAAAGTCTTTAGAAAATATATCTACACTAGCAAAAAAGCATGATTTGATAACTAGACAGACTTTTGCTGCAAAACTAAATAGGGTTACTAATAATGCTTTTTAGTCAAGTCACTTAGTATCTCTCAGTATGGAAGAAAATCCTCATATTCAAAACATGTAACTTCCATTTTTTTCATCTTTAGAATTCATTCCTGTATCTACAAACCAATTTCACTGAGACACAAAGGAAAAATTTCTATATGTTCTAAATCATTTGATCTGCGTTTTCAGTACCATATTTTGACAAGGGTTCTACAGTACATATTAGTAGCAACGTCTAAAGTATTCTTTAATCTAGATGAAACGAACAATGTGAACATTAAATGTTTGAAAGCATCTTTCTTTTTTTACATGAAAATATGGACACTTTCAAAATTTCTCATTTCTGGTTTGGATTAAGTTGCCTTAGGTACAGTTACAAGTAAGAGAAATGCGAGTCACTATTTCAAGATYGATTTTCAGATACACCTCCTCCTCTCCCCTCCATATTTATACTTTAAACAAAACTTTACCAGTCATAACATAAGCTAATTTACTGACCAAGACACTGCCTGTTTGCTCTCCATAGCTAATATCTACAACTCTTGGTCAGCTTCATATTTCCTGTTTAAATGTGGTTGTGACAATTTATTAACCTTAGTTCTGCAACCAGGTTTATAAAGTGTCAGATGAGTTTCTCTAGACGTGTAAAATACACAAAGCTCTATGGATTATATATGTAACTGAGCAAAGTAAGACAGGAGATAGGAGGTTTACCTYAGCTGCTCCTACAGGAGTCACCCAGAAGGGAAAACTGATTTTCTGAGACAAACTCTGGCAGACTCATTGAGTAGAGGAAAACCATAGCAAAAYCCTGAGCAGGTGCTTCCTTGCTGAAAGCTCAGGTACAGCAGCATGAACATGTCAAATACCTCCATGACTGCACCTTAGCACACAGAGCAGAACTCCAAAGATGTGGCCACTAGATGCTAAACACAACCTTGCAAGTCACAAGTTGATTCCATGCCTCATCTTTGGAGCTCACCTCCCTGGCTTGCCCACCAGCGCACTGCTTCACTGTCCTACGCCACCTCTTCAATACTCTYCCTTTCCCTGTGAAAACCAGTGGGCAGTGATTCAGATAAGGGATTGAACTRGAATCTGTGATCAGGAGCATGGCTGTGCTTCTGCCCCAGCATGAAATTGGTCATGACATCCTGCATCACAGCGGGCGTCTTTCATCACAGCAGGGCTGCCAATGMAGCCAGGGCTGGGCCCTGCGCTCCTGCGCCTGAGCTCTGCGGTGGCCAGTCTCTACCACTTCTCCTCTGCTTTAGACCCCCAAATCACCAATATTTACAGCCATCCCACACTGTTGGTTTCCTACAGCCCCATCTACATTTCCTTAGTGGATAAAAATACAACAGTTCACAGATACATAGCAAAAATACATCAGATACCTCAAATTTCCAGCAATTTTCAGCTTCTTATTTCTCATGTTACTCTAAACCTTTAGCCAAAAACATAATGCCATCTGATCCGACTGACTGCATCACAGGGTGCTTCCATATTCATCAAACTTGTACTAAAAATATTTTCTTATATGACATATTTCCTTCAAAGGAATACCTAGAAATTCAGAGTCTCATTTTTTTAATTGCATGTGTTTTACCCACATAATCAGGCTTGTAAACGAGTGCAGATTATGTTCAGTGTTCTGTAAGCAGGTAAATCTCACCATTAAGATTCCTCTTTCATCTGTCTAAGCATATCTTAAAAAAACAAACAAACAAAAAAAAAACCCCACCCCACTACTTTGTTATGAGAACGCATGCAGTGTATTTTATTTCTTTCAGGTTAGTTTTACATACCCTCGTAACAATTTCTTGGGCAGCTACAGTGACAAAAGTAGTTGTCAAATGTTCTTGTATACCCACAGAGTAGTTAAACTTCCACTTCCGTACCTTGCTGTCTATCTTCTGCTGCAAAGATTAATTAGATCGGAAATAGCTCTGAAAATACCATTTTGGTTCCTGTCTAAACTATATTGTCAGAGAGTTTGAAAAAAATCCCTACATGCATATAATTTAAAATGAAAGCAGTATTATGGGAACAGCATTTATTAATAGTAAAGTTTCAAAATGTACAGTGTTTTTAATAAAGAGAGTCCATAAGGAGGATTTCAAAAGAACCAAACCAAACACACACACACACAAAACAAGGACTTCTCTTAGAGTGTAAAAGGAAGTGTGKGGGGGAAGCCAGTAAGAGAACTAGGAGAGAAAGGGTTTCCAGGATGCTGGAAAATTTGATGCTTTGAAGACGTGTCTTGTGCAGAAATGAGATTATCTGGCCAAGGGCCAGAATTTGCCATTTGGTTCAGCAAAAGAAAGCAGAAGACTATAGCTCACAACACCAACTAACTCCCCAAAACAAAGAGAAGAATACCATAAACAAAGTGTCTCACGTGGATATTAGTGAAAGGCAATGTGAAAGAAGTTTAATCCAAACRAGGAGAGYAGCAGCTACTAGAAGTTATACTTCTGCTTACCATGCACTAACCCACAATTATGCCATCTTCAGGGTGCTTCTCAAATACTTGCTCACCATCTGAACTGACATTTCTCATTTCATATGCAATTCAAGACAGTAAGTATTGTAACAGAAATATTTCTTCTCATTWCTGTAGTAATCACAGTTAATAGTATTTCTGAAAAAACTTCAAGAAGTTAAGAATTGCACACAGAATATGCAATGGAGAGACAGGATATGACAGCTTCTGAATAGAGGAGAAAAAGTACCTTAAGAAAGAAGCAGGTGGAGCACAGAGCCCCTCTAYGTGCTGTCTCTACATATACAAAACAATACAGTGCTGCTTCAGCAAGCAACAACGAACTTTGTTAAGCTGCGACACTTGTGGCACCAATCTGCTTCTGCTCTGACTTGGTCCAACCTACTCAGCAGCTCTACATCCAYCCCTGGGTCTAGAGCGCTGCAGTAGTACAGGTGTGGGAATTAAAAAAATGCATGTTTCGTTTCCTGTATCAACCATTCTACGTGTGTCTTGGTGAAAAAGCCAGGCTGTCCCAAATGCAAACCTGAATTGACTATATTGCACCGGAAAAAACATTCTGAAGACATGTAAACGCTTTAAAGAAAAAAGTTACATTAAAAAAGGAAGAAAATGCTTAGTATTCCCATTGGCAATTGCTCTGTCAAGGAGATCTGTGAATTAACAGATAGGCTCAACCTGAAGGAGGAAAAAAAAAAAAAAAAAAAAAAAAAAAAAAAGAGTCTTCCTTCATCAGTTGTTCAGTTCATACTACCTCAGTCTGAGTGACTGCAAAGTTCTTTGTAATATATGAAGGAAGTACAATAAATGCATAAAATGAAACACTTCTATTCGAGACTATATAAAATGATGTAGCAGTAGACGGAAAAAGTTGCCTTTTTTTTTTTTTTCCTAAAGCTTTCATTAGCAGCATAGCAAGAATTAAAGAGAGTRGCTGGAGGCAATAATCTGTAAGGAGTGCTTCACCCGATCCAGTCCCCGAAAACCAGAAACAGCTGAAAGCACTTMATCTGAAAGGACTCACTACCTTATCACTACACAAAGTGCAGCATACACAATAGTATACAGTRGCAAGCTTGAAATGCACAATAGAAACAGGTTAAAAATTTCAAAAAGCTGRGTAATATAACAAAAAATATAGGAGGTCAAACTCATAAGAAAGTAGAGTTGCCTGTAATAACAGAATAATTTATACAGGAAAAAAATGGTAAGCTTCATTATTAGCATTAGTTTAAGTAAATGTAAAATGAATACAGCAGACCTATTTGGCTTGGTAAATTGAATTGGAAGATCGAAAAGGTCTCACCGAATTGCACCATCTAGAATTATATGCAGCAGCTGAACAAGTTAGTCTGAAAGTCAAAGGCACCAATCTGTGGCCTTCCATCATTTATTCCAATTAAWTAAGCTTTTTTTGTTAGAGTTTATGTAAAGATTATCCATTTATCATTWTAAATATTTCAGTATTCATTATGTAAGAATTCCACAGTCAGTGATTAAAACCAAAGAGAAAATCGAGTTATGTCCTGAAGTTGCTATGCTTATTTTACAGGCTAACTTACATTTTATACTGATAGGCTCCTCAATGGGAAATGAAGGGTAAGTAGAAGAAATAAGGACTATGAGGATTACTACTGATTCATTTGTCTCCAGCCATTATTCCATTCTAGCAGTACAAATGTTTTCTTTACATGTAATAGTTGTTTCATATTTATGTTATCCAGAGAGGTAAAGCTGCATAAAAAGAAAAGAACTAGCAGTGTAAAGTTACTTTTTACTGAAAAGAACTTTAAAAAGTGGGGGAAATGTGAAGAAAAAACTGTGTTCACAGAAGGTCATGGTACTCCCTGAAAGTACAGACCAAATGCAGCAGCCACACAGGCACCATTCCACTAGTGATCGAATGTGCGGAGTTACAGCTTCAACTAAAAAAAAAACCACTCATTTTACAATTTGATGCAATATATTAAAATAATATACCCAGTTCCAAGAGTTCCACTCCTKTCAGTACTGTGTATCTCTACAGTTTATATTTCTAAGAAATAGCGATATAACAAAGAAGGACGATAAAATGAAGCTTCCAAACAGACACATTATTAAAAGACATCAATAAATGTACACAGGAAAGATCTTTAAAAATCACCTCATTATGAACAAAAATTCAGTATTAACCGCTGTAAACAAAGACTTCTTTCTGTCTGCTTATTTAGCCTATGTWTTGCCTCGGCTCCAATTATTCAATGACTGCATCAAAAGAACAAAACTTACACAGATAACTAGAAGAAGAAATGCCTATCAAGTAGAAGGCACACTGAGTAACATCTTACTCAAGTTTTAGGCTAAAACTTTTTCAAAAGAAAACCTATGAAATGAGTAMCATGCAAAGTTCTACAGCCTACTGAAGAGCAAATAAAACAGAAAAGCTGACTCACAGCAGGAGATTTTTGGTTGTCCTAAACAACCATTTTTTACATATCTGACAGGTATAAAGCTACAAGGCATTTTCTGGTGAGTAACACGTCTACACAGCTATATATTAAGCTCAATCAGCTTTAAGCAACTAGCTCTGAAACTTTTTCTATGTCTTACTATAAAATATAATAAACTCATACATTAATTATACACAAAATACAATATATATATATATTTTATTCATAGCTCTATGGCTCATTATTTTTATGCTGCATGTCTGAAATGATTGATGATAAACAGCATTTAAGATTGCATGCCGTGCCCTGACCATATGTTCAGGGAAGCTTATATGGGCAGCAAGCTTTGAGATTTCCAGATTTAGATGACAGCATAACAGTGAATATGCAGTCACTATTTATCTTCAGACATTMCTTAAGTGTCCTTCCATACAGATAAAATTTTTAAAGGTAAATTTTTTAGATTCTACTTTCAATCTAAGGGGGAAGAAAACTTCTGTCTTGTATGCCAGAGCAGCATTAGTGCTGACAGAAAAAAAAGCAAGCAAATAGATGAGTGAGTYGCTTATAAGGTGTATAAGGCAGATATAGCAGATTTGTGAACCAGKTTGTTTATGGAGATGTAACTTCTAGGATAAAATTTCACATGATACAGCACAARGAACTGTTCCTGATTCAAGACTGGTAGTCCTAATTGTTGTGGACAGACATATGGTACAATGTGGAATTAGTRGACTGTTCTTAAGTATTGATCCAGACTCTCTAAAATTTAAAATTCAAGCACTTGGAAATAGGTGCTGAATGTATTAAAGATTATCATATATGACCAGAAGAGATGCAATTCAAACGTGAGTTAATCTGCATAAGCAGGTATAAACAAAGGATGCCAACATGGTCTAACAATTAAATAGCTTTTAACACAAGAAGCTCTTTCGCACATCAGCAGTTATGAGCAAGGAGAGAATTTAAYAGACTTCTTAATTATCTTCTGAGGGAAAAAAAAAATGCGGAGTGTAAGACTTCCATCTTCAGTTTTAGTTGGAACTTCTGTATTCCCATCCACTAAAGAAAAATGGGTGCACCGTTTTTAATACTGTGCAGTATGTTTTATACACAACACCTCTGTTTTGATGCATAGGCAGCATTAGAGGACTGAATGCATGGGATGGTTGTCCGAGTACTCAAAGCAGGAGAAGAATCTTTAACATGTTCTGATGTGATAAGCCAGTTTCTTAATACAAAGAGAAATGACATCAAAAGTGAAAGCTGAGACAATATAAGATTATAGGTAGAAATTTGGATTTTTCTAATAAAACCTTTTTTTTTATTGTTATATAAGAATAGTAGCATAGGCAAGGTTAGGCTTGTGATGGTGGTCAAACACGGGAACAGCTTGCCCGGAAAGATTGCTCAGTCTCCGTTCTTAAAGATCTCTGGCAAGCTGCTSTAGGCAACCTTGCTTGAGCAGGGGCCTGGACCAGATTATATGCAGCCTTCCCTGTCAGCTTCAACCCCTCTGTGATATCTGTGATTCTTTTATGTTATTTTCTTAAGTTTGTTTTTGATTGAGCCTTACAGAACCTTTGGTATCTTGAACACCAAAAACATCTTGCTGTATGCAAACATACTGATCATGTTCATCATCATCAGACCCCACAGAGCTCCATATCTGCACATGAAGCTGTCCTGCTGTAAAGATCAAGGGTCATGATGATTGACTTAAGAGCATGCTAAATTTTGAACACGATTAAACATGAACAATCCCTCCCTTCATGAGACACTGCTAATTTCAAGAAAACCAAAATAAAAGATTCTGATCTATTTACAAGTTGTTAAAAAAAAAAAAAGCAATCACCATGACAACCAACATTCTTTGGTAGAAAAATAAAGCCCCTACTCAGGATATCAACTTCTGTACAAATATACCTGCTTTGACCTCTGTTTGTTTTTCTAAAAACTTATTTCTCCTCTCCATATCRTACTTTCTGGAACAGAACAAAGGAAAATACAACAGACTTCATTACTGTAAGAATTCACATCTTTTTTATACAAAAAAAMCCTATAATTTAATTGAACTCAGACAGAGATTAAGGAACTCTTGTGAAAACTAAAAAAAACCTCTGTGATATCCTTACATTTACATGCAGATTTCTTAGGGGCGGAGGATGGAGTTTCATAAACAAATGTACTTGCCAGTTCAGTTTAGCATATCCCAGAGCTAATGCTCTAAATTTAATTTCTTGATGGTATAGGAGGAGAGTTTGTGATTTTTAATGGGGTTGGTGAAAGTGTTTTATTGTTGCTATGGTAACAAAGTTGGGGGGGGTGCTTTTTTTTTTTTTTTTTGGCCTTTCTTTTATCATATCCTGCACTTGGGAGGCTTTAAGTTTTTGTGACTGAGTGGACTGGGTGGATTCTTTTCCTACATGTCAATAACTTGCTATAAAGATCATGAGGGAAAAAAAAAGTTGTGAGCAAAATAAATTTGCTTGAAAATATTAAACTAGATTTTAACAAATCATAGCAGTTGATTTGCTCACGGTAAGACCTTTTTGTAGTCTTTGAGTAAAGAGAAGTTGTGATCCAAAAAGCCTCTTAATAAGGCCTTTATATCTTTATCAGTAAACGGGTAGAAAAAGGGAGGAGAAAAGGGAGTATTAGGAGACAGAATGAGTTAAAAAAAAACCATACAAGTGGCTCCTCTAAGATTTTTCTATTTAGTGTACTGTACTCTGTAACATTTTCCTTTCAAAATAAAAATACAGCAACTTCAAGAGAAGAATGGGAAGGAACTCAAATATTTAGCAGAAAAAAAAAAAAAAAAAACTAGAGAAATTTTCCATAGTTTGCTAATGGAGATGACATTTCACATCCATCTAACCTCCTTGCAAATACTGTCCATAGCTGAATTTTTGAGCATGAATGTTTTGTTGCTTTCCCCCTTCTGATTCAAAATAATTTGTCTTTTTTAGAGAACTATTCTCACTGTTTTAAAACATAATACTTCAATATTTATAACTATAGACATATGTTTGATTTCTCATTCAGGATCTTAAGTAGTTTTTTTCTTAATATATTTATGTCAAGATATAAAACTAGATGTTCCAGTTTAAAAGAAACTGCTTGCAGAAAAGGATCCCTTCGGAAATACTTTATGTTTCAGAAAATCACTGACATGAAACCTAACACTTTTTAAAACGGATCTATCTTTATAATATAAGGATTCAGGAGTGAAAATAAAAGCTCTCAGTATTTTGAAGTCTAAGTAATAACCCTGGAGGGTTATTACTAGGTTGGAGCGCACAATCCTGAACTGTAAGAGGGGTTCAAAATTATAAATGGTGAAATTCTAAATGCTTTGGAGATTCTTTTTTTTGTTCTCTACTTTTGAAGCCCTCTACAAGCATGTCATATTTTAAACTTTTATAGAATTATGAGAATAAAAGTATTGCCCCAAACAAAACAAAGTTCTGAGAATAATAAAAAATGGGAATTATGACTTTGCTGAGCTTAGACTACAGGAGAAGCACATTAAGAATCAACAAAAAGGTCTTATTACATAATACTTATGGGGAAAACACTCAATACTTTATTCTGAATTTGTCTATAATATATCCTTTATATATTATTCCCTGTAATATTCTATGTATACAAATATTTAAGAAATTCTTACTATTATTTTAATGTTCTAATTGTGATAGAAATGCATTTCTTTAAGCAAATGCAAATACACTAAAAATTCACATGAGTCCCCTGAGGACTATTCAGGGCTATTCTTCACTTTCTACTTCTGATTAGCATTCTCTCTTCCAAACTTGCAAGCCAAACAGCAAAAATTCAGAAGTAATTTTTATTTTTCCTTATTTCCCAACCTTTCTAAGAATGCTACCAATTCCATCAAGCCCATCTTACTTCTGACAAGCTGAAATTTCCCTTTCTTATTAGTCCTAGTTCAATATACCCAGGATATTTTTAAAAATCTTTTTCATATTTTTTCTTCTTTATAATTAGTGCTGAGAATTAGAATATCCCATGCTATATTACACAGCAGTCTTCCCTTAATGAGTTCTGCTATATTATCTTCTGAATACTCTTTAAATATTGTTTTAAATGAACATTTAATTCTATTGGCAAAGGGCCGAAATCCTGCTGCTGAAGCACTCTTTAATCTGCATTGCAAATTAGCAGCTAAAAACACATGTCTATTTGAAAATAATGCAGCAGGAGGTACAGACATCTCAAGTTTCAGGATGAGGTTATTCTTCCATGAAATCCATGAACCTGAGCCCCAAGCAGTTTTGTTTCCCTGAAGCACAGTTTTGTTCTACATTAATATTCTCATTACTTCTGCAGACTTGCTAAATATTATATGACATTAAGGGAACATATTTCAAGCTCTAAATCTTTTTTCATGTTTGAAACTGCTTCCATTATGCTTTACTACTGCTGCACACTCCTATTAACAGGTAACTGAGATTCTAGCAATAAATGGACCTACATATGCATGAGTTTTTAGACTTTCTTTTAGAAACATGGAGCCAAGTGTTATAGCAGCTCAAGAATCACAGCAAGTGTTTAGGTCATAGATTACATGATCATCTCAAAGATCTCTCATTCATAGACAAAAAAAAAGAAGAAAACACACACACACACTATGACAGCTTGTTTGAATCAGATRTTCTGGACAAAATTCATATTTTAGAATTAATTCTCTTTTCTTTAAAATGTGCTGAAAAATTGCCTTGTTAAATACCACATGGAAAACAGAAAAAGATATTTTCAGAAAAATCAACACACATTACTACAATATCAACACACATTCCTATCAGCACACATTAATATAAAATAAATACAACTTCAAAGGGAGGAAAGAAGAAAGCAGGAAAACAGAAACATACTCCAGGAGGTTCATCTTTGTTGTGCTATACTTAATGCTAGCTTTCCTGAATCGGTTATTCCAGTCCCCTCGCCAGTTTTTCTCTTTCAGAAACAGAGTCACTTTGGCCCTTCATGTAGTTTCTGTTACATCAGGGTAATCAGTTTGGATGACAACTCTGCCACTGGTAGCACGGACACATAATGATGATAAACAACCATTTCCTCAGTTATCATGTAGGATTCACAGAACAGAGCCAATACAAGATATGATTATGTTCTAAGTGTGATCAAAGCAGAGAAGCTGCCTACCTGGATATTTGATTTTCTTTTTTCATCTCCTCACAGCARCAATGGCTGAACAGAGCAGTACTTTCCCATCTTATTCTATATTTTGTTTTGAGGAAGATACTGCACTTTCACCATCTGACAAAGCAAATCAGTCTGGTGGCAAATCAGACCTCATTCAGATGGCAACTACATCAATAAAATCCCTTAAGTTCAGACATGGAGTATTTTCCTTCAGAGACTGCATCACAGTAAACACAAGTAGCTTTCCCTGAGCCCCTGGCGACATTTCTTCACTTCACATCRTAGTAATGCATCAGTAAAGCTTTTGGGGCACCCACCTCTTGGTATGGGCTACAAATCCCACAGTGTCTGCAACCACTCCAACTTTGTATTAAGAGAATTTTGTTACTAATTAAATGATCTATGTTCTAAAAAGTTTCATCTTCAGCTGAAAAGACATGAAAGTAGCAATGCTAACAAATTTGCTGCTAGAAAAGACTAGAGAGCCCTCAGAATAYGTAAATTGCCTAAGTTGGAAGGCTAGAATCTTACCAAACAAAATAGAACAACTATTTTCTTATGTAAGGAGARAAAACTGGGAGTGTACACCAGTAGAACAGAAAGAAGAAACCCTATGGTGCCACGATAAATTCCATGTCTTATTTCTAAGCCTGAATTTGTTTCATATTCCAGTTGCAGAGACACATTTGCCAATTTTTGCCAGTCTTTCTTTTTAAGATACTTGAAAATTGTTGTGAGATCACCTCTTGACCATCACTTTGGTAACAGCAGATTGAATTTCTGAAAGTTCTCACTGATAAAGGTTACAGACCACAGGTCATTCTTGAAACTATTCTCTAACTTCTGTTTTACATWTGCATCATCATAAAAGCATGGACACCTAATTTCGGGCATTACCAAGTATAAGGGCTGCACTGRCAATGTACAGAAAAGCACCATCAGCTACAGGCTTACTTGATGTTTGCCTTCTAAGCCAACCATATTTATGGGCTAGAGAGGCCATTTTAGTAAACAGTCAAAAGAAGATAAGAAATCTGCACAAGATGACATGAATTAACATGAGGCAGAACAAAATCCCTCTAACTAATACCTCTATCTCYAACTGTCAAGAGTTCAGATCTTTGAAAAGTTTTACATTTGCTCTAATTCCATGTTGGAACACACAAAAGTGATCTAACCTCTCCATTCTTTCAACAGTTCATGATACTCTCAACCAAGGATCATCTAATTCTACTTACACTTACCTCCAAAGGGAGGATTTTCCCTCTGGGAAAAGTTATCTTTATCTTCAAGTTTGACATGCAAAATCTGGGCAGTTAAAAAATTGTTAATAAATGCCATGCTGTTGCTTACTTGTATCTTAGTCACACTGCAAATATCAAGTGTGAAAAGAAGCTAGATATGATTTTTCCAATAATGCCATTAGATAATTTGCATTAAATRCTAGTATCTTCTCAACAATTACTACATAGGATCACCCACAGTTTTACCTTGACATTATAGTAAAGATATGCAATTATATTTCTTTAGTTCACCCACCTTTTCTCTCTGGGATTTGCACTCACAAATCAAGTTTTATTTAAATTCACTAGATGACGACTTCCTCACCCCYCAGGTTAAACTGTTTTCACTTCATAGAGAACTTCAAAAATATATAGTTTTTAATTAGATATGACTTCACACTGCGTGTGTGTTGATGTCGAGGTAGCCAGAACCTGGTGGATTACAGTTGAACAAACTCTGTTCTCCTTTAAAGCCTCTCTGCTAGGTCTCTTCCGTACAACTTTATGTAATTCAGAAATGTGTCTGGAATACACATATCTACTGGGTTTCAGTTCTGCTCTAGCTTGACCTGCCATATTAATTGAATTAAAGTGGGTTCCTGGAATTAAGAAAAAAAATAAAATAAAATCTGTTGCGATGACTTAACCAAATGTTAGCTTGGCTGGTATCCATAGCCAATATGGAGCCGTAAAGAAATCTGGGGTGGAAAAGCAATCAGATTGAAATTTGCCTCACAGTTCCTTTTGAACTACTTTTAAAGTTAGGCTGTATCAGGTGACAATCTTCCTTTTTGAGAAGTGCATATGAGTAACTTAAAAAAAAAAAAAAAAAAAAAAAAAAGATACAGGGCTCAGACAAAGGCCATTTCACCCTGAAGACTGTATTTCTGCAGAGGGTCCAGAAAGGGACTGGCTTCTTTGATCACAAGATACGGTTTCATGAAAACCTAATACAGCTCAGAGAGATTATGAAAGTCTTTGGCCACCAGTTCACAAATCTTATGACTGAGACACAATAAAAAAGCCCATAAGTAGACAYCAAAAATCTAAGACATCTAAGACACCTAAAAACTAGGAAGAAGTGTAATATTCACAACAAAGAACAAAGGAAGGACARAGAATTTGCACACCAAGCATCTAAGATGATCACATGCTAATCCGAGAAGTTTAAGCCTYAGGTAGGRAGCCTAGCGTAGATTACAAAACTAAGAAGATTAAAAGAGAACAGTCTGTCTGTGAGAAACTGGCAGAACATCCAAACAATAGGGCCCCATAATAATAAAGAAATTTAATTACATAACTGGCTATTGGGAAAGCAATCCTGTGTGAAACAGGCTGCCCAGCAACACAGTCACCTACCGACAATCGACCATCTTCTGAAGCCTGATGTCTGATTCTTTGACAACTTCGGAAAATAACACAGCAGGGGAACTGGAAAAGGGTGAGCACATCCTCTGCTTTTGGGAACTCAAGAAACCCGAGGAGTTTAAGACTTCTGAACTCAATTTCAGCTCTCAGGAAAATGTTGCAAAAGACCAAAGAACATGTGTAACRACTACTTATCTCTTACCACGACAAGATAAAAGTCATACGGAGGGTCCATATACTGTTACCGGAGTTCAGGGTTTAGATAGTGTTTCACAAAACGTTCACATAAAGAATTTAGAAAGCACAGCATAGGTGGAAATACATTAGGAAAGATGTAAAGCTGCTTAGAGAACAATTCTTGGAGTGTTCTTTCCAATGTTTTTTTTCTTCAATCCCACACTCCCAAACAAAGTCAAGCCATACATCTATTCAAGTTCCTTATACATTCAGATCTACTCAGTATTTTCATTAATGACCAGGACAACAAATTATAGAAAATCACAGGAAGTTGAAAGRAAAAACTTGTAATTCTGAGWTATCTTGACAGAACAGAACTACATGGTGAAATAAAGCAGAACAAAATCAAACTAAATTGCCTTTAAATATGGACAATGTTCTGAATCTGTGGTCAATAACCACCTACACAAACGTATCATGGAAGCAAACTGATTTCACAGAAAAAGGGTTTGGAAGGTCTTATGACTCAGGAGCTAAGTGTAAAAATTTTATGCTGTTGGRAAAGCAATAACCTCCTTATTTGTGATGTATCTGTTAACATAGCCCATAACAGATACGAAACTACTCTCTGCTGTACTTATCAAAAATAAGTCTCAGACAGTGTCAGACACTTGCCCTTCCAAGAACGATGATGACTAGCTGCAAAAAGTCTAAAGAAAATATGACCCATGAGAAAGACAGAGATGAAGAGAAAATCAGAAAGAGGTAGGACAAGGTTGCAATAAGTCTTCAAATATCTAAATAACTGCTGCAAAGAGGAAATCATGAGTCTGCTTCCCATGGCCAGGARTACTTGACAGATCGTAACAGACAAACTGCATCAAAGAAAGAACCAAGTTAGTCCTAAGGAAAAAAAATCTAACCATGTGAAAATAATACATTAAAATATAATAGAGAAGTTGTGGCAGCTCTGTCATTGGGATTACTTCAGAAGGACTTTGGTAGGCCAGAGACACAGGCTGACAGGAACCTAATTAAAATCAACAAGGGCAAACAAAAAGTCCTGCCTCTGGGGTAGAATAACCCACACAACAGGACAGGCTAGATGCTGACTAGATAGAAAGCAGGTTTGCAGAAAAGGAGCCATGGTCCCGGTAGACAAGTTGAACAAGAATCAGCAAACTGCCCAACCGCACAGAGTGCTGCATGAGCAAGGCAGCAGTCAGCACACTGATGGTGGGGATCATTCTCCTCTTCAGTTCCTGAGGGATGCAAGTGCTCTGATCGTCAGGTTTCCATTTTACATTCTCCAGCATTAGGCAGATAACAACAGGCCTGAGCAAACCCAACACAAAGTCATGAAAGTGATTTAGAAGCTAAAGCAGAAGATGTAATGGGAGGGTTCCAAGAAGACAGAGATGGGTCACATCAGCAGTACAGTGCAAGAGGAAATGGACAAAAACAGCAACAATCATTTGTCTACACACAAGGCAGAAAAATAATTACACCATGATATTTGTCAAAGACTGTACCAGGATGTCCAGAAAAGTTATGACATCTCTGCTTTTGGAGATGTTTATAACATGAGTGCACTCATCTAACCTGCACTAAATTGGCCTTGTTATGAAGATTGGTAGGATTTAGTGACCTCGCTAGTTTCTTTCCAGGTTATTCTATGATTCCAAACAAGTCATGAAAAGGTATTTGTAAGGAATGAAATATGCACATCTGATTATGTTTCATGTCACAAAGATGATTTAACTTTAGTGAGCTCTCTCAGCTCTTTAATTTTCAATCCTGCAGGGGTATCTCGAGGACATATCCAGACAGTAAATAACCAATTTCAAAGAATCACTAAATGACTGAAGTGGTAAAGATCCCTGGAGATTGTCCAGTCAAACCATTAAAACACGGCCAGCCAAAGTAGGTTACTCAGGACTGTGTCCAGTCAGCTTCCAAACATCTCCGAGGACAGAGATAATGCTGACAAGAGATGGTCACTGGTAACCATTTTAACTTCTCATTTTGCAAGTTCAGRTCACTCATGCTCAGTCATTTTTGCACAGCGTGTTCCAACCAGAGCCAGAGACACATGAGGACGCCATATAAAAGATGCTGCTGGAACAATGTCCCTGCCCATAAAGCAGGAAAACATTTGCAACTGCCTTGACTCATTTTTACGTTTTGATTTTTATCATCATTGCTTCCAATAACAACACAGAGAATTTGCGGGCTCTCTCTCAGCACAGCTGGAAAATTTGTCTCAATTTTGCCTTTCACTACCCCTTTCTCATGTACTCTGCCTACAGTTATTTGTCATAAACAAATAAATTAGTCTCAACTGTTATGATAATGCAGACTGCTTTCAATTAGAGGTAGCACCTTCAGACCCTGTTCACTCACCAGCAGGAGAACAGAAAAATATTTCTGTTATTGAACTCCTTGGCACTCTTTTGCTTGGGGATATTTATTTTAATAAACACAAGGTCGTTATGCTGGCATGAGGACACCACAGGTTCCCCCTAAGTGTTACTCTTTGATTACATGTTATCCATCTTGCTATTGTATCTCTGACTGAATTTTGTCAGCTTCAACTGAGCAGCTCCTGTTAAAATTAGAAAAAACCTCAAGGGAGGCCACTCTCATAAACAGAGGACTGTAATTCTGGACAGTTAGCAGACAGCTCCATATGCACTAACTGTTCAGCTATCTCTGTGCTGTTTGCACAATCGAGCACCTGTCACCTCACACTAAGTTGCAAGAATTACGTCTACAGCTGCATATTTCCACCAAATTATCCACAGCTTTATTYTGTATGCAAAATGAAAGGCAGAAGTCAAGTAACCTGGAATGTTAGAACTAATATTCTGATCAGAGCTAGAAAGAATAATTACGTACTCTGTTACAAACGCTACTCTTTCAGTAGACTAGACACACTGTCAAAGTAGCCAGTGCTACTCATGTTTTTAGGTATTTTAGTCCAATGCTAGTACCTTGAGATTTCAAAACACCATGTAGCAGACTAAAAAAAACCTAAAAGACCTTTTAAAGTCAATGCACAAATCCTACAGCTCTTAATACTCCGATAGCTTAACAAACTCTGTACCTAGCTCTATACAATTGAAGAGCCAAGTACAGTCCTAATGTCACTCAAAAACAAAAAAAAACAAACAACTACAAAAAAAAAACCTTTTAAACAACAATCAGTGCCTACTAGCCAGAACAGTCTGGGGAAATAAAGATTTTTTGTTTTGTTTTTTCTCCTCTCAAACATCTGAGGAAGGTGGCATGTCCTCTGTCACCAGGGAAACAACAAAATAGCCCTGTTCAACATTCAGAGTAGAAAGAAAACAATTAGATCTCTGAGTGCGTGTGAGKGAAGTACTCCCAAAGTCCTTACCTTCCACTACCACATCATCTAGAGACTGAGCYTTTTCTGAATCATGATTCTAAATATAGAGGCCACACACTCACCACCACCCTGCATGTTAGAAAATATAAACAAAGCCTGGGCAATTGAGTTATATTCACTTGCCAGGTAGAAGCAATGATCGTCTTCATCCTTGTGTTTTATGCCACAAAGCACAATGCTCTCATCTGGTAAACAATAACGTGGTGGGAAAATACTGAGAATAATTAAAAAAAAACAAAAAAAAACAAACAAACAAACAAAAAAAAAAACCTTTCTATTACAACTAACACCTGAGAGGTTTGGAAAATAAATTATTTCACACTGAAATAATGTAGCACAATGTGTCTCACATCTTACTTTATATCCAGTTAACAATATTATGATTTAAAAGAAATGGTAAAAAAATGAAATGTTCTTTTTCTTTTTTTTAAAAAAGGACTTTTTAAAAATCAGAATATTTTTCTAGAGTCAGAATGAAGCTTCTAATAATAACATTCAAGGGAAATATACATATCTGAGAAACATGTGTTTGTGCCTTACTGTTGCATATGGGGCTTTTGAGGAAATCATGCATATCCTACACGYCTGTCTTTTCTCAGGCTCAGGTAAAACTCAGACTCAGGTAAAATGGCAGCAGCACAGCCATTCCAATCCATGTGCACACAACTCCATCTACACAAACTATGAATATGGACAATGGCATGGCTGTTGCCTAAAGTGGTTGATGATCTTGTTAGTTCTACCATTAAACCAGACCTATAATTTAGCAAACATTTTGAATCATCTTAGATGATTAATGTCTTCTTAACCTAGACATTATTGGCAATTGCAATAATATGTTATAATTCCATTGTTATTCGTCATCTCCACAAAACACGCTTTCTTGAATGTTATGTGGTATCTATAGTGAGGAGTCAGAGGTAATTGCCTCTGTACTTCTAGTAAAGACAGGCAGCCAAAATTCTGTTTTCCAAAATCATCATTTTTCCTATGTAAGTTTTGATGAAAAAGGACAATTTAGTCACAGAATGCAAATGCTCTTTGCCACAAACCACCTGGTCTGTCTGCTGCACACTGGCTTAGATCATGTTCTAAACTTTAAACACCCTTAGTATGAATTGCCCTCTCAGTAAACCYACTATACCAAGTACTTCACAGTCTGGCCTTTTAAAATCTCCRTTGTTATACATATGCATTGTGCATTCTACTCTTTCTGTTTCTGAAAATATTAAACACATTTTCTGAGTCATTACTATATATGTAAAACTGAGCATTTCACAGATTTTTACCCATTTTGTATGCACTCCATCTTCACTACAGATACCTCATTTTTGTCCTTACAGTTCCCATTCAATTATTTCTTGAAATAAATGCTAGACAACATTAAAAAAGAAGAAAAGAAGTGCAGATAGTGTCAATGTTAACGCTGAGCTTTTAGATGCAAATAACTCTCTTAGGCACTGTCTTCACTACATACATGTTGAATCTGTCAGAAAACAGATGTCTTTGCAAACACACTGCCTGGTGTAGGAAATTGCCACAGCTGCAATTCGTCCTTCAGCAGAAAAATGTCCTACTTTGACTTCTGAGTACCCTTTGTGGGGAGGGAGGAGAGAAGGGGAGGGAAGGACAATGTTGTTAACTCCTAATGAACAACTATATTACMAAAAGACAAGAAAAAGTCATATTTAGGAAGGTTAAACTATTTAATACTTGTTCACAAAATAGTGGGGAACAGTGCATTTTCCTTCAATGCATTAAAATTCTTTACCCTTTGCACACTAAGAAAACAATCTGCAATGTTTAAACCACAAGGTTAAACTATGGTCTTCATATAAAATGACACCACTGATCTACCTTGTTAAAAGTGTTTAATCTGTCTTTGCAATGGAAATCTCCTTCTCAAAACTGAATGCAATGCCATCATCCTTCCATCCTCCTCCTACTGTATAATACCACTCAGCCTTAAGTAATGCCTATGATCAGTCACTGATATCATGTCTTGACTTTGAATAGTTTTACTCGAGGGATTAATTTAATCAAATTTGGAAAAGACTTTAATATCATTAAGAACAAGGCACTGCATAAGGAGAAGGAGGTAGGTAAGCACCTATTGTTTCACATAAGTTAGAGATTTAATAAAGAAATCCAGTGAGTAATCACATATTCCTGACTACTGCTGTGCTTTTTCATTTAATGGCTCCAAAAGTAATTATTATGCAGCTACCTCAGTGTTTTGGAAAACACAACATGCAGTTATTTTGTGATTACATGTTATTTTTTCATACTAACCTTGTCATTTCAAGAGGCTTTAGAACATAATGAAAAGATCAGAGATCCTGTGTTTAAGTTGAAGAGTGGCTTGTGCTTTCGAAATCTGGCATTCAGCTACATTGCTTAATAGCTCTTTAGAAAATTTTAGATTACAAGACATTTAATAATAAGTACTTAATCAATCGAGAGAGTGAACTGTTCCCATATCTTTTATAAGGCATGCTATTTTATTCATGCATCATGAAAAACCTGAGCTGCTCAACAACATGGCAATCCTCTAACAAGTCAGGTGGTGGTTCTGTCAGGAAGGCACAACCCAGCTGATCCATTCATAAAAACAAGAACAAAAAGCTAGAGCAAACTGCTTACTTGTACATGAAAGATATGCTCACAATAAGCTTAATACACAATAAACCCTGCCACGAGTAGCTCAAAATTAGGATTTCACTGAACAGTCTCCATGATACAACAGAATGATCTTATAAAAACAAAGAAGGTTTGTGCCATGATTTTGGTCCATATATTTTTGTATCAGTTACTCTATGAATCTGCAATTGTAGCTAAGTCTACACTAAAGCAATAGAGCAACTGTGTTAATTTTAATTGACACTCTTCAAGATCTGAAAACAATTCAGCCAAAGCAACATGAGCAGAATATGAATTAATTCCTCTTGTTGTCAGCTAAACAATTTCCAAGGCAGGATCTACCTCTGGTAAGACATAGCTACTGTAAAACATTCAAATCAGCAGTCAAAAAGGGCATTTTCAACATAGTATGATCATMGTAAATCAGCACTGTTGAAAAATACTATACTGAAATACAGACCAGAATCTAAGTATTGTATAAAGATGGTTAAAATGTATCTCCCTAGAGAAAAATTCCATCTTCTCTATCCCTAAAATGCAGCAGAGGAACAGCTTAAATCTTATTTTGTTTCTGCTAATGCACTGATTTCAACTGGCAGGATAGGCAGTAGGGAAAAGCACCTTGATATTTTTATCATGTCAGCATTACAGAGCGGTTCACCTGCTAGTCAGTGATCTCCCCRTCTTGGCTGCTCCCAGTTTCTTCCGGAGTAAATATGCATAAAAGTGACCTCATGCATAAAAGTGACCTCTTCAGGCACATGGAACAGCTGTCAGAAGGTCTAGAGATTTCACACAAACAGACTGCTTTCTAACTGTCTGTGACAGAGCAGAAAATGTACTCAAGTATCAGTAATCCCCTGGCCAAAATCTTAACCCCTGCATGTACCCTCTTCATGACATCAGAAATATCCCAGTTGCTCAATGAACCAAAGAGCAAAGGGAGAACACCACAAACATTTTGCAACTGCACTTGAACTTTCTTGGCTTTCTGGCACATCATGAAGACAGTGATCCAACTCTAAAAGCATGTTTCTGCTCTAGTAGAGCATCTCAAGAGATCAAAACATGTGTGCAGGTGCATTAGCTCCTCTTCATACAAGCCAGTTGTTACTGAGTCCAGGCCAGAACTGTAAATGCTGGAATCATTTAACTGTTCTGGAACCAGCAGGCTTGACTCAAGCTAGAGGGCAAATATCACCTCCACAACAAGGAGGGAATATTTCTACCTGGTGCAGCCAACAGTAATTATGTCCTTAACTATAGCTATATGATCTCATTTACTTGATAGCCTTCTAGTAGTTTATTAATTGTTTGAGAAGTTAATCAACTATTTTGCTTTGGTTTTCTATTATYTCTCATAAAATAACCAAAACAAATTGCAATAAACTTATTTGAAACTAAGATTAATCATCTGCATTGCCACCAAGCAAACCTGATCATTAATCCTTTATCTATTTGGTCCACAATAATAGTTCTTTTTCAACGAAAACACCCAATATTGAACTTACACTCTTAAAATTCAGAAATATGCTAAATGGGTAACAAAGATGTATAGAATGAAAATATATTAATCACATACTAAATTGTAGCAGTTTAAGTCATGGTTACTTCTCRTGGAAACAAATAAATCACTGAATCTGTGGAGAAGTGAGGAATAAACTCTTTTGTAAGGTGCTTAAGGCTGGATCGATAAAGAAGCTTGATGCATTTTTGCCAGTACACCTACTCTATTCACCMAGATATATGTCTGCACCACCATACATTTCCTTTTATTAACCTCTATCTTTTCCATAGCCATGGAAGTCAGTATTTTCCCAGTGAAGAAAAGATAACCTAATATCTTGGCATAATCTATGATATGAATGTTCAGCAAAACTAATACAACACTGGGCATTAGGCACATAAACAAGCTAAAAAGACTGCACTTCTTAAAATGACCGTGATCATCTTTTCTGTATCTGCTCAATTTTTACTAACTCTAATCATATTATTGTCTTAAAATGCTCTTTGGGGAGACCTTCCTCTGTCAGCAGCAGTTCCAACAGGATGCAAAGAGCTCGTAAGGCCTCCAAAGCAAAGCAGTTATCTCTTTGCTACAGTCAACGGAGCCCATGTCTGTGATGGGACCTGCTGCATACCTCACTACCTGGCTAATGCCTCTTCTGTTCCCACTCCACAATGGATCACATTGTGTCAATGCGCTCCCTACCACAACTAGGTACTAAAACAACATGCATAGTGCATCCTCCCAAGGGGCACAGCAGCCAATATACATTTCAGGAAGGGAAGGAGTGAGGGAGAAGAGGCCTCATGTTGGCCAGGTTGGTCTGTGTCACCACACTTCATTGTGTCCATAGCCATTTCAAGGTCTTCATAGCACACGCAAGACGCACTACGAAGAGCTATTTGACTTTATCTCATGAAAGTGTGAAAAAGAATTTATACATATATGAATTTCACTGGATTTATWAAGTCTTTAATGGAATTCACTTAAGAATTGTTTTTTCCCATTAAATATAACACTGATTGATCCAGTATCCAACACTATTTGTATTTCCCTCTACATAATCAAGATTTACTTTTCCTAATGGATTTCATACACACAGAGTATGTCATAAATTGAAAAACAAAGATATTAAAGCATTGCCTAATTTACAAGTTGAGTCAAGTTTCAAATTTTCTCGAAATTAAATTGCTGATAKACAGGGGAAGGTAAGGTACAGTAGTTCCTCAGTCAGATCCACCTTTCTCATGCAAAGTGTCAACCATGTAAGCATCTGAAAGTTTAAGAGGTCAAGCTCTACTATTATGAAAACACAAATTTACCCCCCCAAGTGGAAAGGCCATAAGTTAGCAATAAAAATACAGTGCTCATTACCTCCGCAGCAGCCTCCCCTAGCAGAGCAAGACAATGAACTCAAAGTAGCTCAAATGCCRCATGTGAAGAGCTAGCAGAGGTTGCAGCAAATCATCTTTCTATGCGAATATTAAAACCAAGGAATCAATGAAGACCATGGTCAAATGCACAATGTAAAATCATAATGACATTATCCAAGGAGAAGCAGAAATGCCCGAGTTTTAAGTCCTGCTATGCCAGTAACTGACTTGCACTGTATGAAATGTTACTATTTTAAACAGATAGCTTACAAAACAGCTTTATGAAAATATTATTTTTATCTTAGTCAAATAATTGAGAGAATAAAATTAGAGAACTGACTATAGTAATATCTGAATAGCACAGGTTAGACTTCTGTACTTAGTTTTTTTGTGCAATTATTATTTAGTATTTGTTAGCAAGCCCTTGATTCACAACATGATTTAAAGGAAGGATTAAACATTCAAAGCTTAGTCAAAGTGGTCAGAACAACAAGTGAGCAAGATTGTGAATTTTAAACTTGAAGATTTCTCCACCTGGCATCTGCAGAGAAGTAAACATATTCTATAGAAATTCAATGAAAAGATTCCTTTTCATGTTATTTAGGCTTTGTTAATAAAGCTCTAGAAGAMCAATTAGTTGTCTCGAGAGAAGGCAAGATCATACATTTTAAAGATACCACATGAAGAAGTTATTTTATTTCCCTTATTTACAAGGAGCAATATAAATAGCAAAGCAGAAATTTTCAGACTGTGGAAATCTTCTGTAACAACAGGTATAAATCACAGAGAGGACACTGGTGGCGCTAAGGGCAACATGAATAAGGGGAGCCCAGATGGCTCTGAGGYGAATGCAAGTTCAGTTCTGGCCACACAGATTTACAAATCAATAATAAGGCATACAGGAGTGAGTAAGCCTACTGCACATTCATCATGCTCCTTTTTCCATTTTATTATGGACAGAAAATGCACTTACAATATGTCAAGTTRAAATAGCTCTTGGCATGAGCCAGAGAGCAAATTCATAAAAGTTCAGCCAAGAGGAAGTACAAAGCAGGCAAAATAGATCTGTGAGATACTTGTTTCTCCTACTCTTCCACTCTTCTGAAGAAAAAATAAAGGAAAAAAGGAAGTGCACCATTTTGCAGAAAACCAAGTCAAAAGATATAGTAGTCAGTATGTTGGTCAGTTCGATCACAACCATGGGTGGAGTATCACAGTTTTCTTAGGGCAAGAAACATATTAGCAACATGTGGTCACAACTTTACAATGATGATCTGGAAGTTTTTTCCCCATAGTTGAAAATATCTTCTATACATATCAGAAGACAAAGTGAAGCTGAAGTCATGAGATAGTCTTGCTTTTCACTTTTATCACCATCTTATACTACATTCAAAGGACTGTCAAAGAATGACGGTATAAAGGAAATAAACCTATTTTATAAAAAATAACCTTTCAAAACCGAGGCTAAATATAAAATAAACAGAATAAATATAAATATAAATAAATAATAATAAAATAATAAATATAAATAAATATAAATATAAAATAAGTCAGAACACAGAACTATCATCTTTCCTTCTTGGTCTGCTTAAAGAAAAAAGAGGTGCTCAGTACTTTTGTCTTGATGTTATTGATATCTTCATTTCTTAGATACAGAATTTGTCAAGACTTAGACTGGTAAGACTTAGTTGGTAAGACTTGTTGGTAAGTTATTAGAAACACAGTTCCCCAAGAGTATTCTTCTACAAGGCCTTCAGTACATTCCAAGTAAGACCGGAAGYGTGGAGCCAACAATCTTTCTGGAGGGATTAATGTGATGCCTGTAGTGCCAAGCAGATGATGTAGAAGAGAAAGCACATACTGGAAATCCAAGTCCTAAAGGCCAGTAAACTAATGCTGACCATGTGGGGCACAGCTGCCTGGCATTTGTTTGCAGGGGAGGCAGAAAGTGTGGGCAAGAGCAGGCCATAGAGCAGTGGCTCACATCTGTGCCCCACCAGCCAGGTAAGATACAAGCCACAATTTTAGTATTTGCAACAGTGATGCGATCAAAAAAGATGATTAATGAAAAATAGGGTTTTTTTAATTCTCTTGAATTGCTTTTGCAAAGATAGTTTGCAGTCAATCTTACAATTGAAAATGAATTTTACTTAATGATTAGTAGGATATTGTTTCAGTGCTTACCTCAGTTTTATTTGACAAAATAAAAGATACAGTTCTAACTTTTTTTTACTACAGCCTTCTGTACCCTCAGCAACATTTAATCCAAGATGTATCTCACGCAGAGAGAGAAAAATTAAGATTGCGATCTACAGTGCRTTTTAATATGTGATGCCCCATGTGTTTAGCTACAAGTTAATTAGCCCAAAGTACATCTAGCTGAGAATAACCGCACCTCCCCATACGAAGTGGCAAAAAACAACAAAACAATCTTCCAGAATATAACTCAGCATTTTTCAAGAATGCATTGTTGTGGTCAGAGTCTCATAACAGAACAATAACAAACCAGAGAAAAATAACAAAAAATATTTTATATTTTTATATACGCACCCTATGAAGTAAATATTTAACTCATTAACTTTGTTTTGATCTCAGATGTTATACTTAATACTTGGGCTGTCTGCAGCAAGTTAAATCTTTGTACTATCATTAAAAGGAATCCTTAAGAAAGCATAAGAATCTCAACTTTTCAGTTCAGCTTGGAACTGTTACCAAAAAATGCTGATTTGCTCAGATTTCCCACTGGAGCAACTTTCATGCAAGACAGCGTCTTTCTGAGTACATTGGTTATATATTCCAGGTATCTGTCATTCTGATTATTTTCGTTCTTAAAAATCATAGTCATTTACAAATATAGATTCATTTTACACATAGAGCTTCTTTTCCTAAAGCTCTACCTTAGAAGAAACACCCACTGGATTTTCAGGAAAATTGTTGAGAGCATATTTATTTTCCCGAACATCAGGCACGCAAGTTCCCTCGGGCCCTTGTGTAGGTCACAAGACGCAAAAGTCGCCTTCAGGAAGCAATTTGGGCCWCAGTCACATTTCTGTTCCTTAGTGCTAGATCTTTTCTCTCTAGGTATCGGGGAGTATATTCTCAGTTACAGAGCTGAGAAGCCTTTCAGAACTGAACATTCACGCCTACACYGAAGAAGTGCAAGCATTCCTTTCTTCCCTCCAGTTTAAGTGACGTTCATATTTCCAACTTATTAAAGGAAGAAAAAGGAGACTCAAAAGACAACAATTAAAGCTGTAACAAAGAAACTCTCTTCCACTCCATCAGGATCAAGAGTTCACTACCAAACTGTGTTTCCAAGTCCAGCACTAATTCCTATGATTTGACAAATAGTTCTTTTAAACTCTCAGACTCCATTTTCAGTGATGTCCACAGAAAAGAGTCTCTGTCTCCTCATCTATACATGAATATCTTTGTTTCCAGGTTATACCTACTACTACTACGTAATACATATGAAGGAACAGAACCACACCTTGGTGGTGTTTAGACTACTTGCTTTTCAATCATCAAGTGTCTTCCATAACATAAAGTGCAAGGTAAGTACTCCAAGAAGACCTTACCACTTCTAAAGAGAAAGTTACTAGCACTTGCAAAGGCAAAAATAACTCCATGTAATAAAGTGGCTCGGTGCCCTGCTAACTCTGCAGCACACAAGCCTTTATGTTAGTCAGAAACCAGCATACTCGGGTCCAATCCTGCTGAGCTCTCCTCATTACAACAGGGCAAACAAACATTTTTCTTTATGTTCTGTCATTAATTACATTTGCTCTGCCTCACTGAGGATCTCCTGCTAGCAATCCAAAGTACGAAATGTTCCAGTGGGTCAGCCTCTGGCTGTTTTATTTTAATTTCAGACTTAATAGAGACTTCCTTATTTCAAACTTCCAAAACAATAACCAGTGTAGTTTCCTCTCAAGTCTATCCAGCGACAAAGAACCATATTTTCCATCATTTGCAAGCTCAGTTAGTGGTTTATCCCGCTTTGCATACAAGTAAAGCGGCACACTGGAAACGGAGGTTTTCCTACAACATCAGAGGTTCTGTCACCATTAAAATACCTAGCAGAGTTTTGATTAGCACCAAGATTTCTCTCTATAGAAATTGCATGATCCAGTATATTCACCACAAGCATGCATATATGTGTGTACGCATATAAATTTTAATAAAAATCTTAATATACCTCCTAATATTCCTTTTGTTCAGTAACAGGTTGGCTGAAAAGACTAAGACTCCTCACTAAATTGGTTGTAAGAGAAGATTCTTAACATGAGATACTCAGTCTCAAACATCATCTATTAACCTCAGCCAGTTTTGTAACTGATTAGTAGCTCTAAAAATCAGACGAGGCTGATACTTTCTGGCCTGTGGTATCTCCGAACAATTTTTCAAACATAATTAAGAGCTCCACAGGTTGCAAAGCAAATAGTCAATCTTCTGCTCACATTGCAGTTGCTTAAGAGACTGCGACTCAAGTTTGCCAAGACCTGGAATTTGTTCCACAGGCGATTCCTAATAGGATTTTGCAATAAACACAACCAGCAACTACTCAGCTAACAAGTTCTCTTCTCTAGACAGTTCAGACAGGAATTAACCATTAGTTTAGAGTCTAGTGATCATATYTTAGCAGTAGCACAAGCACCACTGGATGCATACATTGTCCAAAAACAGTGTCATCCATTCAAGAAACTTCTCTACKCAGCATTAACCACTTCAGACTCATCTTCTATGCTTCAAACAAGTGAAGATTGGCTTGGATAAGTAGTAGGGTAATATATCCCCTCAGAGCCATCTTTGTACATGTACCTATGCAGAGAAGGACTGCAAGGCACAGTCAAAACCTTTCTACTCTCTAAGCCTTTGGCATCAGGAAAGCAAATAAAGTTTCCACTGTCACAGTCATATGTTCGACCTTGGAAAAATCTTAATGTTAACTGGTACCAAAGAGATTAGTAAATGCACTAGTTTTCAAACACAATCTTCAATTACTTTGATGAGCAATTAAAATGCTAATTAAAAATAAACCCAAAACTCAGTACTCAGAACGTTAAAAAATAATAAGATCTTGTAAACTCCCTGCAACTAAAAGCARTAAGAAGGTCACAATAAAGATGGAAAAGAGTTAAAGAGGAGCTGGGTTTCCACAAAAATTATCCTTAGGGTCATTTACTAAAAAATATATTAAATATATCTGGCAATGTCTTTTCTAAGTGGTGAGTTGGGCAAAAAGTTTATCTAAATTTACCTATATTTCTAGGAAACTAGCAATGTAGATTAATAGAAAAATAATGGAGATTATTATGTAACATAATTTGCTGTGAAAGCAGTAATAAAACCTCACCTTCTAGCACCTCTATAATCCCACTTTAATTCAATTAATTGCAAAAAAAAAATTTTAAACAACATGAGTTCTTGCCATACACTCAATAGCAGGTTTTCTTGCTGTAGGAGCTCTTGTATTGTATGATTGTCATACATATTTCTTAGGTTAAAGATGGAGATCTGCTTTTTTGGAAATAACTGCTTGGGTTTTCCTATGAAGCAATATTTATCTGCTATAACAGAACGCCTATTTAACCTTTCCTAACAAATTGTCACTACCTCGCATCTCAGTTTATCTACCTGTAAAAAAACAAGGAATGACAACACTGACGTCAGATGAGCCAAACATCAAGAAAGGCATTYGTGATGACTTGGACATCTCAAGAGCCATTGGAAGCATCTCTCCCATCCTAGTGATACACTTAAAGAAACCAATACAACTGCCAAAGCTAAGGGAAAATTAAAACACAAATATAGATAAAAGGATGCAGATGCTTGCTATAGTTCAGCCCTAATAACTGTGGTCCTATTACTGATTATTCTATATTATATTATTATATAATACACTATATTATATATTATATTATATATTATATCATATCATAATACRTTCTATTATTACTATATTAATTATTATGAAATGGTTTATCTTACCTTAAGAAAAAGAATTTTTCAAAATATTCTTATAGAAAATGCTCAGCAAATGTTCTCAGTAAATGCTTAAGGAATTGAGGGTGTTTGTTTCCCAGGAAGGATCTAGTCCCACATGAGCTCATGTCAGTTATGTATAACAATGCCTGCAAAAATCAATGTCTAAACTAAAACAGGATTTAAACGACCATCTAAACCAAAAAAATAAAATATATAAATTCTTTGTTATGTAGGATGGAAACTACAACAAAGTACTGCTGAATACATTTGCTGTCCTTTGTGTCAWTAAGTAACCTACAAAATAATCTGAAAATTAAAGCTGGAATCCTTAAACTGCATCTTCCACTTCAGTAGTCACTACAAATATTTCTGATGGCTCTCCAGGCTGCACATGATAGCTGTTAACAGGACCTGGTCCTGCCACAGGAAAGAAAGAAAATCATTCTCAACACTGGAAATGGCCAGGTGAAATTTCATCTACTAACTATGATTACCAAGACTGGATTTTTGCCAGGACRCTATGAACATTAACACTGCAAATTACATGAAATATATCAAATTAAYATTTTAAATACATTTCACTAAAAGCATGTCATTAATTTTACTTGGATAAATCTTCTGAAAAAGATGCTATGTTGCAATGTTATTAATATTTTACTAGGTACTGAAAYGTTGAAGCGTGAGTATGAGAAAAGTGGTTGCACTCATGTTTGAGAAGAAAAAAAMCCCTCCTGCATTAGCTTCCTTCTCCTTTATTTCTATAAATCCCCTTACATCTGCTAATCCAGTCTCATGCCTCCAGCATCATTTACATTTTGTATGCTAATTTCCCAGCAAGTTCCAACTGCCCTAGGTATTTTCCTTAGCCGAATGCCAGACGCTCAGCGCTTCGCTTCTCCCTTCTAAATCCCCATAATGCCAGCTAACAGCGGTTGTGCTACCTGCTAACGAGTCAGATTGCGTTGCTTCATTGATACAGGGAAAGTGATTTTACTGTRAAGCAAGAGAATCAAGCCAGAGAGATTATATTATTAAGCTATTCTGAAGACCATGGTCGTAACAGAGGTTTTGACAGAGTATGACTTCCTAATGCTAATTCTTTTATTCAATAAAAAGCATGGAAGAAAGGCACTGAAGGAACAGACCAGCCTTCAGTTTTTTAATCTGTGCATTCAGTACATATATTAAGGAATGCTATTATTCAGAAGAACTGCAATAATTTATGGCATATGTCAGAATACTGAATATAAACCTCTTGACAGGACTAAGAACTGAATGGATCCAACCCCCACAGTTCTTAYAACTTGAATGAAACACCGAGTTCTCCCAGTAGCTGTCAGCAGTATAAAACCTAAAAACCATCAATGAGCAATTTATATTTCTATACAGTTGAGGGCACTATTCTGCCTGAATGCAAAGCGATTTGCTTAACTACAGCTTATTTAAGTTTTTGTTAACTGTGATGAAAACATCATGTTACTTGTTTTGAGGTCAGTTGGGCTGATTTAAGGGTGCTGAAAATGCTTTTTATATAACCAACTTTTTCTAATTTTCCAATCAAACTTTTCTTGGTACTAATACAAATTCAGTTGTCCCTCTTATTTGAATAATCTTAAGTAAAATTCTTCATACACAGATTCTATTATAAGCATCAATGGACCTAAACCCATATATGGCTGAAGGACATTTCAGTATGTTGAAAACAAACAAATAAAAAGGATTTCAGATGAGGTCAAAGAACCAAAACACTTTAGGTGTTTTCCCACCTTACAGGGGTTACACTATATATCCATTGTCTCAAATCTGTAAGTCTTAAAATTATTAATTCCAGAAATGTATCACCTGAGTCTTCTCACATTGATATTATGCTTTTACATTGACTATGTTTATCTCTTTTATAGTTTTTGCCCCAATTGTTTCTCTTCCTTTCTCTAACTTATTCAACATGGTTGTTTCTTTTGCCAAAATACTGACATTGGATTTTTTAAGCCAGACAAGGGCTTAACTGCCAAAAATATTTTGATGATAGTATAACAATCAGATGGCAGAGTTTAGAGTGTTCTAGTAGTGATGGTCTCTCACCAACATGATGTTGCATACGTGGTTGCTCAGATGATTTAGGGAAGCAAGAAGTGCCTCAAAACACACCAGGAACCTTCCTTGTGCAAGTGCTCAAACGGGCAGATAAAGCATTCTGAGTCACACACACACACGTTAAAGACAAGCAGTTAAGACCTGACCATTAAAGTCATTGCCAATAACCCTGAAATTCCCTCTATTTCTTTTCCTCATGAGAAAAGATTTAGTAAAAGCAGCTTTTCTTTGTCCTAGCTTGCAGTCCATTCTCATATATAGCTCCTGTTTTACCACTGCTTCTGCTCAAGCTGACAAGGAGGGAACACAAGAGACTACTTTGCCCGCTGTGTTTTTAAGACCATAAATAAAACCACGCAGAACCCAAGGGCAGAAGGATTTGGAAGTTAACCTTCTACCCTCAGTGTCTGCTGGCACCGCAAATGCAGCTGCAGAGTAGAGCCTGACAAATTGCTTGCTTCATATTTCTGATCCCCTAAATAGTCCTCTTCTCAAAAGCTGGAAACTCAAAAGCTGAACTCAAGATGCACGAAAATGAGAAAAAGAACCACATGGCTCGACCATAAGGAGAGTAGGTGGCAATATTAAAAGGCAGACATCATTTATTTTATACTGCGTATTTCCTCATTGCACCTCCCAGATGCATCCATCTTTTCACTCTAATATTTCTGTGCAGTCACCCACATAATTTGTTTCTGTTTTTCAGTGTATATATGAAGCCTCCAGTTCACTAATGGACAATACAAAAGTACTAGAAATTGCACACCAACCCATATTTCATAATTTAATGTGAATCTGCACCTTTATGGAGAAATGAAAAAGCAACAGCAAAGTTCAGGGGACCCATTTTCTTGAGTGAGCATACACGCACACATGGTTGCTTCCTTAAAATACGCATACGGCTGGGTGTGTGTTCCCACTCCACCAGTCTCCTCCCACCTTTTCAGGGTCCAACCATACAGAGGTATCAGAAGCCACTGCACAGTGAAAATCCAAGTCAAGCACAGTGAGGGAAGAAAAACAAGAAAATAAATAAGCATCAAGACTGAAGTTTTCTGCCTGATGCAATARTTTGCTTTCCTCATTTTGCAGCAGGGCAGCATGAATTGGTAGCATGAAAATGACTGGCCAAGGATACGTTCAAAGGCTCAAGATAACTTTCCTGAGTTGATATGAGTTCTTACACCTGCCAGGAGGGGAAGGTCCTCAGACTCCTCATGTGGGCAGGAAACACAAGGTCAATTCCGGTCTCGCCATAGATATGCAGTTTCAACAAGGAACATGAATATGCCACTGTTTGCACAGCGCTGAGTTAAATCACATCTCATTTCTCTACTTGGCCTTCAAAGGTCACCTGCTTTTGTTTCCTTATTTTGTACAGTTACTACTGTTTTTTCTGAAAAGGCAGCTGATGAAGCCATATTGATCTCTGCTTCCTAYCTTTTCTCCATAGAATGATGATTTATTATTTTATCTTAACTTAATGTTTTCTGAAATGTCATCGACAATCCTTTATGCCTTCAGCTATTTTTTCATAGACCTATGGAAACGGCATTCCGTATTATAACACCTCAGTATCCTTAGGAAATATACTCACGTCTCCTTTCCAGATCCAGCAGGTGTTGTACAAAATCATGCATTTATCATATGACAGAAAAAGTWATCTAACACATTTAGCAAGTGGATAACTGATAAGTAAACCTATTTCCCATTCTTAATGCCTGTATATTAACTAAGAGCAATAAGGAGAAAGAATAAGTCAAAAATGGAAGGTAGAAGTAGAGGTTCAAATAAAGCATTTCGTCAAATCTTGTCCTTATATCTTCTTAAAAAAAGTCCCTTCTTTGTGGAAACATCTCAGTGGAAAGACTGTCTTGTAACCATTACATTTCCCATTTCTAATTCCGTGAACCTTTTCCTCTCCTCTTCAGTACTGGTCTTGTCTACTATGAATCTACTTACCACTGGTAAAAGAACAGTGTGCCTGGAGTTGTGCACATTTTCATTTAGGTTGCAACACTTAAATAGTTATATACAAAGAATTTAAACAAGAAATTGAAAAACACGACACAACAGCTGCAGCAAGAGTTAATGTTGCCTCATCAMGTTTATCATTCACCTGACTAAAAAGTTCAGTCATCTATTCAGAGTAGCAGTGCCTTAAGTAGTGAAGAGCAAATAACCAACACAAGCAAATTGTGCTCTTCCAACAGTTCATTTCAGGCCATTAGGTGGAAATTGCTTGCTAAAAATAGCAGGGAATTATGAATGGCTGTGACAATCATAGAAACAGGGAGCAAGAAAAAGCAATGAAAAGAGCTGCAATTAGTAACACTAGTATCAGGCAGTTTAACTAGGCTGATCTGTCATGCACCTCATTCCAAGTGATCAGAGTTGCTGATTCTGAACTTATCTGGAAAGGGCAGCTCCATGCCTTGCTGCAGTATGGAAYCGCAGGGGAGCAGAAGGGAACAGCAGCGTTTATGCAGTTTCAGGGCTCTCCAATACCTAATACAAAAAGTTTTCAGTAGCAGAGCAGAGGTGACCGATGGGTTTCAGCACTATTGCAGTTCATGTTGAACTATTTTGAGTGAAACTCTTTCATTTCTTAGCTCATACGTGAAGCTTAACTGAAGAGTTGCTTCCCTACACCTGCTGTTACTGCTGTGCACTGTTTCACTGACCCTAAAGGCAAACCAAGCACATGTTCAATCAAAAAAGTCCTTCTGGAAAAAAATCAGCTTTTTATGTCACTACCACTCAGTTTCTAGACCAGCAGACCTCAGCAGACGCCTAGGAAAACCTAAGTCTTTTTTCTCTCCTGTTCTGCTTTCTGCAGTGATGCACATTAAAAAAAAAAAAAAAAAAAAAAAAAAAAAAAAAAAAAAAAAAAAAAAAAAAAAAAAAAAAAAAAAAAAAAAAAAAAAAAAAGAAAAAGGGAAAAAAGGACGTAGGGAAGAAAAATAGTTTTTAAAACAGATTCTGCATGATGTATTTATGCTGGCAAATTAATTAAATACTTCTTAAATACTTCTAAGCCTCATGAAAAGAATGAGTAATGGAAATTTGTTAGACATGGCAATTTGTTAGAGGGGCTCAAAAATCCGAGACACTCAATGCTGCTTGTGAATACCAAGAACTAAAGAATGGACTTGGCAAACGTGCTGAAGGGAAGCATAGTCTCTCTTTTTAAGAATAAATGCAGGAAGTGAAAGACAAAGGTAAACATAAGCTGATGGTTAGTTTACATGGGACCATAACAAAAGCATCTAAGATTGTTCACACCGCTTAAGACCAAGGGCTCATCTAGTCCAGTTCACACAGCAGCCAAAAGTGGGTCCACGGGAATGAGTACAACTGTGAAGTCTCCATGACATACTTTGCCACTCTCAGCTCTCAGACATTTGTGCCTATTGAAGATTTAACTATTTAAATCTTATCCAGTGCACCTAATGTATATAAACCTACACAAACATACTACACATGCCACTGCTGTGACCCCATGGGTTTGCATTTTTTTGCAAAATTTAACATTTGTGCACTCTGGGAAGGAGACTTTCTGATTCATTCTCATTTATAGGACAAAATGTTAATCTTTTGGACTTTATTCAATCAGATCACTACATCCCATAAAGCTCCTCACGATCTATTTCTAGAATTCTTCAAATTCTGCCCCTACTGGATTCTACAAAGTTTCTAGGATTTAATCTACACTTCCCAACATGATAATAACCATTCACACATGTCAATAGGCCAAGCTTATTGAAACAGGTTTACATTTAAAAAAATCACTATTATAGGTAATATTAAAAGTCCATCCAACCTACCTTTCTGACAGTKGTCAGAACAGCATATCATACTTTCCCAGGTACTCTCCAAATTTCAAATAGCCATAATTCTGGCATCTCCTGCATCAGAGCTAGCATCTGTGTATTTAAAAGCCCTCAATGTATCTCTCTCCCAAATTGCTTTTCAGCACTTGATTCATCCTGAAGCAAGAAATTTTATGGCTTAAACRACATCATAGAATCATAGAATGCCTAAGGTTGGAAGGGACCTCTAGAGGTCATCTAGTCCAACCCCCCTGCACAC